>JAULUF010000036.1:5105000-5442500 GCA_031834385.1 Semotilus atromaculatus
ACACACAAAAAACGGTGTGCCATTTTATAATACCTCCCCCATCAAATTCAACCGACGCATCCTCAAACCTTTCCCCAGATGCCCCATCATGCCATCTGCCAGGTCTCAGTTCAGGAATACAATCGACAAGATTTATGACAAGACAGTTACACAAGAAAGTGCTTATGGCGATAAAGAACGTGATTGGCTAATCTCACTCTTGGATTGTCAGGATGGAGGTTACACAGAGAGCAATGATCCATAAAGATTTCAATGAAATAGCTCTCTAGACAGTTCAAAGAGTAAATCGTTATAGTGAAAACTGCGTGTATAGTGTATGCTTGTAAATGTTGGGGTGAACCTTAGTGAATTTGTCAAGTCTTCGGAATTATAATTTTCCATTGTAGTCATATATATATCAAAGGATCCTGAGAGAAAAAAAATCACATTATCCAGAAAAAATATTAAGCAGCACAGATGCTTTCAGCATTGATTCTAATCAGAAATGTTTCTTGTGCATCAAATCATCATGATTTCTTGTGGATCATGTGACACTGAAGACGAATTTAGCTTTGATCACAGGAATGAATTACACTTTACTACAGTATATATTCAAGTAGAAAACTTCATTTGTTGGTATGTGCGCACTGTTGCCTTACAGCAGAGAGATCCGTGTTTGAGTCCTGACTGACCAGGACTCTCCTGACTCTCCTGACTGACCAGGTGTATTACAGTTTCACACAGTCTCAACACTTTTTTTTGCCAGAAGGTGTAAGCCTGAGTGTTTGTTTTTCTGTCTGGACCTTCCAGAGTGTTTTCCTGCCTTCAGCCTGGAGACCCCTTACTCTACATAGGAGAAACTCATCCATCCATCCATCCATCAATTTATCCATCCATCCATCCATCCATCCATCCATCCATCCATTCATCCATCCATCCATTCATCCATCCATCCATCCATCCATCCATTCATCCATTCATCCATTCATCCATCCATCCATCCATCCATCCATCCATCCATCCATCCATCCATTCACCCAGCCACCTGTTCATCCGTCCATCCATCAAATTATCCATCCATCCATCCATCTGTCCGTACATCAATCCATCAAATTATCCATCCATCCATCCATCCATCCATCCATCCATCCATCCATCCATCCACCTGTCCGTCCATCCATCCATCCATCCATCCATCCAAACATCCACCTGTCCGTCCGTCCGTCCATCCGTCCATCCATCAATTTATCCATCCATCCATCCATCTGTCCGTACATCAATCCATCAAATTATCCGTCCATCCATCCATCCATCCATTCACCCAGCCACCTGTCCATCCGTCCATCCATCAATTTATCCATCCATCCATCCATCTGTCCGTACATCAATCCATCAATTTATCCATCCATCCATCCATCTGTCCGTACATCAATCCATCAAATTATCCATCCATCCATCCATCCATCCATCCATCCATCCATCCATCCATTCACCTGTCCGTCCATCCATCCATCCATCCATCCATCCATCCATCCATCCATCCATCCATCCACCTGTCCATCCGTCCATCCATCAATTTATCCATCCATCCATCCATCCATCTGTCCGTACATCAATCCATCAAATTATCCATCCATCCATCCATCCATTCACCTGTCCGTCCGTCCATCCATCCATCCATCCACCTGTCCATCCGTCCATCCATCAATTTATCCATCCATCCATCCATCTGTCCGTACATCAATCCATCAAATTATCCATCCATCCATCCATCTATCCATCCATCCACCTGTCCGTCCATCCATCCATCCATCCATCCACCTGTCCATCCGTCCATCCATCAATTTATCCATCCATCCATCCATCTGTCCATACATCCATCCATCAAATTATCCATTCATCCATCCATCTGTCCGTACATCCATCCATCAAATTATCCATTCATCCATCCATCCATCCACCTGTCCATCCGTCCATCCATCAATTTATCCATCCATCCATCCAACTGTCCGTACATCAATCCATGAAATTATCCATCCATCCATCCATCCATCCATTCACCTGTCCGTCCATCCATCCATCCATCCATCCATCCACCTGTCCATCCATCAGTTTATCCATCCATCCATCCATCTGTCCGTACATCCATCCATCAAATTATCCATTCATCCATCCATCCATCCACCTGTCCGTCCGTCCATCCATCCATCCATCCATCCATCCATCCATCCATCTATCCACCTGTCCGTCCATCCATCCATCCATCCATCCATCAATTTATCCATCCATCCATCCATCTGTCCATACATCCATCCATCAAATTATCCATTCATCCATCCATCTGTCCGTACATCCATCCATCAAATTATCCATTCATCCATCCATCCATCCACCTGTCCATCCGTCCATCCATCAATTTATCCATCCATCCATCCAACTGTCCGTACATCAATCCATCAAATTATCCATCCATCCATCCATCCATCCATCTATCCACCTGTCCGTCCATCCATCCATCCATCCATCCACCTCTCCATCCGTCCATCCATCAATTTATCCATCCATCCATCCATCCATCTGTCCGTACATCCATCCATCAAATTATCCATTCATCCATCCATCCATCCATCCACCTGTCCATCCGTCCATCCATCCATCAATTTATCCATCCATCCATCCACCCATTCATTCATCAATGTATCATCAATCCATCCATCCATCTGTCTGTCCATCTATCCATCAATCCATCAAATTATCCATCAATCCATCCATCCATCTGTCCGTCCATCCATCCATCCATCAATTTATCCATCCATCCATCAATTTATCCATCCATCCATCCATCTGTCTATCCATCCATCCATCAATTTATCCATCCATCAAATTATCCATCCATCCATCCATTCATTCATCAATTTATCCATCCATCCATCCGTCCATCTGTCTGTCCATCTATCCATCCATCCATCCGTCCATCTGTCTGTCCATCTATCCATCCATCCATCCATCCATCCATCAAATTATCCATCCATCCCTCCATCTGTCTGTCCATCCATCTGTCCGTCAATCTATCCAGCAAATTATCCATCCATCCATCCATCCATCCATCCATCCATCCATCCATCTATTCATCAATCCTTCCATCTGTCGTCCATCCATCCATTCATCCATCAATTTATCCATCCATCCATCAAATTATCCATCCATCCATCAAATTAGCCATCCATCTGTTTGTCCATCCATCCATAAATTTTTTCCATCCATCCAAAAAATTATCCATCCATCTGTTCGTCCATCCATCGGGCCATCAATTCATCCATCTTTCCATCCATCCATTCATCCATCTGTCAGTCCATCCCGCCATCCATCCATCCATATTTCAAGCCATTCATTCATCCTGATAATTTGGATAATTGTCATGATAATAAATTCTCTTAATGATCTCTTATGGTGAAATATGACCTGACCGTGTTTAGCATGATTCATCCAGATTTCTCTTCTTTCTCAATTGTAACACTGAACACACTGTGAGCTGTCAACATCTGTCTTTAATTCAATATGTGTGTGCATAATTAAGAGTTGTATTGGTGGATTTCAGCAGAACAGAAGTATTTCAGCTGACAGCAGCTCTTCAGCACTGCTGAGGGAAGCAGATCACATTGTTCTCGTCAGATGGAGTTGTTATAATGGTATATTTACACGTAGTTGTTTCTGAACTGATCATATTAATTTGAGTCATATTTAATTGTGTCTGCTTCATGTCTTCATTATGAACTCCATACATCAGGTGAACAAACAATATCAATATGGAGGTCAAATAGCTGAGCTATTGTATTTTGCAAATGAGTACGGTTCAGAAATATTCTTTGCATACACAGAAATTGTTATGAAGTACAACGAAATCCAAGCACATTAAAAATATCCAGTGTTTTTCTCTTTCTTTATGATAATTCTGTACAATGCTTAGATGTTTGAAAGCTATACACTACCAGTCAGAAATTTTGGATCAGTAAGATTTTAACAGTTTTTAAGTGTCTTCTGCTCACCAAGGCTGCAGTTATTTGATTGAAAAAAAAAGTTATATTCTTAAATATGATGACAATTTAAAATACATTTCTATTTCAATATATTTTAAATGTAATTTATTCCTGTGATCAAAGCTGAATTTTCAGCATCATTACTCCAGTCTTCAGTGTCACATGATCCTTCAGAAATCAGTCTAATATGTGGATTTGATGCTCAAAACACATTAATTATTATTATCATGTTGAAAACAGTTTTTTTTTTTTTCAGGATTATTTGATGAATAGAAAGTTCAAAAGAACTGCATTTATTTGAAATAGAATATTTTGTAAGTCATAGGTATATTTGTGGCAATAGCAAACAATACATGTATGGGTCAAAATGATTGATTTTTATTTTATGCCAAAAATCATTCGGATATTGAGTAAAGATCATGTTCCATGAAGATATTTTGTAAATTTCCAACCGTAAATATATATATAAATATATTTTTGTGAGTGGATGCCGCAAAAGCGCGAACATAAATGGACAACTTTACAGGCGATTTTCTCAAAGTTTAAATTTTTTTGCACCCTCAGATTTTCAAATAGTTGTATCTCGGCCAAATATTTGTGATACATCAAAGGAAAGCTAGTTTTCAATTTCAAAAAATGTACCCTTGTGACTGGTTTTGTGGTCCAGTTTCACATATAACTGGTAGTGTGTATGTATATATATATATATATGTAATGTTTGTTAATGATTTATTAATGAAAGTTTATAAAGTGTTGCCTATTTGACATAATGGATCAGTCCTATTTTACACATACGATCTAATGTCAAGAATGAGGTTGTGACTATATCAATTCTCAGTTCTCAAGTTTTTATCTTACACACGTTGACAGAGAAAAGCTAAACAATTGTATTATTATTATTATTCCAATAGCAGTAAAACAGGCAGTGAGCAGTTTTTCCTCAGGCCTGTAGTCACACGCCCGCGTTGCCCAGTGTGTGCGTGTGTGTGTGTGACGGGATGGACCTTCACACTCCTCAGGGGCAGAAGACTTCAAGCCCTATCTCGATTAGCTTATTTTGATGTTTTTATCCTTCCGTGATTGGGAGCCATTCTCGACAGCCAAAACAGACAGGTTTGCGAAGGCGTCGGGTGCATTTTTAGCCGCTCTCAGAGGATTCCGCTTCAATAAAACATCCCCCCCCTCCTCCTCTGACTGGCCCTGTAACATCACGCTCATGTGAACGACTCAGTCGAGCTCTAAGTGAAGGTTTGCACGCAAACATGGCTCCCGCTGAAGTTACCTCAGGCGAAAGTGCCTCCATCATCGACGGAATTAAACATTACGCCATGTCTCTGGAGATTAACGGTGAATCTGATTCGACTGCGCTGCATGTTTTTTTAATGAGCAGCGATGGTCCTTTTATACCCCGGCTCCCAGAGCAAGGCGAGCCTGTCGTTCTCGCTGAAGGGGGAATGGGCAGGAGATGTGAATGGAATGGATTGTTGGTACAGCGCTAGATTTCTGTTGGTGAAGCAAAGCAATGAAAACAGACTTCGCTGGCAGACACGACATGCGCACTGAGACTCCCTCCAGTGGCTGGATATCTTTTATTAACCAAGGCTGCAAATAGAAGACGGATTGCTCCAACAAACTAAAAACCCACCGTTTTTTCATATGCTGAGTAATAGTTATACCCTCGTTTCTGCATACTGTGCCACCCTGATAATACAATGCTATTCTTTTCAAGTAAATTAAATTATTATGGCGAGAAAAAACAGCCAAAAACTTTTTTTTTTTTTTTTATGCCAAGTTTCAAGATTTTGGGTTATTTGGCCTCTGCTAATGTGTTTGTTCAGGCTAGAGAAAAGGCTTTTCTTTTCTTTTTTTTTCACTTTATCTAGTTGCATATGTAGATATCTTTAAAGGCCTTTTTTGTTGTTGCCTGCACTGAACCAGAAATCTCCACTTTAGTTTAGATAATTCCTAAAAACATTGTGCAAATGTATTTGTTGACAGCATTTTCTGTCAGTATTTTTCCCTCTAAAATCCTTTGACTCTAATATGTCACAAAATGAAGCTAAAATTTTGAACCCTATTCTTTTTTTCGGATTTCTTGAACTGTATGCAAATGCATATTTAATTAGCTTACATAATGCATCATTTGCATATGTAAACATAATTTTTTTTTGCAATACTTAATGTAATCAATCAACTGGGGATATTTATCATTTAATATTTTATCCTTTTCACCTGGGGTGTCTGGCCTTAAATCAGATTAAATTAAAGCAATTTAAAAATAAAAATCATATAAACAATAAACCTTACCTTTGCATGACAGTTTCCCCATGTGAGAAAGATCTCTACATCATTTAAATACAGCCTAACTCCTAACAAAGGACGACATCTAATTAGATGCAACCAATAATGAGAAACCAGTTGGACTTCCTCTATATAAAACAAGCTGTCTTCAAACCTGATAAAGATTTTTAAGAAAAGAGAAATGCTGACTTTGCTAGTTTGCTGTCAGATTTGAATTTGCAGGCTTTGTATGATCTATATCAGCAGTTATGGCTAACATTGAACTCTTATTCACCAAAGACAAATATCTATTGATTTAATACTTCCTACTGCAGTCAAATACAGTTGTTCTGATAACATCAGCGGTGTAGTTATATAATAGACTTTTTTCCCCATTGTGCTGCCTTTGCAAAGAGGATCTGTGGAAACAATCACGTACTACTGGAGATATGCAGTCGGGATTTAGGAAATGACTCACTGAACTTTTACTTCTGAAAAATATGTTTTTGTTTTTAATACATATGTATTTGAATTAAATATAAAGTATGCGTCAAAACACAATCATTGCAATATTGAAATCTTCCTTTATTATTTTTGTGATTATTCTCCGTTCTAAATATTAAGTAGGCCAACTGATAAATATTGTGTTATTGTAATACTTGGTTACACGTTATTGTTATGCATGTTACATGTACTTATTATAGTAATAACAGTAAATTATGCATAATTACATGTAACTAACTCTAAAAATCCAAACCCTAACCTTATAGTAAATACAAATAGTAAATTAATTTAGTATTTTATAATTTAGTACTTTATTACACTGTAGCGAGGACACTTTAACATAGTGTATAAGCATTCAGTAGCACTAATAAAAAAGTAATTATAATAGCTATTCATACCTTACTAATGTGTAATTACATTGTATCAGTGATTTGTGCAAGATGGATGGATGAACGGATGAATGGATGAATGGATGGATGGATGGATGGATGGATGGATGGATGAATGGATGGATGGATAAATTGATGAATGGACAAATGGATGAATGGATGGATGGATGGATGGATGGATGGATGGATGGATGGATGGATGGATGGATGGATGGATGGATGGATGGATGGATGGACGGACGGACGGACGTACAGATGGGTGGATGGATGGATGGATGAATGGATGCATGGATGAATGGGCAAATGGATGGATGGATGGACAGATGGATGAATTGATGAATGGATGGATGGATGGATGGATGAATGGACAAATGGATGGATGAATGGATGCATGGATGAATGGGCAAATGGATGGATGAATGGACAAATGGATGAATGGGCAAATGGATGGATGGATGGATGGATGCATGGATGCATGGATGGATGGATGGATGGATGGATGGATGGATGGATGGATGAATGGATGGATGGACGGATGGATGAATGGATGGATGGATGGATAGATGGATGGATGGATGCATGGATGGATGGATGGATGGATGGACAGATGGATGAATGGACGGATGGATAGATGGATGGATGGATGGATGGATGGATGGATGGATGGATGGATGGATGGATGGACGGATGGATGGATGGATGGATGGATGGATGGATGGATGGATGGACAGATGAATGGATGGATGGACGGATGGATGGATGGATGGATGGATGGATGGATGGATGGACAGATGGATGAATGGATGGATGGATGGATGGATGGATGGATGATGGACAGATGGATGAATGGATGGATTGATTGATTTGAGGTTGAATGTTTTTACTAAAGTTTTTTTGTGAGTGCCTTCCCCTTCCATTATTTTTGAAAACAAACAAAAAATGGTTTGGTAAACAATACACTTCCATTTAAGTGAAAAACAATCCATAATGTGGATTTAGATGCTCATCAAGTTACTTAAATGCATATTTAAAAATTACATTTAAAACCCTAAGTAGAAATAAATGAATGTGATTGCCTGACAGTATGATTCTGTGTATAAAGCGACACTTTAGCTCTGTTTATTGTCTCTGATTTGCACTCACAGTAAATGTTCTGTACAGCATGAAATATTCACACTGAGGTTATCGCAGCAGTGGTTATGAAATTTTAAAGACTGTTATCTGTTGAAGCTATACTGTAAAAGCCCAGGCGAAGCGGTCCATGTTTATGGAGCACTTCTTCAAAAGACATCAAACGAATGATTGTGATCTTAAAATAATAACTACCACAATAAACATGAATCTATTTTAAAACTAAATAATTTCACCAGAGGCACATCTTTCCCCATTGATCAAAAGAAAACAAACCATTCGTTTTAAATGTTATAATGCTAAAAAAGATAATTTGATGGAATAACACAATTTATGTGAAAACGAATGATAAAAAGATTTGTCTCAATCAAAATAATTTAAATAAATATCATGTTAATTTAAAGGCAATGAGGGGGACATAAATGAATACTTTGGATTTTTGTGTGTGGCAAAAAAAAAAAAAAAAAAAAAAAAGATGTATATCTTGGACAGACTGACTCAGGTTTGCCAACTTGATCCCATGCCTGACCCCGCCCCCTAAACCTGACCATCACTGGGGTTTAGACAAAGCGTACGAATTCGTACGTATTAGCCACCTTTTACTCACAATTCGTAGGAATTGGTCGGGACATCCGTTGTAACAAAACCCTTCAACAGCATGAATTTCTGACACCAAATTTCCTAAACATGTCTAAAACTAAACTCAAAAACAAGGATTCATGTATTAAAGAGTATCATTGTATTGATGATACGTCTTTATTCTGTTTTCACATCCCTTTTTCCCCCCCAGAATATTCACCTCCATTGAAGAGACATGAGTTTTTTGGACTGGTTGTGTCATTGTGGTTCCTGCCCCCATCCCCGAGTCCCGAGTACAACATGGCAGTTGGCTGTTTTCTCGATGGTCTCGTCTGTCTCTCTCGCAGTCAGTGTCCTCTGCCCTCCGTCACCGGCTCGACTGCGTCTCCCGGGCTTGTCCTGTCAATCACCAGCCAGAGGCAGATGGCCCGTCCCGTAGACGGAGGCGACCGGCGGCCCTGAGAGCGGCCCCACAGCGATCCCCACCCCAGTGGAAAGCAGAGGAGGATGGAGACATACAATGCCGATGATGCCACGATCTCAACGGTCTGCAAACATTCCCACATCTGACATGCTCTGAAAGAGCCCGAAGCCTTTCGCTGACACTGTGGCGGGATGGAGCCGCGCCAAGGGTGTGTGATGGGAACTGTAACAACCTCACTGTAAAAAATATATTTTCATGATTTGTAATCACAACATTTTTTCTTTTGTCAAATCAACTTAGATAATCTATATCTGGTTCAGATAACATAATATGCTGAGTTTCTGATGATTAAATCAATCTCCTTCATTGTATTAACTACATTTTTCAATTTCAATGAACTTAAAATTTGAAGGCAACCAGGTTACTTAATTTTTTAAGTTAATCCATATTTTTTCCATTTGGTAATTCAAGCTAGCAAATCATTCTGGGTAGATTTTGGGCATCAAAGTCTATCACGAAATAAGCCATTTTTAATTGCGAATGAATCTATCAATAAAATCCAGATTGGACAAAAAAAAAAAGAAATCAACTATTTGTATAACAAAATGTAATTATAATATGAACAAGTGTGAAATATATGCAGTCAATACAAAGTGCTGTAATGTTTAGCTCGTCTTTGGCTGGTGTGGCAAACTTATGGAAGCTTGTTTCCGCCACGTAGTAAAAAATAAAAAAACGGTAATTGTGACTTTTTATCTCACAATTATGACTTTTTTTCTCAGAATTGGCATTTATATCTCGCATTTCTGACTTTATAACATGCAATTTAAAGTCAGAATTGTGAGATACTCGCAAATGTGAGCTAAAAAGTCAAAATTATCTTTTAAAATGTTTTATGGTGGAAACAATACAAACTAGGGAACAGAATGAAAACGAAACCAGAACTACATCCTAACAATTGCTGTTTTATGGCTATATAAAACATTTTATTGTTAAGTTTATTTAATAGAATTGTTTATTAAAAATCATGGCTATACATTGCACGATAATTATGAATAATTTGTTTAGGAAAAAAAAAATAATGTAGAGGGGAATTATGGTGTATAATGTAAAACATGTGAAATGATTATGTATAATACTGTTAGTCATAAACATTGCGCTTGTCCAGTATTTTATATATCGACATGCATTGATAATGCTGCACAATGGATACACTCATTTTCTAATTAGTCTGGGTCTCTGAATTATTATATATGATGTTCATCAAACGGAAAGGGACATTTAAGTCTTTAAAAAGTACATTTTTGAGAAGGGAAGTTAAAGCATTTAAAAATAAATTCTTTATCATTTAATGAAGTTGGATTACATTAATTTTGACAGGTAGGGCCGGCAGCTTCTCTCAGTGGACACTCAGTCTGAAAACTCATCTGCGTTGAGGTTTGTGAAAAAGTTTAAAAACATTAATCATTTTAATGTAAATGTTGTGAAATACTGCTGGATTATTTATTTTTTTGTAAACTCAATCAAATGTACTGCATGCAAAACAAATATGCATATCTTACCAGCAAAATCAATAAATACAGGCATCATTTGCTAAATAAGTATTATGTTTTACATGGTCTGCATTGTGACAGCCTTGAGGAAACAAAATCATATTTTACCTGAAGCAAATAGGGCATCACTTAAAACTAAAAACATTATATGAATCAGCAATAAAATGTTTAGGGAGATTTACAAATGTCCTTTGCTGTTCTTGTCACATTATTCTTTTTTGTTTTTACATTTATTATGCCTTTCACTGTCCTTTTAGAGGAGATTTCCCCTCCCCTCGAATAAAAAAAATCTAAATTTAAACTGACAACTGAGGACGTTTTTTTAAGGCTTTTGAGAATTTACATTTCATTTGCATGCTAGAGCAGTTAATGGCATTAAGGTGCTTCTCTAGATGAACTCAGCACTTCTGTACCTCTTCATTATCTCCGAAGATCTTGTAGATTTCCATTCTTTAGATCTATAATTATCTTCCAACTGGAAAACCAGAGAACATATTGCGCTCACAAGCAGAATTCATTGTTAAAAACTAATAATATCATCACTACATATCTCTATCTACGCTTTGTGGCCTAATGAAGATTCAGCTGGAAAGGAAGCTTGATGGAATGCTTGAACAATACATAGAGAACTGGTATTCTTCAGTCACTTTTCATCAAATATGGTGTAGCTACAACATACTGCTTTGAAACACTTTATTTATAATCTAATTCATATTCCCAGTGTGATTTCTCCTGAAATATTGGTAAGATCAGTTGGTGCACTAGTTGGTTATTGCTCCCAGTGTCTGTAGCCACTGTATACATATCGAATTCATCTTCATTTGGCTCATACGGACCACTCACAGATCATTCACTAACAGTTTGTTGAATATTGAACACAACATTGACAAAGGCTGCCAATTCCAATCTGATTCGGTGGCTTTACACAGCTTCCAAGAGTTAGGATGCACCAATCTATGTGGGAACTAAACCATTTGTACTTGGTACAGTTTTGATACAATGAACACTTTGAGGAAAATAATCACTCCACATGCCAGAATTTGCCAGGTTAGAGGCATCAGATCTTTCAAAGAGACTCAGATTTGAGTCTTTTCCTGCATGCTGGAGATTTTTTTTTGGCCGGAATATCCGTAGTGTGGGCCAGACTTTGTGCCGACAGTCAAAGGTTTGGCTACGCAAGACTAATCTAGCTTCCAGATTTTGAGAATCTCTCGGGCAAGGGTTTTCAGTCCTTCTCCTGGAAAGCTTCTGTCCCGCAGAGTTCATCTCCAACCCCATTCAAACACACCTAAAGCAGCTAATCGAGGTATTCTGGGACTGAAGTCTACAGAAAGGTACTGTAACCCTCTAGGAGCAGGGTTGGAGACCCCTGGGAAAAGGGTAAACACAGCCACACAATTTTGACAGAGACAATCAAATCAAATCTTTAAAAGGCACTCGATAACAAGTGAACTTGATTTCTTGAGCAGAAACACGTGCTCTGCTTGTATGTATGAGAAGTTATCTCTATTTATTAATTAAGGCCTGACACCAACTTGGCCTGTAGGAAGGGAGACACCCTGGATCATGGGGTGTCCAATCTTGTTGCCAGAGGGCCAATATCCCATAGAGTTTAACTCCAAACTGCCCAAACACACTTGCCTGAAAGTTTCTAGTTATCCTGAAAACCATGATTATCTGGTTACACTTACATATAATTAGATGGAGTAAAGCCTTTAAGCCCTTGCACACTGAGTCTGAAATTCGTGTCCACAATTTTTGCATGTTAAAAAATAAATACGACCTCACATTGTCAATCATGCTTGCACACTGCCTCCGATACTTTCGTCCATCATAAAAAAAATTGGATCGGGTTTGATTTTCTGCGTTTTACGCATCCGTAGCAAAGCAGTTTGAATGGTGTTTGAATGGTGTTTTGACAATTCAGAGCCACCGAATAATGAATACGAAAAAGCACATATGAAAATTTCGAACTCTTTATGCATATTTGGTGTGCTGTCTGGGGGGGATTTAGCCCGAACCCAGAGTACCCCCTGCTGTAAGTCTGCTGTATATATACCTCTTATCAGTGATTAACAGAATGCTCTCCACTCGTGTTAATTATGTTAATTGTCTGAACGTGCTCCTCCCAAACTTTGTTAATAAAACATAATTTAATTATTTAAACTCTGACGATAGTGGCCCTCCAAGAGCAGGATTGGACACCCTTGCCCGAGATGCACCTGACCTGTATGTCTTTGGATTGTGGGGAAAACCAAAGCACCTTGTCCAACACATGCAATCTCCACACAGAAAGACCTCTTGGCCCAGAAGGGACTCAAACTGTTGCTCTGCTGCAACAGTGCTACCCACTGAGCCACCTAAATCGGGATTGAATATAATCACACAAACCAGCTGTACATTACTTTCAGTCAGATGGCCTATTCCTGTGGGAAGTTCTTCATCAGAATTTGATGTTGTTGGTTGTCGTTCAAGCCCTGAGAATGACCGGCCAAACATCCAAGGTGTTTCCCTGCCTATAGCCCCTAAAAGTTGGGATAGGCTCCTGCATTCTTACAAACCCTACATGGGACAAGTGTTTCAGAAAATGGATGGATGGATGGATGGATGGATGGATGGATGGATGGATGGATGGATGGATGGATGGATGGATGGATGACTCTCATTGACATTCCTGGACTACCCTAGAACTGTACATATTGAATGTTTCCCTAACCTGACAGACAGTTTGTGGCTTGATCCTCATACTTTTTGCTTTATTTCAACAGATTGCTCTAATGTGTTGGGGTTAGGGATACAAGACTTAGGATCCCTTATTTCAGCTTTTTATATGTCTAAATGACTTCACTGTCCTCTTTATGTAATCATCACCAAAGCCCTTATAATGCTCCCATGGGAGTTTCACAAACATCTTTTTACTCCTTCTGTGTCATTCATCCATTTAAAACCATTAATATAGTGGTCAGAGTTTGGCTATACGAAGCGATAATACATCAGAGTGTTGCTCAGATTCAGATAGCGTTGATTAATAAAGCAGAGCGCTTAACTTTGTGTGGGTAAACACACTTTGTAACCTACACTTACATTTCTCTGTTGGATCAATAATTCATCGCCAGCGATGATTCTTTCATGAGACTTGCTGCACATTATTCATGCTGGGCTGCAGAAAGTAGGACACATATAGAGTGAGTGAGCTAGTGCTGCTAGCATAAGGATGAGAGTATCGCTGGAAACTCACAGGCTTCAATCGAGGGGGGAGGGGAACGCTCAAAGACGTCTAAATTAGAGAGTTAGCAGGTTTGTGGCTGACACAAAGATGGAGCAGGGTAGTTGGAGAACCTTGGTGGCCTACTTTGGGGTAAAGACTGAGTCAGGGAGAGGAATCTTCTGTGTGTGGGATGAAGACATCTCAGGTGTCGAATAAATGTTCAGGCAGCAGTTTTCTTTGCCGTAGTTAGCTCAAGGGCAGTGTGTTTTCAGGAAGGTAACGGCACACACAGTGTGCTCTCGGGAGGGTGTGTGTTCGATGGAGGGAGAGAGAGTGATAGGATGTAATGTTTTCAGGCCGTAACAAGTGTCAGAAACCATCTGGTTCAATAGTTTGTGGCACACACACATATACTGTATTTTTTTCAAGATAAATATATATTTGACAACCATGACAGGGGCAAACATTTCAGCACCATTTTGGTTCCCTTGACATGAAACAGATGACAGGGGAAGACAAGTCTAACAGAATGCATTGACATTCCAAAGGCATTTTTTGTTGTGGCCTCACAGCGACCATGTAATTGTTGCTGTACGGTACGTAGCCTGAATTACAATCACCATGTGCTTATTGTTATGAATTTACTTTGTGTTTCTCTAGACCAGACGGCATGCCCACAGTCTGTTTACTGCCGCCTGGTGCATATTGCTAAAAAAAAACTGGCAAGAAATAGCGGATATTCACAAGCTTCAATCAGACTACCCAAATCACTCTTAACTCTTTCCCACACAGCGTTTATTTTTAATTAATTAATATTTATTTTTTTCAGCTGCCAGCCACCGCATGTGTTTTTGGTCATTTTCACAAAAATTTCATGGCCATACAATTTTTGCATGAATATCTGAACATGGAATATGTCAAAAGAAAGAAAAGAGCCTTATTTATCAACAACTACATTTCGTAAAAAATAAATAAATATTGGATCGGATCGGATTCAGATCGATGATGAAAACACAGATGGAGTAGATCGAGTCCATCAACACCCCCAAAGCTTTACAGTCCTAGAGCTCGTCCTGGGTCCACATTTCATTCAGTAACATTAGACAGTTTTGATTTACATGCTGTATAATGTTGATGATTGGATTGTTTTTCATATGCATCTGCTTACATATGAAATCGCTTGTTTCTGCTTCTTCTTTGCTGTGTTTTGATAAAGAGATTCAGCACTCTTTCAGAAGATGTGTAATAGCCGTATAACAGTGAAAACACGGAGAGCCATAAAAACAGGCTGAGAAGCAATAGGGGCTTTCGCACTGGAGGATCCTTTTCATAGTTCCTAGAACTATTGGCTGAAGTTCCCGGATCTCGGTGTGTTCGCACCGCAGGAACTAGGAACGATTTTAGTTCTAGGAACTCCTTTTGGAGAAACTGATTTACCTCCTATTTCAGAGTCGGTCTAAACCAGCACTATAGGAACTACCAGTGACGTTAGTGTACGCTGATTGGCCGAACGCACGCGAAACACCAGCACCCGCCATTTAAAAAAATTTATAGCCTTTATATTTACTCCAGAAACTAACTCTATGAACATGGAAAACAGTGATAGGGCCTCTTAACCTTTACGATGAGGAGAACTGTGAGAGGATCAAGCCAAACATGATTATGAGCCTGCGAGCGTAATACTGGCGGTGCGAATGCAAACATAAAACGTTCCCATGGTAACCAGCTCGGGGAACCACCCTGGTGCCTACTTCCTAGAACTACCCCGTGTGAAGGCCCCTATTTTCTCATAAAAAACGAGGTAACTCGTTTAACGCGACAGGGTTTGGGTTCAAATAACATGTAGTTTGTTTTAAAATTACAGTTTATTCCCCCATTTAGTATGTCTATGTTTCAGCTGTAATAACGAATGGTAATATTCTAGTAGTCCATTAAGAGTTGAAAGGTCAGAAGGACATACTGACCTTTCTTACACTAATGGTGATTTCTCTTTTTCTCTCTCTCTCTCTCTCTCTCTCTCTCTCTCAGCCGTTCCCAGGGGCTCAGAGTCCACACGAACTGCCCTTAGAAACAAGCTCTCCACCAATGGAAGTGAAGAAATGTGTTTCACAGGTGAAAAACACAAGAGGTTAGTCTGCTTGATTGTTGGGAATAAACACAATCTCTTTCTCATGTATTGTATAGTGTGGCCTATTGTTAGCACACCTGGACTTTGTTATCAAGGACAGGCTTGTTCTTTCCTTCACCTCGTTACCTGTGAGGACATGTTTTCATTCTTATCTATATTGAATGTCCCCTCATTGTGGCCCAGACGAAGTCCAACCTTTGCACAGGACAACAAGGCATTGATATCGCATGTGTTCTGTGATAAAGCGTCCCATGTCTGCTTTATGTTTGCTGTGACAATTGAAAGTCATGTTCCTAAATAGCCAATTATGCAATTTTATGAACTGTTAATGGCTTGTTTCAGTATGATAGTACAATAGATTTATCAACATTGATCCTAATAAACATAAATGTTTCTTGAGCAGCATATCATCATATTAGACTGATTTCTGAAGGATCATGTGACACTGAAGACTGGAGTAATGCTTTGACCACAGGAATAAATTGCATTTTAAAACATCAAAAAGAAAACAGCTATTTTAAATTGTAATAATATTGTGTGGTATTACTGATCACTGTATTTTAAATCGAATAAATGCAGCTTTGGTGAGCGTAAAATACTTTTTTACAAATCTTACCGACCCCAGACGTGTTATCTTTACAGTCACTGTACTTATACAGTAACGTTCTGATGACCACAGTTATATTCTTACAACATTTTACAGCCAAATTATCTATGTCGGCTTGCCAAATACGGTAAGATGTGCAATATCTTAATAGCACAACCTTGTTTGTACGGTACATCGTGTTTGCAGAGCCTCCCAGAAAATCAAGCCATAAAAACAGGAAGTATCAGTTCATCATGATCAGATTACTCTTATAGCGTTTACAAGATGATAACAATCGTCTCCATATCGACATGCACTCAGACAGTCTGATTACCGGGAGTATATTATATGATGAAATAATTGTTTGCATAAACAAATTAGTCCCTTGAAATGGATACGGTCCCAAAGTGGAGAACACGCTTTTACTGTAACCGGCTGCTTACCTCATTACAAAATTATAGATTTATATTCATAAATGTAAGCTAAAAGAGACTTTATCCATTCTGATAAGCCTGTAAAGCACATTTACCGCTTACTTTTTTTGTGTGTGTGTCTGTGGCACACCAAAGCGATTTTTGCTCTTTGTACTCTTTTTTATTTTTTTCTGCCTGAGGACAAGTTCAAAGTTTCCTCCTAAAGCTCCATTTATCACTATGTCTACTTTAGAGGTCAGAAAGCCCTTCAGAAAAGAAAACACCCCCCTCCCCAATGATACGCTATGAGGTCATGGATGATTTGAAGGCAAAAGTTGAGCTCGCTATCAGCGATTTGCCGAGGTATTTGACAGATAAGAAGTCTGTAGTGGTCATTAGCGCGTGAAGAAAAGGACATACAGAGCATGATGCAATCACACACCTGCGATGATAGACACATGCAAATAGCCATGCAGGCGAGCTCTTTCAGGGTCACCTGTATGTTTTCAGCTAATAGCATCTGTAATATGTATGAATGTCTAATCATAAATCAGCTGTCGCATTTTAAGATGCTTTGAATGCAGATACTGACCTTTTTCATGTGTCTGTAGCAGTGCGGAGAGTCGTTTGCACGCCTCATTGAACTTCAAGGAGGAATTTCAGCCAATTTCCATTCATTGCAGAGCAAGTGAAGCATTTTAACCGGTCTGTGCAAATTATGTCGTGAAAAAAGAGTCGAATTTTAGATAGCGTTAGATAAGGAATTATCAAACCATTTATTTTAAAGAAATATAGTGCAAGCGTACATTTTAAGCACAAACAATCAAATCAATAAATTTAGGATTTATTGAGAAAACGAAGTTCAGGAGTTTGTTACCAATTCGAATCAGTAAGACATTTATAATGATTTATTATGCTACAATGAAATTAAATGAAAATGTGAACTGGTTCTTTTTTTATGTTACCAGCCTGATGTATAAAAATATAGTCCAAAAAAAAAAAATCAATACTAGTTTTTTTTTTACATAATACAGAATCAAATTTATTTTATTTTATAAAATAATAGAATTAAGTGTTTATGTTTTTGTTGAGTAACATATTTGATCATACTTTTATGACTCTCAGTATGATATATGAGAATATGGAGGAGGAAAACAAGCAAAATAAGCAATTTGTTGCAGTTGCTCATATATGGCCAAAAGACAAAATGAAATTCGTATAGCTTGTAATGTAAATCAATGAGATCTTTATAACAGTATTATAATAGTATTATAACAGATTACGTACATAAATGCATATCATTATCATTCTACTTCTCTAAACAATATGTCTCAATAAGATATTTAATGCTTAGATTTACGATCAAACTACTCTGTCGTTTTTATTGTTGGGGGGAAAACTGCAGTGCATTACAATGATGATTGAGAAATGAACTAATAAATGTTCCTCAAAAGATTGATGGGTCATTTTTGATACTCACAGTTGAAAATATATATATTTTTTATTAAATTAAACATAAGCGGCTTCAACAAGTGTTGAAATAGTATGTTAGTCTTGTGTTTCCTTTACAAAAGTCAATAAATAGTTCACATCAAACATACAATTATACTAAAATGTATTTTTTCTTGCAACAAAAAGTATAAACTATCAATAAGATGTGGTAGATTGTGTACAACAGTTTTTTTAAGCAAAGTTTTATTAGAAGTTTTACTTATTTAGAGACTTATTTAGAGCATTTCCATTTAAAATATAATTTAGTTCAAACAGATTAAAAAAATATGCAATACAAAAATCTGTTCGACAATACTCAAATGTAAATTTGAGTATTGTAAAAAAACAATTTCATCCAATAAATTAAAATAACCAAAAATCCTGCACCAAAAATCTCATTCCACGGACAGTTAAGTTTATCTAATGTGTGTGTGGAGCCCTGCAGCTGAACTTTAGATGTGTGTAACAGGATTCGGGTCGTATGCACGGGGCTAATCACTTCACAGTGAAACCCAGCGGTCGCATGGGGCGAGAAACCGGCTTTGATGTCGTGTGTGTGCATTGGGGTCAATTGACATCACACTCCCCCAATTCTGCGCTACTCCAAATGGCAAAGCTGGTGAACACACAGCAATTCAGCCCTTCGCTTTTAATAAAGCTGTCAGAGATGACACAGCCAGCCGGGGTCTGAGTGCGTGCCCTAACTTCTCTCTCTCTCTCTCTCTCTCTCTCTCTTCCCGCGTTCGGGATGAGGGGGATTATGGAGATGAGGCTGTCCATTGTTATAGACTGGGGAGCATTGTCTTTTTTCCACACGGAGCAGTCTGCAGTTTTCCTCCGGTTTCATAAATGCCTGCACTGATGAGCTGTCTCTTTGGGCTAAAAACACCTAACAAAGCTATTTAGCTCAGCTGTTAACTAGATGTGGCAGGCTTTCGGCAGGAGGAAACCATGGTGTTCTTTTCTTTTTACAACTTCCTTTTCTTTCTGCCCTTTCAAGTTTTAATTGCCCTCGTCCTGCCAAGTGCAGCCAGATCTTTCGCCAGTGTCACAAAAATAGCAATTACGCAGCATGGACACAGCATTTTGTGTATCAATTAAAATAATATCTGAGTTTGCTTTTTTTATTTTTTTATTGGAAAGTGTAACGCATGAAAACACATGCAATACAAAAATTACACAATTTCATAAAACGATCAAAAGAATCATGACTTGGAGATGATATACTCTGATAATTTCAAGATCTTGATATCTAATGAATGGTAATATTATGTATCATTTAATTTCACACAAGAGTCCTTGTTTCAGTGCAATTAAGTACCAATGTTAAATAGCTACATGTACTTACTTTAGGGTTAGATTAGAGTTTGGCTTAGGGTTAGTTGCGTGTATGTATGCATCATTTATACAGTTATTACGTTGACACTTTATTTTTTACAATGTCCTTGTTGCACATTTTACATGTACTTATAACAATAGTAAATTATGCACAATTAAAAATGAAATATGGTAACACTTTATTTTGATGGTCCGCTTTAGACATTCTACCAAGTGACTTTACAGCCAACTACATGTCAACTAAGTCTCAGTATTAGTAGACTGTCTGTTTAATATCTAACTCTTTATTGTGATGCTCTTTAACAGGACAGTATACAATATATTATTGCAATTTTGCAACTACATGTCAATTTATTCTACTAACCAGATCCTAACAGTCTACTAATACTCTGAGAGTTAATTGACATGCAGTCACAAAGTTACTTATTGTTAGTATAATTTCTAAAGTGGACCATCAAAAAAAAGTGTGACCCATCTAAATTGTATGCATTGTGCAATTTAGCATTCTTTTTCTTCTTCTTATAGTTATTATTATATGAAATCATGAAAATGTAGCATACTACTGTTTGAAACCTAATTTTTGCAGGTGCATCAGATGCTATTTTTAATACACAACTTCATTCAGCATATACACTGCAGTATCCAGTGAGCAGCAGCTCTCAAAACTATTTTGAACATAAGCCTTACAATAAAAACATAATGATTAATTAAAAAAATAACAAATAAAATCTACATTAAATATGTTTTTGTATCATTGTATTTTTAAGCAATATAAACAGGATTAAAACATAACGTGTCTAGTTTTTTAATAAATAGGATTTTAATATAAATGCAATGTTGTTATACAATATTAATAACACAGTTATTACATTGATATATCATCAACTAAAACATGTTCCCTGCATACTCAAAATTACGGGTAGTGTTTCAAATGCCTTCAAATGTGTGAACATCAGATGGAAGTGAACGTGAATGAGCATTTCAGAGTGCAGAGAGACACTGCTTCCTCATTTTAGAAGTTCACCACTAATGACTTTGTGAGTATGTTGACAGGATGAACCACTATGCAAAGCAAGTGATGAATAAACTCATCAGCAAAAGTCTCCTCATGTTACTCTCCCAAATCCCCGAGGTCCACTCAGTGTTGTGGGCTGTGTGATAGGACCTGGACGGACACACACCGGCCACTGCACCCAGGCTCAAACCGGTGGGGGTTTCTAAAGTGCCAGTGTCAGTGTGGCGGAGGATTAGAGTATAAATCAGAGTATTACCGGTTTTCCGTGTACTTTGGAGACACGGATGTTTCTATGTGAGATACTTGCACATGCACGGTAACAGACGGGCTTGCAATTTTAACAACCCACTCTTCTCCTCCCCCTCCCTTTGGACTAAGAAGATTTGTGGTTCAGACAGCTGGGCCTGGCAGTTCATGGCCCAAACCAACCCTCCTCAGTATTTAACAGCAACCCCAGACGCGTTTCTGAGTAATTATCAGTTGATAGATTGGGATAATATGCAAATATCTGCTCACATTCATGATGAATGAACTTTATAGCTACATTTTGAAAATCCTAATGCAACAATATGCATAATGATGCAATAATTGCTGTGCACTGTACAGAGAATTTCACCATGTCTTTGTGACAAAATGCATATCTGTGTCATATATGATTATCCACAGCCACTAGTCCAAAGATGACACACCGAGTGCTGTCGAGATCTATTATTCATTTCCACCCTGCATGTGTTATGATGGTTTTAATTAGAGACAGAACTTCTTTCTGACATTGTTTTGGAATAATGAAGCTCTGAATGACTCGGATGTTAAATGCGTCAAGTTAGGCTACAGTTTTTATAAGTAGTTTCCAATGTGACACGGTCAGTAATACAACATTCAGTCACACTACCATGTGACTGATATTTACATTGTAAAAACATGAATGTAGACAATAAGCACATTCTCAAATTACTCATTTAAATGTTAGTACATAGTAGTTAAAGACACTTAATATAAAGAGGGACCAGCTTGTTAGTAACATTACATTAGGGATGTGACAAAATGAAAACAACGATATGCAGAAACAACACAAGAAGTCTTCATTTCCAATAATATCTGCTGATTTTAAATGGCATTGCTGTTTTTCACTGGGCAAAAATAGTTGGGATGGAAATGTAACCTGATTGGAATAACTCAAATTATAGTAATATTGTAATATAAGTAATTGCATTTATGCTTTTGTTAATTGGCATGACTAAATGATGGAACCTCAATAACAACCTGATGTCATGAGAAAACATAATTGTATTACAAGATGGTGTTCTCGTATGAATTCATACAATTTGATTTGTACAAAAACATATGATTTTGAGAAAAAATAAATAAAGCCCAGCCCTCACTGGATCAAAATTTATGAATAACATCCTTTGAATTGATACAAATTTCCCACCATTTCGCCAAAATTTAAACGAATTATGAAAAGAGTGTGTTGTCTATAACATAATATTTTGCAGGAAAATACAACCAAGAGAGTGATGAAAACACAGAATTTGTGACCGCAATAGGCTTTCATTAACAGGACTGCTTTTTAGCTTGACAGTTTAAATCTCTTCAGTCTCATCATGTCATGCACTGAAAAACTGGACAAAAGACAGATATAAAACTTTGCACTTAAAATACCTAGCCCCCCATTAAGCACGGCAAATAACGTAATCATTTTAAATAATTGCTTATCATTTTAAATCTAGATTAAATACACATCTCTTTAGCCAAGCATTCACATAATGCATCTCATAAACTTGCACGCCAGTTATATCAAATGCAAATGACTATATATTGCTTGAACTTTTATGCACAGCTAATGTTATGTATGCTAATTATTTCCCATTTGCTTTTCTGTTGGGTAACAAGAGATTACACCAGCTCCAGTGTGGATCCAGCCTCTTATGAGGACTTCAGATGACGCCAACTCTGAATCAATGTGTACTACTCCCAAATGCTCTATATACAGTATTGCAATCACTATGATCACAATTGCTTTATTGAGCTCATTGTTTGTCTAAATGAATGCATGATGTTAGCTAACTGCTTGATTTGTATTATCTTAGATCTGTATATTTCTTACATATATCTTATTTTGACACAGCCACCTCTGAGTCATCTAAATTGTAATAAATGGCGCTTTTCCACTGCATGGTACGGCTCTGTTCGGCTCGGTACGGTTCGGCTCGCTTTGCTTTTCCACTGCGTGGTACGACTCGACTCGGTACGGCACGGTTCGGTTCGCTTTAGCTCGGTTGCTTTTCCACTACAGTTAGTAGCGCTTCAAAGTGGGTGGGACTGATCGTTATAGTTGCGCAACCAACGAGAGGAACATCTGCACCTCGTCCACTGACCACGCTTCAGCCATTTCTTTTTTTAAAGTTTTCATCTTATTTTTTCAAGTACTTTAAAAACAGGTGCTACAGCGTCGGCTGTTGTCTACAGGCTATTTAAATCTAGCGGGTTTAGTGTCTAGTCTCGTGTCGGCCCAGATCCGGCCCACATCTGGTACTTCCACACTGTGTTGATGTCTGGCTATACACAAATGTTGGTAGTTTGAGATAGTAGTTACTATCTATGCCATTTATAATTTCACGTGAGGGCAAATTATTTCTCCACGCAGATTTCACAGTCGGTTTGATGTTGTTGGTCATGTGGATTTGTCACAATGAACAATATTAGGAACCTTCGTGGTTTGCTTCATACACTATTGACGATAGACAGTTTTTTTGCCAGTGAAAACAAAAAGTTGAAAGGTATAAAATCATATCATAATCTGAATAGAGGAAACCTAATAGCACAAATATCCAGAGTCTGAAGTCATGTGGTTTAACTAGTTTGCTAGCATTGGTGTTGTATAACATCACAGGAACATGTTAGCCGAACCTCACCGCGGGGGGTTAATCCTTTACCCACAATCCAGACAGCAAGTGGGATTTTGCACTTTGCATCTGAGTTGACTTGTAACGAAGAATCAAATCATGCAATTTATGTAGTAAAAAGTTTACATTCAGCATAAGGTCTTTCTATGTGAGTGAATTGCATCTGGCAGCGGTGTCACAGAGAGACGCAGTGTGGCAGACGTCTGGTCTGCTCGTATGCAGCTCACACACTCCCCATATGCTTGAGTTTCACAGTGTTACCTCAGGAGCCTCCAACACGCTCAAGGACTGGCTTAAAAACATGCTGCGATGGATTGCTCTCAATATCTCTTTCAGTTTATTTTGAGATATATGTGAAGGTTGACTGTATAGTCAGATAAGCTTAAAGCACTATATATATATATCATTTTTTGTTTAGGTAGATTAGGGAAATTTTCAGTAGATTTTCAATTTATGGCAACCATCTCTATTACTCTGAGGAAAAACTCATTGAAGTTCTCATTGAGATCCAGAATGGTGAACGCAAGGGCAGAGTGAAAAGGTGCCCGAAATGCAGGACGAAATGCAGGACGGTCCCGTCCGAAACCAAATGCATTCAAATAAATGTAGTGCAGAAACAATGTCCACTCAGAAATTCAGAGTAAATTTCATAATTAATTACAAATAAATAACACTTTTCAATAAACGTACAAGTTTAAAACTAAAACAGTGTTTTCTTTTCAAACATAGTATCCAATATTTTGTTTTGTTTACAACTTTGAAAAGTC
Organism: Semotilus atromaculatus; assembly: GCA_031834385.1. Classification (NCBI taxonomy): domain Eukaryota; kingdom Metazoa; phylum Chordata; class Actinopteri; order Cypriniformes; family Leuciscidae; genus Semotilus; species Semotilus atromaculatus. The sequence continues at coordinate 5,129,729 of JAULUF010000036.1, forward strand.
CTTTTCTTGTACATTTACACTCAAGGCCCATTCACATCAAAGACGATAACGATAATCATAATTATAGTATCGACGACACCATCAACCCATCAACCCTTAGCAACTACCCAGAACCCCATAGTATTCACTTAGCGACATCCCCTCAGAACACCCCATAGCAATACCTTGGAAACCAACCACAACAACCTATAGCATTATAGCAGTGACTTTTACATAGTCAAGCACCATTCACATTGCTTTTAATATAATAAAAACATCTTGTTTCAAAGTAATTTCATTAAGCAATCCTCTCAGTTGCATTGAAAGACCAAATCACCTTTGGAAATGGAAGGAATTGAAAGCTTCCAAACTGTTTTTTTCTTTTCATTGGTAATGAAATCATGTCATGTGTAACAATGGGGTGATCAATCACTGCTATTCATCACTGTCTCACTGTCAAGCTTTATGAAAAGAAGGGAGGAAAAAAATCTGGCAGTTGCCAGTGACCAGTGACTCAGTGTGCTTCATATTTGTGGGAGAGAGACACACAAACAGTGAAATGCACAATTAGCAAATTCAATGCCACTTGCTAAGTATACAAAGGTGAGAAGTACACTAAGTAATCAAAACTGTTTTGCTGTATATATTTTGTGTATATTTTGTATATATATATTGCTGTATGCATCCGTGCCTGTTACACAAAACTAGGTAGCACTTTATTTCAATGGTCCACTTTAGACATTGTACTCATTTTAATAACGTTGCAACTACATGTCAGCAGCAGTCATTAGACTATTAGTAGACACTGCTTAAGATACGATAACTCTTTATTGTGAAGGTCCTCTAACAGACATTCCACTGACTAAAGTAACTTTGCAAATAACCCCTAACAGTTTACTAATACTCTAATGAGAGTTAGCCGACATGAAGTTGGAAAGCTACTTATAGTTAGTAGAATGTCTGAAAAATGGACCATTGAAATAAAGTGTTACCCAAATCTAACTGAAAAAAACTCTTTAAAAGTCCAGTTTACATAGTTTAGATCAGGTTCAACAGGTTCACAATGCTTGCTATACACATTCTCTGTCAACTCAGCGTGTGCACCTTGAAGTGTGACATCTGCAGGGAAAAGACACGAAACATGGAGAGTCGGTCAGCTTTATTCACTTCTTGTAAGAAAGTCGGGGATAAATCCAATTTTAGTTTAGTTTTAATTACTTTAAATAAAATAAAATATAAAGAACTGTCACGAATATGTACTCTTATTCTGAAATTATTTTTATTTCCTTTAGTTCCTGTTTCCCTGCTCTATTTAGTTTCAGTTCCCTTGGTTTAATGATTATGTCCTTGTTTGTCCTATGGTTAAATATTATCTGCACATGTCTGTCATTATGTTTGCCTTGCATTTATACTCCCTGTTATGTTTAGTCCCTTGTCAGTTGTCATGTACATTTGTGTGGTTGTGTTTCTATTGTTATACTGCGATCTCCAGTGTTTTCCTAATTTCATTTAAATTAAAGGTTTTTGTTTGGTAATCTCCTTTGTTGTGTGAATTATTCAGCCACCTGTTATAGAAGAACCGACCCTCAAAACAAGTGAACAAAAAGATGGCTCTTCCTCAAACCAAGAGCCCTATTTGAATGTATGTTTTGGGAGTTGCTGCACAGCCGTTCCTCTTTCACCATCTGCAAGGCAGAGAAGGAGTCTAACCCTACCGCAGAACAACGCTAGTGCCTGCCACCTGAGTCATCTCAGAGTTGAAGTGCGCCGCCCAGTCTATCCATGAGCCAGGCAAGGACCACTGCCTTATCGAATTGTGGTCCGTGGATCCAGTTCCCTTCTGAGTTCCCTCCCTCGATTCATCGCCTTCCAGGTTTCATCTCCTCCGCTGATTCCATCCAGTCCCCTGGGTCCGGCATCTCCGCTGGTGTCGTCCAGCTCCTCGGCTCTGCCCCCGACGCTAACTCTGTGCAACTCTCCAGCTCCACCTTGGGATTCCCGATCCCCAGTTCGGCATGATGTCTTGGGTTCCCTGGCTTCACCGTAGGCCTCCAGGCCCATGTCTCCACCTCAGCCTGTCAGCTATTTCAGCTATAAGAACCAATCCCCTGGATCCGCCGTCTCCGCTGGTGTCGTCCAGCTCCACTAACTCCGTGCAACTCTCCGGCTCCACTTTTGGCTTCCCGATCCTCAGCTCGGCATGGTGTCTTGGATTCCCTGGCTTCAACTCAGGCCTCCAGGCCCATGTCTCCACCTCAGCCTATCAGCCTGTCGGCTCCACCCCTGCTCCACCGTGGTCTGTCAGCCCTAGGACTCTTCTGGGCTCCCTCGTAGCTCCGGCTCAGCCTCAGTCAGCCATTTCTCTGCTTCCGCCACAGACTTCCAGCTCTCTGGCTGCTCCTCCACCCCTTTGGCTCCACCAGGCTCCTTCTTCCCTCCGGCTTTCCCATCATCCTCACTTTCCCCGGTCTGGCAATCCCCCATCTCTGCCTTGGTCCCGCGAGCCAGTGGCTCCACCTTGGACTTCCGGGCCGGGCAGGGATGTCGCCTGGTCCGTCGGCTTCCCAGCTCAGCCTAGGTCTCCATCACTTCTGGTTATGCCTCCGTCAGTCAGTCCTCAGGCTCCGCCCGGAACTTCAGTCAAAGTTACACCATGGCTCCTCCCGCCATCAGCTTCGCCATGGTGTTTCCCTCTACCGGCTCCTACTGGTCCCTGTCCATCACCTGCTTCACACCCTCCTCCAAAGTCCCCTCCATCCCTCCACAGGATTAGCAGTTATGCCACGATGGTGCGCTTTCCGGGAGGGGGAACTACTGTCACAATTATGGACTCTTATTTTGATATTCTGTTTTATTCTCTTTAGTTCCTGTTTCCCTGCTCTGTTTAGTTTTGGTTTCCTTTGTTTCTGATTATGTCCTCATCATTTTCCTATGGTTACATATTATCTGCACCTGTCTGTCATTATTTTCACCTTGTTTTTAAACTCCCTGTTATATTTAGTCGCTTTTCGGCTCTCATGTAAATTTTTGTGGTTGTGTTTCTATATTGTCTCCTTCGTCGTCTGACTAACCATTACAATAACTTAAACTTATTTTATTCCAGCTAGGTGCCAAGGCAACATTTATCATTTTCATTTAGTTTGACCTGTACCAAAATATCTCAAGTTGAAATTTTTTTTTATAGAAACTATAAACATATTTAAAATAAAAGTAATTATGCATAAATTACCGTTATTACTATTGTAAGTACATGTAACAAGTAACGGTCACTTTAAAATAGTGTTACCATTTATTATTTAAAGCATTTTTTTCTATAACAAGTTCTCTTTTTAAAAGTTTGCTAATCTGTACTTCTTTTTCACATTGACCAGTCAGAATCCCATATTTCAGAGAGCTATAATAAAACCTGTTAAGGATAACCTCACATAATTTCTTTTTTTGTGTGTGTAAATTGTTATTTGAAGTGTCCTCTAATGTCTAACCATATTATAGTTTGCATTTTACCAGTCATGACTACTCACTGGCTTATGAGTCACCCTACATCCCACAATGCAACAGTGTGCTGCTCTGAGAATGTGTGTGCTGACTCTTGGATTGTTCCTCTTCCTGTACTTTTGTCCAAGTCCTCTCACTCTTAAATGCCAGGACACGATTATCAGTAGTGACAGCTCAGCTGTGTCTGCCTAAACCAAGCCTCCGCTCTGAGTGTGGTGGCAAAGACCCTGCTGTTTTAGGATCAGACAGCCTGGGTCTCTGCTGAAGTCTATGACAAGTCCAGTTCACTCTTTCATTTAGAAGCTGCAGCCTCTTCAGTAGAGTTGGGGTACTTGGACTCGGACACAGATTGCAATTACGAACGAACTTGAACTTGGATACTCTCGGGTGGACTTGTACTCAAACTTGTCATTGACTCAGGCATTTTGATTTTTTTTTTTTTTGGAATACAGACGAATACACGTCATGTAAAAAAAAAAAAAAAAAAAAAAGTAAGAAAAAAAAAAAAAGACATTAAAAAACGTCTTCCACTCAAACCCAATTGGTACAGGACTTGGACTCCACAAGGTGGACTCGGACCCAACACTGTGCATTGGAACCATTTTGACAACAACTGCCCTTAAGATTCACTACTTTACAAAATGTGCTTTAAAAAAAAAAAAAGTTTTTAAAAGAAGTTTCTTATGCTCACCAATGTTGCATTTATTTGATAAAAAATACATAAAAACAATACAATTGTAAGATATTATTACAATTACAAATAACTGTTATATAAAAAAAGATATTCCTGTGATCAAAGCTGAATTTTCAGCATCATTACTCCAGTCTTCAGTGTCACATGATCCTTCAGAAATCATTCTAATATGCTGATTTGCTGCTCAATAAACATTTATTATTATCAATGTTGAAAAATATGTGGATAAATTTTTTTCAGGATTCTTGAATGATTATAACGTTTTTAAATAGAATTTTAGCAATGTAAAAATATATTTTTTAATTGTCACTTGTGTCAATTTAATACATTCTAGCTTAATAAAAGAATTGATTTCTAAAAAAAAAAAACATATATATATATATATACATACATATAGAGGTGCTCTGTATTTAGGTGCCCTTAAACGTATTAAAGGAAGACTTTTAGGTGCCTTTTGCCCAGTAAGCACCTTATAGCAACCATTTATCAATGACTCAGCAATGCATATCATAACATCTTAGATTAGATAGATATTTCTTTAACACATTTCACTGAAATACTTTTGCACTTGTCTGGGCATTATTTTATATTGTGCTCTGTTCTTTATCTAGACATTTATCATCCGGACCATGATTGTGTGATGTCACGTGCAACAGTAACAATGATGTTGTAACCCAAATCTTTCCTTCCCTGTATTTGTTGACATCTGAAGACAACGCCATGGTTGATGTTCTTAGTGATTTTGAACTCAGGATGCGAGTCTGATGCTGGCTGCTGAAGAGTGTGTGGAGAAAGATGATGTTGAGGAGCGTGGGATGTGTCAGGAGGGCACGGCACGGGAATATGTATAATCATGCAGATGAAAGAGATTGAGCTGCAGTCATTGAGCCACATTTATCTTGTGGGTGGAAGTGCTGCTTCGGCTAAAATTTGGATTTTAAGAATGCAGTGAAAAATACAGCTAAAGATAAAAAGGCCATGCAAGCTTAAATCACATGTGTTCGGTGAATACAGACTTGCTTTAGGAAATCTTTACATGTTAATGTTGCAAAATGCTTGTTGATTTAAGTGAATAGGTATAGTTTAATGTAGGTCACATAAGACAAATTACTACGCCATATTATTAGTGTTTTACTTTACATGTTTACAAATCTACAGTCATATTGTAAACACTTAACTTAATGTAATTATCACAAAAAAAAAAAATCCTATTTCATGAAATAATTCTCATTATAGATACATAACCACTATAGGCTACAATGGTTTTCCTAATAACCAGAACATAGGCTAGTTGTTAGTAGAAAGTTGTCTGTCAAACCCTTTTGGTTTTAAATAGAACCTTTTTCACAGTATTATAGATAGATAGATAGATAGATAGATAGATAGATAGATAGATAGATAGATAGATAGATAGATAGATAGACTAAGAAAAAGGTAGCCTAAATATAGGCTACTAAATATTAAACTATGAATAGGTAGGCTATATTAGGTATTTGGGCTTCAGGCATTTTTAATAGAGTAGGGTTACTTTTAATACTACATTGCTTCATGGATTCATATTTAGTGCAAATATATCATCGTTACCGCATGTAGGCCGCCTATTTTAAAGCAAGCGTTTCTTTATTAATCTCCTTAGGAAAATTGCCGAGTAATATCAGTCAAACACGATTAATACTGACACAACGTGCACATAGATGTAATTTTTGAACATTATTCGTCTGACTTACACCTTCATTAGTCTAGATGAGTCTCATGTCATGAGCAGTCATTGATGTCTATTGGAGAGCTGTAATCGTTTACTCCTCCTCCTCTTCCTCGTGCTGTCGGCTGTGTGTGTGTGTGTGTGTCTGACAGCTCCGCTCCCGCGACTCTCAAACACTCACCGCAACGTGCGCGCCGCTTCTCTCCGCTCAAATGTGTGTTTCTCCCTGCGTGTCTTCGGTCAGCGGTCCTCATGTCCTCCGGAACTCTCGCAGGATCGTTCCAGTGCTGATGTGATTTCAGTACGTTCATTCATTTCGACACATTTCTTCAGTCGACGAGTATGCGTTCACGGTGGAGTTACATCGCCTGGATTTGCGTCTTCAGTCTCGGCGCGTTCAGGACTTTCTGCATTCCTAGTAATGAAGGTAAGACATGGGGAGATCTGGGAAAGGTGGTATTTGCAGGGATATGATGTTGACGGGATTCCGCAAAGAGAACATACAGTTCTGGAAGTAAAGGTTCTTCAATGGTTCAGCAAAGAACGCTTGTATTATTCAAAGCCATTTTTGGCTCCATTAGGTTCTTGGGTGGCTCTATGGTTGAGACAAAAACAAAAGTTCTTGATGTTTCATTAAAGGTTCCTCAGATTAGTGAGTTGTTCTCTTGGATTTGGTGTCTGCATTACTGGTACACAATGGTTAGTAAATGACCAGAATTTTTTTTTTTAAAAGTTGTTTGTAGAACTTAAAAAGGTGCTCCTATTATATCAGATTGTCAAACCCTTTTGGTTTTAAATAGAACCATTTTTTTATTATTATAACCAGGGTTCACAATATACATTAAGAAGTATAAATGCATCAAACCCCCATCAGATCTTCTCCAGAACATGTTGTATTCAGGGTCCACATGGGTATTTTAATACATGGGTACATCTGGCTCTCTAACATAAATGTTCTCTTCACAGGTTGAAATGTTGAAGCAATATATGTAATATAGCTATTGTCCATAAAGCCAGCAATGATTTCACACCAGAGCAGAAGTTCTTGAACATCAGTGATTACAGTTCACCAAACTCCCAGCCAGGTGTTATTTAAAAGTCTCAGTTCACTGCCTCACATTCACTCAAAACACGGATAGAAGTCATAAAGTGTATTGTGCATTGCTTCATTTCCTTTGAACACGTTCAATGGAGCTTTTTACAGACTTTATGAATCGTGTTGTTCAATATGAACATCCATTGAAAGATGATCAGAACGAAAGCAGTATTCAGTGAAGCTTTCTTCAATAGTCTATTTTAAGACCTGTTGTAGGACACAGATCTTAAATGCTAGATTATTGCAGGATGAAAAGGAATGCCTATGTAATTATTTCTACAATGCACAGACAAAGATGAGGCACTTCATGAAGGTTTTAAATATAAATGTTCTTTTCAGAGGTTACATGTGCTAAAAAGATAAAATAGCTCTAAAAACATATCTAATCCATTGAACCACAATGGCACGTTTGTTATAAATATGATGTCTTATTTTTGTGATGGCTGAGGTGTACACGTGGGATAGCGAGTTTGCGTTATAGAGACAAAGGAAACAGAGACGGCGTGCATCAAAGTTCCCTAAATTTGCTTTGTAGTGGCCAGAGAACAAAAAGCACCATTCCATATTTTACAGCTTTATTTCCCAGGATACAGCAGTATATTTGCATGAAAACCCTTTCAAGCTTTTGGACATTTTAACTAGTAAACATAATTTTTTTTTTAAATTCATCCGTGGTTACCATGGGAAATGTCAGCAAATTATCTGCCACTAGAATGAATGTGTTCCAATTTATCACTCGGGCTGAAGTGCGCGGACTATAGAATATGTAAATATTGTAATGAGCAGAAGTCAGCATATGGATAATGCGATGACAAGTGTGGGGATGAGTTGATTGATTGTACGCTGATGATGGCACAATAAAAACGAGAGCAGGATGGGGGGAGGGCGCATGGGTGCCTACACAGACTGGCACAATGGCCCGGCAGACGCGCGAGGACAACGGACACTTGGAAATCACAATAGCTGCGAGTATGGCAGAACTGGAACGAACCTGTCGATTCTGAGAGCTGAGAACTGTAGGGCAGAGTGTTTTAAAAACATGAACCATTATACCCGCTGTATTTAGACTGTTTAACCTTGAGTATTACAAAGCAGAAAGGCACCAAATCAGAATATTTGCCTTAAATATTCTGCAAGAATATTTGATTTGTTCCCGCAGTGATCCTGCAAATCATGGTTTACTTTGTTCACTTTTAAAATGTGTTTTCTTCCCTCTCAAAGATAGATTTCCATATATTGCACCGCTTTAAACACTTGTATTTGCCTAAGGATGGACATAACCTCTCTTTTATCTAGTTCAGAACTGAACTTCTTCATGCTAATTAGATTTATGGGATTCTCCCCAGGATATTTTCTTTCAGTTTAAGTAGGACAATGCACATCGGTGTCTGTCATTCAAACAAAAGACATTTAGAGCTCATTTAGAGACATTTAAATGCGCCACACGGACGATTTCATTTGGTGTTAAAAGCAGGTTATATGTAAATGTAATTCAGTGGGGTTTTTTCCCTTAGCAAATTTGTTCTAATGTTTAAGAGTGAGGGTAGGTTTACACGACACTGATACGCTTAAAACTGAGAAGTTTTTCCTTTGAGTTTTCCACGTACAGACGACACCATTGTAAAAACGATCCCCGTTCACGCGGATCCGCGAAAACAGCTAAAAACGCTGTATTCTGCTGCCAGGCCATTAGATGGTGATGAAACACTATAGACTGAACACGTAATACGCATGTGCACGACGTCATCGTCTTCAGAGATTCGCGTTTTTGTTGTTTACAAGGAGACCTGTTTCAGGCACCCAAAACGCTGTTGTTGGGCCAAAAGTTTTTATTTGAAAACGGTGTCATGTAAACAGCCCCTGAGTCTCAAATTTTGGGTTACATAACATGTAAAATCAATAATCTCTCTCTCCCATCCAACGATTGGCCTTATTGATTAGGGCGTGAAGTGATTTTTGTTTGTGTTTTCACTTTTGACTAATGTTTCAGATATGTATTTTGCATTTTTTTTTTTTTTTTAGCACCAATGTGTCATTTGTGTTGGTTTCTTAGTCGTTAGCTTGTTGTTTTGGAGCCAAAAATGATATTGCTATTGTGAGTCATCTCACACATGCTAAATAGTCTCGTCACACAACCTTTGATCAACACAAGGTCAAATTAAAATTCAGCCCATATCGGGCTGTGAATGTAAAGGTCATCTAATTAGCTGTTGCGGTACTCATTCGTAAAAGGTTCCAGCAGATAAAAAAAAGGACCTGTGACCTACTCTGCGTATCAAATACTGGCACAGTAATATAAAAAAGGAAAGGATTGTTTTATAGACAGCTCGCATAGAATATGCACTCAATTTAACCAAGGGCAAAGATTAGGAAAGAAATTATTTTCCACTTTCTGTTATACTTCCTATAGGGTATATTTTCATTGATTGGTCTCAGTGTTCAGGCAGATTTTGATCAATATTGTAACAAGCCAATGTGATTTTGTAGGTATTCAGATGCTAATTGTTTGGATAATATTTTCCATCTGGGATTGATTTTCAGGTGTTTTCAACTTTATGAGGGGTTTCCCCCAAAAAACATGAGACACACTGTGTCATTTTAGTTTATCCATTGCAATACACTCTCCCATCTGAATATTTAAAATATGAAATATAATATTATATTATTTTGAATTTCACTTAAATTTTTTTGTCACTTGTGGTTGCAATTTTGGTGTAGACGTACCCACGTATGTGACAAGGCTTTTAAAACAGATGCAGGACAAATGGAGGTGCATCATCTCCCTGTTCCCTGTCAAGTTGTCGTGCAGAACTCCTCCGTCACACAGGACAATGCTGAGATCTTCAGACATACCATGTGAACACTATTTGAATACTTATGGCATTTCCGTCACTAGTTTTGACTTTATCGTTGTGTTGTGTTAGGAGTGATGCAAAAGTGTGATTGGAATCGCATTTCAAACCACTTCCATAGGTAGTTTGAGTCAGATTTTGACAAAAAAGTGCTATTTTGTTTATTATTATTGTTATTTATTTTTTATGTATGAACATCTGTGAAATCTAAATCTAATAAAAGGACACCCTGAACTAGATGATATTGTGATATTGTGTAAGTACAATTAATGTGATAATTATAATTTAAAAACATTTATTTAAAAAAAAAATTTGGGGAGAATCTATAGTACAACAATGAATGAGATCAAGTGCTGGCTGACAGGTCCTTAACTCAATCTGTTTACAATCACATCATTCTCTGTAGAGCACAGCTGATTGGTTCCTGCTGTATCAGTAGCCAATGAGCTCGCTGCTCAACATTCACATGCTTGGTCAGCATTAGCTATAGCAGTGCAGCGCTTTCAGAAACCCTCCACCCTCCCCAGCTCCACCTGTCTGGATCTGCTACGGGTAATTCATGTACGCTGTATTGTACAGCAGCAGCGTTTCTTGCTCAGGGCAGCGTGTCGTGTATGTATTGGCAGTAGCAAGTCCCGTGCTTGCTCTGGACGTTGTATTAGTCATTATATTTGATTACTAAATAAGTAACTTAATTAAATGATCAATCACATCAACTAATTTTACAATCCTACTAGCCCTTTATTGAGACTTAAACCCTTCTCATTCATTTGGTGAGGAACATGGCGTTTTGAGCAGTATTTACACACCCTGTCATGCTATATAACCCACTGCAGCAGACGCATATTGCAGTATTAAGCCTAATGATGAATCGATTAATTGATCATTGCTGTAAACGATGATAGATCACAGGAATTTGTGTAAATTGACATCCCTACTGTGAAGTAAAGCAACCTGCATATAAATGTGATTTTTATACTACTTTTACAGCTCCAGATCATTGACCTGTCCCCGTTTCTTGTTCTCCTGCAGTGAACTTGCTGGACTCTCGCTCTGTAATTGGTGACCTGGGGTGGGTCGCCTACCCGAAGAATGGGGTGAGTTCCACACATCTTCCTGTCTCTCAGCACTTTGAGTTAAGAGCTGGCTTAGGAGAACATCTCAAGGTCTCCAATTCCCTTGATGGCAGAAAAGACAGTTTCAAAGTGAAAAATAATAGAACGTGGCGAGCGTAGTACAGAGAGAGAGGTAGTACGAGAGGTCAGAGACAAACCGAGAAGAAGGGAAGCCCGTTTTGTTCTAAAAGAGGCACAAAGACACACTAAACCTGCTGTTCTAATTTATTTGTGACGCTCGGAATGCAATTTATTTCTGTCGAGCCAGCCGATTGGGAAACCCTGCGAACAATGTGTTGAATTTTAATGACTAATGGCCAATTTTATATATATATCTTTGTTTTCGATTTCTTTCTGTTGTTTGGCATATAATACATTGAGAATACTAAAGTGAAGAAAGCTGAAGCTAGATGAAATGGTTTGTCAGCAGAAAAGGAGCATAGGTGTTGAGTATCTAGGTTGTTTTTGACAGGCTGTCGAATGAATAAGCAGCAGTTACAAACTTGTACAGAACGGGACAATAAATATCCCAGTGTTCTTTTGGGTCTGTCAGTATCATGCTTTTTATGCCTCCCTAAAAATCATCTTAAAGGGATTGTTCACCCAAAAATGAAAGTTAGCCCATGATTTACTCACCCTGAGGCCATCCTACAGTAGGTGTATATGACATTCATCTTTCAGACGAATACAATCGGAGTTATATTAAAAAATGTCCTGGCTCTTCCAAGCTGTATAATGGCAGTGAATGGCTTTTTTGCTTTGAAGTCCATAAAAGTGCATCTATCCATCATTAAAGAGAATCTATCCATCATTAAAGTGAATCTATCCATCAATAAAGTGAATCTATCGATCATAAAAAGCACATCTATCCATGATAAAAGTGCATCTATCCATGATAAAAGTGCATCTATCCATGATAAAAGTGCATCTATTCATGATAAAAGTGCATCTATCCATCCATGATAAAAGTGCATCTATCCATCCATGATAAAAGTGCATCTATCCATGATAAAAGTGCATCTGATAAAAGTGCATCTATCCATCATAAAAGCGCATCTATCCATGATAAAAGTGCATCTATCCATCATAAAAGTGCATCTATCCATCATTTAAAATGCATCTATCCATCATAAAAGTGCATCTATCCATCATAAAAGCGCATCTATCCATCATTAAAGTGCTCCACACGGCTCTGGGGGGTTAATAAAGGCCCTCTGAAGCGATGCAATGAGTTTGTATAAGAAAAATATAATAATAGATGCAATTTTATGATGAATAGATGCACTTTAATGATGGATAGATGCACTTTAATCATGAATAGATGCACTTTTATGATGGATAGATGCACTTTAATGATGGATAGATGCACTTTAATGATGGATAGATGCACTTTAATCATGAATAGATGCACTTTTATGATGGATAGATGCACTTTAATGATGGATAGATGCACTTTTATGATGGATAGATGCACTTTAATGATGGATAGATGCACTTTTATGATGGATAGATGCAATTTTATGATGAATAGATGCAATTTTATGATGAATAGATGCACTTTTATCATGGATAGATGCACTTTTATTACGAATGGATGCACTTTAATGATGGATAGATGCACTTTTATGGACTTCAAATCAGAAACACACATTCACTGCCAACACACAAATTCACTGCTTGGAAGAGCCAGGACATTTTTTAAATATAACTCAGATTGTATTCGTCTGAAAGAAGAATGTCATATACACCAAGGATGGCTTGAGGTTGAGTAAATCATGAGCTAATTTAAGTTTTTGGGCGAACTATGCCTTTAACATCTTACCATGACATCACCTAGTTCTAGTTTGCTTATAAGAATAGTTCAGCGATCCAGTGCTTGATTTTAGTGTTGGGCCCCTGCTAAGCTATTGCTTGATTCTCAAGATTTTGATTAGAAAAGTGTATTTGCTTTACGACTGTGCAAACACCGTGATTTCTCCATTCTCGAGATCAGCTTGCTCGTCCCAGCTGCGGTTTAGAGGCCTTTATTGTTATGTACCACGGCCTGCTTCCAGTGTTTACAGTGTGCTGTTATAACTTAATTCAGTTTCCTGTTGTGATGGTAAAAAAGAGCGCTTGCATTGTGCTTACCTGCACCTGCCCTCCAATGCAACAATACAGGCCGACAATAGATCCTAAAGTCTCCAGGCACGCTGCATAACACCTGTTATGAGAGACGATTATTCCTCCTTTGAGATGGAAATACAAACGTCCATGCGTGATATCCTGAATATGACGTGAAATCGAGGGGGCGATAAATCAGTGTCAGATTCATCAGAGGGCTATTCAGATCCTTCTCAATGGCTATTGAGATTAAATGATTTTTGCTCTATTATTAGATGTTCACATTACTCAAGGGTGACACTTGCAGTTTATGAAGATTATGTCAACAAGGCTGGGATGCTAAGTTAACTAGTCTTGCTATTATGCAAGACGCATTGAGTTTTGATCGAACAGTTCAGATTTGTTTTGTGACACTATTCATAAAGATATTCTATTATTTTATTAGTCCATTGAATTATTTTTTTTTTCAATATAACTCAATTGGAAATTAAGGTATAAAAGGCCATCAGTGAAGTAGGAAATTGTTTAGCCTCAAAGTCTCAGATTAGATTACCACGTAACGACTTTAATATGATACACATTTTTTAAATCTATTAATTTATTCAAAACAAGTTCAAATGTAGTTTGTATATTCAATAAATGAAATGCACCTTTTCTATGATGAGCATGTTTTTCTGAATCCGGTAATACTTTAATGCGATGGTCCACTTTAGACATAAGTAACTTTGCATGTAGCTACATGTCGACTTATTCTACTCACCCGAACCTAACAGTCTACTAATACTCTAATGAGAGTTAGGCGACATGCAGTTGCAAAGTTACTTATAGTTATAGTAGAGATCTAAAATTGACCATCAAAATAAAATATATATATATTTTTTTGTAGGGCTTAAAGTAAAAAAAAAAAAAAAAAAATCGGTGCTGATGATACATAATGTCTTGATATCATAGTGAAGGGAAAAGTCTCATTGAAATAATTAATTTTCCAAAAGAAATCCTTAGAACTGATGTTTAATTATTTTCAAAAACATTTTTTTAATTAAATTAAAATAAAAAAGTCCAACAAATCAAAGTTGTGTGGTGTGATCAATATTCAGAAACCTGCAGAAAAAAAATCAAACCAAAAAATAGAATGTAAAAGTGAAATAAAATAATAGAATAAAAAAATAAACAAAATTAAATTGAAAAATACATAGAAATAACAAAGAAATTACATCATAAAGAGGGCACTTGTGATTTTCACTTAAGATATCAGATAATTGAACATTTAATAAATGGTTGTATAGTGTTATGTGGGCTGAATGCATATTTACATTATGTTTGTTAAATTGATCAGCTGTTTGAACGCCCATATTGTTGTTTTTTTATTTTTTCTTTTGCAAAAAATAAATAAATACTGTAGCTGGACGATAATACAGTGACAATATCAGATGCTAATATTTTGATATGCACCATTATACTGAATCATTGCTATGTTCATCTAATATTGTACAAATAATAATAAATAAAAAATAAAAAATAAAAAACATGGTGTCATATTTTTGTTGGTGATAAAAAAGAAAAAAAGAAAGAAAAGTGGTGCGTGTGCAAGTGTACAGAGAGTGATGTTGAGTAGATCACAGTACAAAATGGGGCGTAGAGACAAATTGCAGTTATAGAGAGAGAGTTCCCACATGAAATAAAACAGTTATATAATCCAATAGTTCTTTTATTTTGGACCTAGGGTAGTGAGGTTGGTGGTAAAGTGAGATTTGGGATTGATTATGAGTTACTGGTTTCTGGGAGGCTTGGGATGTTTGTTATGCTGTTAGAGTTGACTACACTCACAATCATGTTAATTCAACAGAGCATCTGGAGTGTGAGATGGATTTAGCAACAGCTCAGCAGTTTCAAGAGATTCAGTAAAGCCTGTCACTAATGAGAAATATGCCACATAAACCCTTTTAATTTATCTAGGTATTGGTTAACAGTTATTTGATGTTTCAACACATTAAAGGGATAGTTCACCCAAAAATGAAAATTAGCCCATGATTTACTCACCCTGAAGCCATCCTAGGTGTATATGACATTCTTCTTTCAGACGAATACAATCGGAGTTATATTCCAAGCTTTATAATGGCAGTGAATGGATGTCTGTCTTTGGAAGTCCACGCTTCTCCAGGGGTTAATAAACGCCTTCGGAAGAGAAGCGTTGCGTTAGTGTTTGAAAAATATCCATATTTAAAACTTTATCGGCTAAAATTAAGTAAGATAATCTTATTTTATCTTACTATCTCGACTAAGTAACACTTGACGTGACACTCAAACGTAATGACGGCAGTTGACGCCTCTCGCGGTTCAAACAAACAATGACATTTGGCCATTACGTCGTGCGTCAAGTTCAAGTGTTACTCTTTTGCCGTAAATCGATGTGTACGGCCGTCTGCCGGAAGCTAGTTATTTTAGTAATTTAAGGTTTTAAATATGGATATTTTAAATCATGGGCTAATTTTCATTTTTGGGTGAACTATCCCTTTAAGAGAAACCTAAACCACCCAAGGATTAGCATTTTCTTACTTAAAACCTATGGTCAGACATTTGCTATCTCCATATTTGCGATCTAACGTAGAGTCTCTGTATAGTCTAAGGCAGCATCCTAAAAGTGACTTATTTTGAATGATCTTCATTGGCAGAAACTCCTCACTGAAAGCCCTCCTTATATGAGTCTCACAGTTTGATGCCCAGATGTTAGCATGTTGTGAAGCTAACTGCATCACTCTGATATTGTGTCCTAACAAGACCTAGATGATAATGCGAGTAATGAAAGTTATCTCTTCCATGTTAAGCCTCGTTTTTGTCCTAACCAGCTGTGACCACAGAGAGCAACAAACCGTTTTGTCAGCTGTTTGGTTTGTAGTTATGCAATGTTGCTCCAGGTAGCCCTGAACACACTGAAATCTTATTGAACCAAAGTAGTGCTCGTTATGTATATTAAACATGACAACGTGATTAAATTATAGATGAGGAGAGACTTTTGAAGATAAGAATCAGATATTATATGACAAATCCTGTCAATTCCACAAGGAAAAGTATGCAAATCATATCATCTTTTGAAGCATCATGGAAACATCACAAAAATATCTGTAACCGTTTGGCTACCCACATTCTTAATTTTATTTATATATATATATATATATATATATATATATATATATATATAAATGAATGAATGAATGAAGAATGTGGGCAGCCAAACGGTTGATGGACTCCATTGACTTCCATAGTACTTTTTTTAAGTCAATGGGGTTACACACTGTTGGTTACTGTTGGCTACCCACATTCTTCAGAATATCTTCTTTTGTGTTCAACAGAATAAATAAATTCATACAGGTTTGAAACAACTTGAGGGTGAGTAAATTATGACAATTATGATTTTGAACTAACCCTTTAAGTTTTTGGAGTGCATTCTCCGGAAGCAGAGTTTGAGAGAAATGAGGCATAAAGAGAGCACAATGTTTCTGCCTGAAATGTTGTCTAGTTAGGCAGCTCACTAGATTTCGGAGCAGAACTTTTATATAATAACTGTTTAAATTCTTGTTTGCATGGTTCACGTAGGTAACGCAGTTGGGTTAGATGCTTGTTTTTGAAGACGCAGAGGCTTTTGGGACTTTTGGATCTACAATCAGCAATCTGTACTGGCAGGTACATCACAAAATACCAGCGATTATCTTTTCTCCGCGGTTTGTTTGTTTTCAACCCTGGCTTCATGCTGCTTTCACCGCTGTCAGAACAGGCCAGATTTGCCAAGTCAACGAAGCGGTTTACAGGAGCTCAGCTAAATCCGGGCTTTGTGCAGGCCTAGGGCACCTCTGGCTCACACTGCTGTCCTTTTTTTTCCTGTTTTTTACCGAAGGGTAAAACGCATTGAGGTGATGCTCAACAGAGGAATCGCTTCACCCACCCTGAAAAGTCACATTCACGTGTCCCACCACACTCTCACGCAAAGAGCCAAAATCCTAGCAGGGAGTTGTTTTCAAGCATGCTTGTCAGTCATGTTCAGCTCCTCCCCCCCGTGGACCCTGGGCGGCAATGACAGGGATGGCTGGGCGATGGTGATTGGTGGGTAACGGAGGGTTATTGTTTGAAAGTCAGGGGTGAAGCGTCAGTAAACAGCCGAGAAGGACGTGCTCTAGGAGATGGGGTTTAGCTTATAGCTTATTGCTTGTAGCGCATGCTAACTCACACTGGGAGAATTGAGGGTTTTAGGGGCAGAACACATTGTTAAATAAGTGTGCTGTGACAGCGGGGGGAGGATTTAAATGGAGAGAAAGAGAAAATGGAGAGGATCTCAGTAGGGGATGAGAGTTTGAGTGATGATAGTTCACAGAAATGTATACGCTGAAAGGTCTGACAAGTGAAATAGCCACAGAGGTACTGCAACAAAAAATAAAATGATAGTTTTTTTCATGTGGTCGGTTAGACACATAATAGCATCGATGTACAGGCTGCACTGACTACTGTTGTTAAAGGGTTAGTTCACCCAAAAATATAAATTACTCACACTCATGTTGTTGAAAACCCATTATGGTGCGTTCACACCAGATGTGAATAGAGCGTCTGGCACGAATGATTTCAATGTTAAGTCAATGCAAAGACACGTTATGCGGGTAAAAAATTTCTGCGGCGCGAATGAGGCGTAGAGCGCGGCGCGGTAGACGCGAATACGCCTCATTCGCGTGTCAAGTTCGTGCGAATGGTGCGAATTGAGCGTGTGGCGTGTTATGCGCTTTACGCGCTAATGTTTTATTTAGTGCTTTTTGTGCATTCACGCGTTTGATGCGAATTCGCGTCTGCCGCCCGAGTTGAAAAATCTGAACTTTGGCGTCAATTCGCGCCACGTTAACCAATCAGGAGCCTAGCTGCTGTCACGTGGTATAGTATCTGGATGCTTCAATAAATAATTTTGTAATATGACTAAATGCCTGGTGTGGTTCTAATGCACAACAAAGCAAATATTTTATCACATAAAACTTGATTTCAATATATGACATATTCATTTTGTATTGAATGTTATTTATTCCATATCTAGATTATATGAAATATTATTCTAATGTAAAGACAACCAAAACTATAGTGCATGTTCGTGTCTGGAGAGTGTGTGAGAGAGAAAAAAATCACAGGACAGGTTAATTACTTGTGGAGGATGGCTCAATTTATCATCAAAACAAAAATAAATGACAGATTAGGTGGATGAGGCTGAGGGTGATCCTCGCACCGATGAGGGACAACAGGTCATCAAACTGGGCGCAGGACAGGCGGAAGTACCGCTGAAAGCGGCTGTCATCCAGGCACTGCTCCTGGCAAATGGTTAAACTCGACAAACTTGAGTTCGCCTCCGAATGGTCCGGTGGACCCAAATACGGCGACGATGATCCCTACACCGCTCTTCTGCTCTCCAGAACAAATACAGAGCGGTAACTCTCTCGATGAATGCTCGCTGAACATAAAAAAGATGTCCGCCAACGGGTTTTGATTCTGACGCGCGTGACGCGCGTAAATTTTGCTTCAAACTTTTGTTTTTACGCGCGTCAGTTTCACTCTTGACGCGCGAATTAACACAAAGTGGTCAAGCGTCAAACTAGACTCGGTAGACGCGAATTTGACGCGATATTCGCTTCCGGTGTGAACGCACAGTTAGACTTTCGTTCATCTTCGAAATACAAGTGATAGATGCTATTTACACACAGTTAAAATAGCAGTATTTATTTAGATGCTCTTTATACTTAGTATAAGTGGCAGATACTATTTGCTCCTTAGTGTATTGGTATTTTATATAACTATGCAATAGCAACAAAATATTCAGCATGTGATTATATGTATTAAAATCATAAATGGGGACATTACTTATTCCTATTCCTAAGATCTTCTGTTTTACCATACTTGATGTGCTCTGTTTATGTTCTTTGATCATTGTTTATATGAGACAAAAAGCCTAAACAAAGTGACCCTGTTATGCTATTTTAAATGTTCCTAATCTTGTTTAGGACATCTCCAACAATAGGTTTACGTGCTTCCAAGGTCTAATTTTTTTTATCATAATATATATTGAATCATTAGCTCTTTTCTCACAGTATCTGAAACGGTTTGATAAAGTATTTAGTCTCTCTTAAACCCTCTTAGTCTTTTCTGAGAGCCTCCTCTGCTCTGATTGGTCAGATGACCCAGTCTGTTGTGATTGGTCTACTCTGCTCTGATTGGTCAGATGACCCAGTCTGTTGTGATTGGTCTACTCTGCTCTGATTGGTCAGATGACCCAGTCTGTTGTGATCAGTCTACTCTGCTCTGATTGGTCAGATGACCCAGTCTGTTGTGATCGGTCTACTCTGCTCTGATTGGTCAGATTACCCAGTCTGTTGTGATCAGTCTACTCTGCTCTGATTGGTCAGATGACCCAGTCTGTTGTGATCGGTCTACTCTGCTCTGATTGGTCAGATGACCCAGACTGTTGTGATCAGTCTACTCTGCTCTGATTGGTCAGATGACCCAGTCTGTTGTGATCGGTCTACTCTGCTCTGATTGGTCAGATGACCCAGACTGTTGTGATCAGTCTACTCTGCTCTGATTGGTCAGATGACCCAGTCTGTTGTGATTGGTCTACTCTGCTCTGATTGGTCAGATGACCCAGACTGTTGTGATCGGTCTACTCTGCTCTGATTGGTCAGATGACCCAGACTGTTGTGATCAGTCTACTCTGCTCTTATTGGTCAGATGACCCAGTCTGTTGTGATTGGTCTACTCTGCTCTTATTGGTCAGATGACCCAGTCTGTTGTGATCGGTCTACTCTGCTTTGATTGATCAGATGACCCAGTCTGTTGTGATCGGTCTACTCTGCTCTGATTGGTCAGATGACCCAGTCTGTTGTGATTGGTCTACTCTGCTCTGATTGGTCAGATGACCCAGAGTGTTGTGATCGGTCTACTCTGCTCTGATTGGTCAGATGACCCAGTCTGTTGTGATTGGTCTACTCTGCTCTGATTGGTCAGATGACCCAGACTGTTGTGATCGGTCTACTCTGCTCTGATTGGTCAGATGACCCAGACTGTTGTGATCAGTCTACTCTGCTCTGATTGGTCAGATGACCCAGTCTGTTGTGATTGGTCTACTCTGCTCTGATTGGTCAGATGGCCCAGTCTGTTGTGATCGGTCTACTCTGCTCTGATTGGTCAGATGACCCAGTCTGTTGTGATCGGTCTACTCTGCTCTGATTGGTCAGATGACCCAGCCTGTTGTGATTGGTCTACTCTGCTCTGATTGGTCAGATTACCCAGTCTGTTGTGATCAGTCTACTCTGCTCTGATTTGTCAGATGACCCGGTCTGTTGTGATTAGGGATGGGACGATTACTGGTTTCACTAAAAACCACTGTAAAATGTACTGACGGTTAGTATCATCGTTTAAAATTTAATTGTAATTAAAACCGTGTTTGATTATCACGATTTTAATAACCCACTATAAATCCTGTTCACAGTCTGACGGAGGCGCGCAAAGTTGTTTTTATTTTTATTTCAGAAGGAATGGCGGAAGGCAGTGACCGTGCTCGGGAGACTTTTCAGCCTTTTAAGACGACCAAATCTGAGGTGTGGTCATATTTTGGCTTTTACAAAAGCCCTGAGGGAAACTTAATCGAGGATGGTCACCCTGTCTGCAGAACATGCTCAAAAAAAGTTGCTGCAATAAGGGGAAATACTTTAAATCTGCCGATCGTCTTGCGTGACCATCACCCACTGTTGTATAGCGAACGCAAGGCAAGTTAACTTTGACCTTAATACCAAAACTACGTCTGGGAAATAATTGGGCACAAAATGTTATTTTGAGTTGAAATATTTGATCTCACTCACTTGAAATAAACGTGAAGCTTCCGCGAAGAAAAGTTTGCAGCAAGTGGCTTTGAGCCAAAGACGAATGAACACGTTCAAACAACAGTGACATTTAAGAGATAATAATGCATATATTTATCGTCCAGACAAGATGATCACAACAATATTATCAAACTCTGTAAACAATAAATCATCTCTGATTTCATTTTCAATACAATCAAAAAAAGAGACGCAAGAGTCAAGGTGGCAAGTTGTATTTGAATAAAATGAGAGAGCGCGTGATAAACATGGATGTGCGCTGTTTTATAATGCGTTGCTATTGACGACGGTCATTATAAGGAAGGAAATGCCACAGAAAAAGTGCATAGAGCTGCTTGTTTTATTTGTTGTTTGTTGATTTTCAAATATAAAACTTTTTGAAATGTTTTCAGTGTGAGCATAAGTTCGTTTTGAACACTTTCTTCTCATTTTAATAAAACCGTGATAATATTGATAATCACGATAATTTTGGTCACTATAATCGTGATATGAAATTTTCATCAGTCTACTCTGCTTTGATTGGTCAGATGACCCAGTCTGTTGTGATTGGTCTATCTACTCTGATTGGTCAGATGGCCCAGTCTGTTGTGATTGGTCTATCTACTCTGATTGGTCAGATGGCCCCATCTGTTGTGATTGGTCTACTCTGCTCTGATTGGTCAAATGGCCCAGTCTGTTGTGATTGGTCTACTCTGCTCTGATTGGTCAGATGGCCCAGTCTGTTGTGATTGGTCTACTCTACTCTGATTGGTCAGATGGCCCAGTCTGTTGTGATTTGTCTACTCTACTCTGATTGGTCAGATGGCCCAGTCTGTTGTGATTGGTCTATCTACTCTGATTGGTCAGATGGCCCCATCTGTTGTGATTGGTCTACTCTGCTCTGATTGGTCAAATGGCCCAGTCTGTTGTGATTGGTCTACTCTGCTCTGATTGGTCAGATGGCCCAGTCTGTTGTGATTGGTCTACTCTACTCTGATTGGTCAGATGGCCCAGTCTGTTGTGATTTGTCTACTCTACTCTGATTGGTCAGATGGCCCAGTCTGTTGTGATTGGTCTACTCTGCTCTGATTGGTCAGATGACCCAGTCTGTTGTGATTTGGTCTACTCTGCTCTGATTGGTCAGATGGCCCAGTCTGTTGTGATTGGTCTACTCTACTCTGATTGGTCAGATGGTCCAGTCTGTTGTGATTGGTCTACTCTACTCTGATTGGTCGATGACCCAGTCTGTTGTGATTGGTCTACTCTGCTTTGATTGGTCAGATGGCCCAGTCTGTTGTGATTGGTCTACTCTGCTCTGGTTGGTCAAATGACCCAGTCTGTTGTGATTGGTCTACTCTGGTTTGATTGGTCAGATGGCCCAGTCTGTTGTGATTGGTCTACTCTGCTCTTATTGGTCAGATGACCCAGTCTGTTGTGATTGGTCTACTCTGCTCTGATTGGTAAGAACAGACTGGGTAATGTGATATCTCTACTTTGCTCTGATTGGCCAGATGGCCCAGTCTGTTGTGATTGGTCTAGTCTGCTCTGATTGGTCAGATGGCCTAGTCTGTTGTGATTGATCTAGTCTGCTCTGATTGGTCAGATGGCCCAGTCTGTTGTGATATTTTAATATTTCTGATATTTTAACATTTTATTGCTAACACTTATGGCATAAATCTTTATTTGGGTTGATATAATCCCTTTATATTTGTGACAATTTCTTGCAATTTTGCTTGAGTGACACACAGACTTCAACATTCAGCATGCAAACCACAACAATGGTAAAAAAAATTTTTTAAATAATTTAATTAATTAGACCATTACAATTTTATTTGCTGTCTCTTGTCAGTATAACCCCAATAACAATAGCAAATCGAATTGTAATGGTAAAACAAAGCCAAAAATAGTAAAACAAAGCGTTTAATTTAGAGATGCACCGATTGATCGGCGCGTGACCGGAACCGGCCGATTTTCACGTGATCGGCCATGACCGGCGATCGGCCGGTCAGTCTGACATATGCCGATTTTATGCCGGTCAAATGCACTCGGGCGCCGCATGATTAACATTTGCGCAACATCAGCATCACACGTGCACACGGAACGCACATGTAGGAAACCTCGTGAATTAGGGCCGTTCAGACCGCAAGCGCGTATTTTTTTGTCGGCGTGCATGTTAATCAATGAGTGCGTTCACACCGGGAGCGACAGCAGCGCGTGAGCGTCAAGCAGAAGCGTCGCGTGAGCAGCAGTGAAACGTTTCCGCACAGAGTCTATTTGCTGCAGCTCACGCTCAATTAAAGTGAAAGCACACTTTTGATGGACAAAATAGCCTATGATTTCACACAAAAAGTGCACAAAATGCACAGAATTTACGTGTTTTATCAAGAACTGGAGTAGGCTATGTCAGAAAAGAAAACGTTAGACTCAAAAATATTAATAGAACATGATGAACCCATTTAAACTTTAAACCCATTATTCAGTTTGTACAAGTGATTGCAATAGGCCTGTGTGTGTGTGTTTTGAGAAATATCTTTACACTGCAAGATTGTTGTGATTGGTCTACTCTGCTCTGATTGGTCAGATGGCCCAGTCTGTTGTGATTGGTCTACTCTACTCTGATTGGTCAGATGGCCCAGTCTGTTGTGATTTGTCTACTCTACTCTGATTGGTCAGATGGCCCAGTCTGTTGTGATTGGTCTACTCTGCTCTGATTGGTCAGATGACCCAGTCTGTTGTGATTTGGTCTACTCTGCTCTGATTGGTCAGATGGCCCAGTCTGTTGTGATTGGTCTACTCTACTCTGATTGGTCAGATGGTCCAGTCTGTTGTGATTGGTCTACTCTACTCTGATTGGTCGATGACCCAGTCTGTTGTGATTGGTCTACTCTGCTTTGATTGGTCAGATGGCCCAGTCTGTTGTGATTGGTCTACTCTGCTCTGGTTGGTCAAATGACCCAGTCTGTTGTGATTGGTCTACTCTGGTTTGATTGGTCAGATGGCCCAGTCTGTTGTGATTGGTCTACTCTGCTCTTATTGGTCAGATGACCCAGTCTGTTGTGATTGGTCTACTCTGCTCTGATTGGTAAGAACAGACTGGGTAATGTGATATCTCTACTTTGCTCTGATTGGCCAGATGGCCCAGTCTGTTGTGATTGGTCTAGTCTGCTCTGATTGGTCAGATGGCCTAGTCTGTTGTGATTGATCTAGTCTGCTCTGATTGGTCAGATGGCCCAGTCTGTTGTGATATTTTAATATTTCTGATATTTTAACATTTTATTGCTAACACTTATGGCATAAATCTTTATTTGGGTTGATATAATCCCTTTATATTTGTGACAATTTCTTGCAATTTTGCTTGAGTGACACACAGACTTCAACATTCAGCATGCAAACCACAACAATGGTAAAAAAATTTTTTTAAATAATTTAATT
Source organism: Semotilus atromaculatus (assembly GCA_031834385.1). Taxonomy (NCBI): domain Eukaryota; kingdom Metazoa; phylum Chordata; class Actinopteri; order Cypriniformes; family Leuciscidae; genus Semotilus; species Semotilus atromaculatus. The sequence continues at coordinate 5,154,071 of JAULUF010000036.1, forward strand.
AATTAGACCATTACAATTTTATTTGCTGTCTCTTGTCAGTATAACCCCAATAACAATAGCAAATCGAATTGTAATGGTAAAACAAAGCCAAAAATAGTAAAACAAAGCGTTTAATTTAGAGATGCACCGATTGATCGGCGCGTGACCGGAACCGGCCGATTTTCACGTGATCGGCCATGACCGGCGATCGGCCGGTCAGTCTGACATATGCCGATTTTATGCCGGTCAAATGCACTCGGGCGCCGCATGATTAACATTTGCGCAACATCAGCATCACACGTGCACACGGAACGCACATGTAGGAAACCTCGTGAATTAGGGCCGTTCAGACCGCAAGCGCGTATTTTTTTGTCGGCGTGCATGTTAATCAATGAGTGCGTTCACACCGGGAGCGACAGCAGCGCGTGAGCGTCAAGCAGAAGCGTCGCGTGAGCAGCAGTGAAACGTTTCCGCACAGAGTCTATTTGCTGCAGCTCACGCTCAATTAAAGTGAAAGCACACTTTTGATGGACAAAATAGCCTATGATTTCACACAAAAAGTGCACAAAATGCACAGAATTTACGTGTTTTATCAAGAACTGGAGTAGGCTATGTCAGAAAAGAAAACGTTAGACTCAAAAATATTAATAGAACATGATGAACCCATTTAAACTTTAAACCCATTATTCAGTTTGTACAAGTGATTGCAATAGGCCTGTGTGTGTGTGTTTTGAGAAATATCTTTACACTGCAAGATAGGCTATATATATAAAATATATTTATATATTATTTTATTGCATTACCTGTTTTCATACAGACGTTTAGTTTGCTAAATATATATCTTTAAAAAAATATTGGATATTGGATGTGAAAAGGAAATGGTTCTTCCATAACACTGCACTTTAGATGTGTGTGTGAATTTCCCACACCAGGGGTAATTTATATAGTTCTATTTTATAGCGATTATCTGTTCTATGCAAATTGTAAAATGTTCTATTAAAGAAAAGATAGAAAATAAATATTTATGTGTGCTGTAAAGTGGTTAGAAAAAATGAAATCGGAATCGGCTAAAATCGGTATCGGCAGGTCAAACTCAATGAAAATCGGAAATCGGAATCGGCCTAGAAAATTGTAATCGGTGCATCTCTAGTTTAATTCATTCATGCCACAATGCACTCTGGGAGTACACTTCCTCAGATCACAGATAGAATTAAGTTGACAAAACTTAAATGGATTAAGTAAGAATAACTTGATGCAATGAAGTTATTCTTACTTAATGAAATTAAGGCAACAAGTTGGTTTTTACTAATTGTTTTTTACAGTGTAGAAGTTAATCACGTTCAGCCAATGAAGAGCATAGGCTTGCATAATGCAAATTTTGTTACACACCCTACATAGGTTCGAGCAGGAAAAAAGACTGGAATTACGGGAATTGATGACTCGTTTCAGGAGGTTCAGAATCGGTTATTTTCTTTTAGTAGACAATAACTCCATTTATCTGCGCTTTGATATTTGAAACTTTGCAGACCTTTTACATTCATAAACATCTATAAACACATTCAACATTTTTGCTACGTTGAAATCATGTTCATCATGTAAAGCAATCTCTTCAGAAGACTTGGATTGAAATTATTTTATTAACTTTTTTAAGTGTTAAAGTTTTGGTGTTATAGTCTTTCAGTGAAGGGACAGAAATATCTCAGATTTCATTAAACATATTGTCATTTGTGTTTCAAATATGATCAAAATTCTTATGGGTTTGGAGCAACATGAGGGTTAATAAATGATTACAATAAATTATTTTTGGATGAACTATCCCTTTAAAGTTCACTCAAAAATGAAAAGTCCGTCACCCTCGCTCTGGTGGCGTTCCAGACTTACTTCCATGAAACACAAGGGTTGTTTAGTAGAATGTTAATGTTACTATTTTCAATTTAATGAAAGCATATCATAGAACTTTGAAACAAATGTTTAATATTCAGGCTAAACGATTCAAGTGGTTTCTTTTTTCTATGCACTAAATGCACCATCTGGTTTTAAGCTATCTTAAAGTCAAACCCAGTCTGTTAACCTCCTCTTAATTCATCAGCACTAATTGGATTTATTCCCTCACCCCAGAACTGGGCCAATGTCAGACCCAAGACTAAACCTCTAATACACTTCTTATCTGTGTTATTTTTTTTTATTTATTTTTTTTTAACACAAGCAGCTTTACAGTGGAACTGCAACAAACAGAAGTTCACTTTCCTATATAATTTTGCAAAAATAATATAAAATAATAAACTTCCCTGTCTGTAACTGGTCAGACAAGAACTTAGTCCCACCCTAAACTCACTATTGGCTGAGCCACTGTTGATCTAGGAATGCTCATTGAACAGAGCAATGCTTTGCAAGCACTATAGAACCACAGTTTTCACTCAGACATAATTATACTGCCTCTCATGATACCTCGGGTCAAATTTACTAAGGCTTGCACCAGTGCAAACCATCTTTTGGCTTTAAAAAATACTTTCAGGAAAGGTACATCCTGACATTAAGGAATTCATTCAGATTTATTACACATTAAAGGTGTAAGGATTGTCAGAATGTCCAGGTGTGCCATTTCAATCTTTGGCTTGATATGATTTATGTTATCCCTACACAGCTGTGACACGCATCCCTGTGCAATCTCCTTTTTCAATGTGTTTTTGTAATGAAGGCCTTTTAGAATGATCTATTCATCTTCATCCATGTGTCAGAGATGTTGTCGTCCTGGGGTGCCTGGTAGCTATTAGTAATGCATTTTCACACGAGAGCTTGAAACGAATATCCAAACGCCCTTGGTTATCTGCATGATCCACATTCACACAGGCCCATTTTCATTTCAAATGGCGACTTTCCCTAAATTGCAGCTTTGCCAATGTAATTTACCAGATCCTAGCCACTGTGACTCATATTGGAGAAATCTGTGACACACACTTTTCTGTATCATTGTGGCACTGATGCATCACCAAAGGGCTCTATAGCCCTTGAATATGATCCCCTCTGCTCGAGTAAAATTCAGATGGTAAGATGGGCGTTAGGCTTACTGGAATGTAATTAAAATGTTCCATTAGAGTATTACAGTGTTAGCTTAGCAACATGCTAACCTAAACTCTGTTTGAATTGATGAGTCTTCATGCTATTTGCATATTCCAAATCAGTCACGTAAGAGGATTTGTTTAGGTTAGGATGTTGTCTTAAAAGGCAGATTATCAAAAGCAAGAGAGAGAAAAAGGAAGAGTAGTAATGGCACTGTGAAACGGATTTATTTTCCAGCTGTGACTTTGAAATTGGACCCAGCTCATGTCAGAATTTTATGTAAGATACAAAACAGTGTAAAAAAAAATATTTCATGACAATATTTCGTTAGTGGACACATTGAGTGAAATAAGCGATGTGTATCTTTCTTCGCTGCAGAATGGGTGACTATGTGCTTTGAATGATTATTTCATTGAATGGTTCATAATTCTAATGAATTATTGAATGTGCTTTGCCATAGTAATACTGATTTCCTTGCTAAAACCGTGTTAACATTTACCTATAACTGAAGAATATTCTGTGCAGCATGCTCTTTTTTTATACTGCTTATTTTGACAAACAGTGTCTCCAGTGAAGATTCACTCCAAACTCTAAACGCTTGCAAAAAAAAGTGTGCACTTGTGGTGCATTAATCTTTTTTTTTTATTGTACATGCAGATAATATAATATTAATTCATTTAAAGGCCACTTAAGTGTACTTAAAGAGTACACTTTCCTTACTTCATGTTTCTGGTTGGTTACACTTTATTTAAAGGTGTCTTTGTTACATAACGTTTTTGTAATGACACATTAAGTACTGAGTAATATTAATTAACACCATACCCTGACTATAGGGTTAGGATTAGGGTTTGGGTTAGGGTTAGTTGCATATTATTATATAGTTATTACTACAGTACTGCAACATATGTAACAATGAGACTAAAGTGGCCATTACCCTGTTTCTTAACAAACTTAAGTATACTTTTAAAAAGTGCAATTTGTAATAATGTGTGTGTATATATATATTAGGGCTGGGGAATGATTAATCGCGATTAATCGCATCCAAAATAAAAGTATGTATATGTGTGTACCATGTATAATTATTTTGTATATATAAATACACACATATGCATGTATATATTTAAGAAATATTTGCATGTATATACTGTATATATATTTATACATAATTTTATATTATATATAAATATAAATATTTTATATATTAATAAAATATTTTTCTTAAATATATACATGCATGTGTGTGAATATTTATATACAAAATAATTATACACGCTACACACACATTTATTTTGTTTACACATAATAAATGTGTGTGTAGCGTGTATAATTATTTTGAAAAAAAAAAATTATAGTTCAGTTTGCACTTAAGTATATTATTTTAAAATATATTATCTCCATAATAAGTACTCTCATTACAAGTATGCTGGGATTTACTTCTTTTTCACAAGGGCATACTGAAAAAATAGATCATGTAGAGTGTACTATTTCAAACAAAGTTTATAACTAGATGGATACAAAGGCCCTGTGCTTGATGTATTTAATACATTTTGAAGCAGTAATGACTTTGAATTTAATTAATTTAGAGACAAATGACCGCCAACACAGAAGTAAGTCGTACTATAAGAGCCCGTGAGTTTCCAGTGTGTGAACTGCGAGACTCTACGATTAGCACTCGCTGTATGACTCCCAGTGGTCCAGACTTCAGTTCTTCCACTGTCCACACAGCTCACAATCGCTCACATTCAGAGAGTGTCAGGCAGAGGTAATACGAGGCCTCGGGAGGGTCTCTCTGGTCATTGACTGCGCTTTTGAAGAGCGCTGAAGGGCCGCTCGGGCCCTCAGGGTGCACTCCGTGGTCTTGCTTTGTTAACTGCCATGTTACAAGCCTCCTGACTGCGTAGATTATAGCTGGCAGATTGTTTTTCCAATCTCTCTGCCACCTGATGTATTGTTATTGAGCATCTCTACGGACAGCAAAACATACAGCCGTATTTTGTTAGATGTGGCGCTTGTGGTGTGTGAATGGATGCCATAATTTTCTCGTACAGTACTGTTACAATACAATTGTTTCCCCTAACATACTCTTAATTATAAGTCCTCAGTACAGTGTTGAATGGAATTGACTAACTTTACTGGGAGAATGAAATTTTATGTTTTTAGGACTAGGACAGAAATATTAGGCGTGTGTGATACGATGTGTGAAGAAAATATAAAAAACATGTGATGTGTGAAGTAAACAATCAACTTGTGAACAGTATATATTATTTTTCCCAGCGAGATTTTGTCAAATTATGCGGAAGGTGTGAAAATGTATTTAATTTTGTGTATTTGTGTAAAATGCTAGATATAAAAAATGACCATAAACATAACTACGACATCAGCCATTTTATTAAACAAATGTCATTTCCATCACAAAGTCACAGTACACAATTTGAAATGTGATGTTAATGATATTTGTCCCTGACGGTTTGCAAAAAAATGAAGTAATGGTGTAAAAAGGAGTTAGTCCACAGCGCTGAAAGTGCCCACACAGTTCCACTTTTATTGCATCAGCCACTGCATATCTTTTAATATATAATTCCCAGAATGCACTTGACCCAAATGACATGACCATGAAGTCCACTAGAGCACATACCATTTGTCATTTCATGATTCAGAAGGGCGAGCGCACCCTTTCCGGGCATAATGTGCCCTCAATGCACCCTTTTGCCGAGCACGAACATTATGTCACCCAAATGTAGACCTACATTTGGGACGAGGCCACTCTGCTGCTAGCGTCCCGGTAGCAGGACACTGGAAATGCTTATTTATTCCCCAATTTTATTTTCACATTGTAACAATGTTAAAGGCTCAGGGAAGGAGGAGGCGGGAACTGGCGTATGTTAAATATAAATTGAATAATAAAATAAGTAAAGCGGCTGCCCCTCAAAGACTATATGAACTAACTTTTGTTTTTGTTTTTGTAATCTTAACAAAACATACCGTTGGAAAGGTCTGAGACTAAAGGTTACGTTTGGCCATTATTTCCATCAATTATTCAATCTTTTTTGGGGTAAAAGTGAAAATTGCTACCGAAATGTATTAATTTGTGACAGGAGAATCCATCAAAAAATCCTTTTGAATGTGGATTTCATCTATTGACTATTTTTGATATAGCACCTAAACAAAAGCTCATTTGTGATATCAACTTCAAATTTGGAACACAACCTGGTTAGACATGTATTACAATTTTAGAGCCCAAATTTATTTAGTAAAATATACATTTTGGGTTATACTTTATTTTACAGTGTCTTACAGTTTTCACAAGTGTGACTTTGTGGCATTTTGTTCAAAATAAAATAATTTCAAAACAAACTTCCTGGTTAAACATTATTGCACACTAGTGTGATAAACAGTGTGATTAAAAAATTTCTATTGAATATTGACATTTATCCACAAAAAAATGCTTTTCACTCAAATACTGAGGTGCATATAATGAGGCCTACGATTAGTCCGTTCCAAAAAGAAATCCAAAACCTGACTTAATTGAAAGAAAACAATTTGACAAAAATATTTAATCCAATATTTGGTGATAATATACCATAACACCAAATTTTTGTTTTGTAGGCTGGTCATTTTTAACCGGGAACAAGTGTAACAAGGTTTGGGGGGGAAATCCCCAAAAAGTACAAAAATGATTCCAACATTTTGGGAAGTAGTTATAGTCAAGTCACCTTTATTTATATAGCGCTTTTTACAATACAAATTGTTTCAAAGCAGCTTTACAGAGATAACAGGAAAACAATGTTGTAATAGTATTGTTAAATTCAAAATTAAATGTTAAATGTCCCCAACTAAGCAAGCCAAAAGCCAATGGCGACAAAGGCGAAGAGAGGCGAAAAAGGCAACAGTGGCAAGGAACCAAAACTCCATCAGGTGACAGAATGGAGAAAAAAACCTTGGGAGAACCCAGGCTCAGTCAGGGGGCCAGTCCTCCTTTGGCCAAGAACGAACAGTGTATGATTATGAGTTAGGCAGCATAATGTCAGGAGTCAGATGTGATCAGAACTTTCACAATATTTATCCAGTTCATCTGGTTGGGTTGGGTCATCCGGCCGGTGAGAAGATGAGTGTGTTGAGGTGTCCATGGGCCTTCACAGTGTTGATGGGGCTGGCTCATCAGGGATGCGTTGTCGTCGTGTCCATGTGATGGTCCTTCCTCAGATCTGGATATGGCCTGGATCCGGCGGTTTGCGGTAAACCTCGGGATAAACAGAGAGACTAATATTAGCGTAGACGCCATCCTTCTTATGATGTACAAAGTACATCAGGAGTTATGGGAAGTGTTCCCGGTTCCGGCTGATATAAACTATGCAGCCTAACATTGAATTATAGAAATCTATAATGTGTTATGTGTATGCTAAGCCAAAGAGATGTGTTTTTAGTCTAGATTTAAACTGACAGACTGTATCTGCTTCCCGGACTGTGTTAGGAAGATTGTTCCAAAGTTTTGGTGCTAAATAGGAAAAGGATCTACCGCCAGCAGTCGATTTTGATTTTCTAGGTATTATCAACTGGCCAGAATTTTGAGATCGCAATAGACGTGAAGGACTATAATGCGTTAAGAGCTCGCTCAAGTACTGGGGAGCTAAACCATTTAGTGCTTTGTAAGTAATCAGCAATATTTAAAAATTTATACGATGTTTAATAGGCAGCCAATGCAGTGTTGACAGAACCGGGCTAATATGGTCATACTTCCTGGTTCTGGTAAGAACTCTAGCGGCTGCGTTTTGAACTAGCTGTAGTTTGTTTATTAAGCGTGCAGGGCAACCACCCAGTAGAGCATTACAATAATCTAGCCTTGATGTCATGAATGCATGAACTAATTGTTCCGCATTTGTCAGTGAGAGCATATGACGTAATTTAGATATATTTTTAAGATGGAAAAATGCGGTTTTACAGATACTAGACACGTGACTTTCAAATGAAAGATTGGTATCAAAGAGCACACCCAGGTTCCTAACTGACGACGAAGACTTAACAGAGCAGCCATTAATTGTTAGACAGTATTCTGGGTTATTACGTTTGGCAGTTTTTTGTCCAATGATTAGAATCTCTGTTTTTTCAGAATTTAGTAATAGGAAATTACTGGTCATCCAATTTTTTATATCAGCTATGCATTCCGTTAATTTTGAGAATTGGTAAGTTTCGTTAGGTTTTGAAGAAATATACAGCTGAGTATCATCAGCATAACAGTGAAAGCTAATTCCATATTTCCTAATGATATATCCTAATGGTAGCATGTACAGAGTGAACAGCAGCGGTCCTAGTACTGAGCCTTGTGGTACGCCATACTGAACTTGTGATCGATAAGACATCTCTTCATTTACTGCTACAAAATGAAAACGGTCAGATAAGTATGATTTAAACCATGCTAGTGCAATTCCACTAATGCCAACATAGTTTTCTAGTCTATTTAAAAGAATGTTGTGGTAGATAGTATCAAATGCAGCACTAAGATCAAGTAACACTAATAGAGAGATACAACCACGATCGGATGATAAGAGCAAATCATTTGTGACTTTAATGAGAGCAGTCTCAGTACTATGGTACGGTCTAAATCCGGACTGAAAATCCTCGCAGATATTATTTCTTTCTAAAAAGGAACACAGTTGTGATGATACTGCTTTTTCTAGTATCTTTGACAGAAAAGGCAGATTCGAGATTGGCCTGTAATTGACTAATTCTGTAGGATCAAGTTGCGGTTTTTTAACAAGCGGTTAGTGGTGTGACGGTTATGATATAACCGTGAGACCGACGGTTATAGTTGAACACCGTCATTAGAACTCTATAACCGCCAAAACCATGTTATTAAAATATATTACAGATAAGGTTATACTAGGCCTATCAGTGTTGGGGACTACACGGAATACTTGTACCGGCGTTAGGTATTCAGAATACAAATTATGAGTAACTGTAGTCTCCACAGAACATAAAATATTCATTTTATTAAATTTTTCGTGTTCGCATTTATGAGGAAAAAACAATTATGGACGTGAGCGCTCTGAAAGCGGCACTAAAAGATGCTTTAAAACTTTCAGAGAGGCATCAAACAGAAAGCACAAAACCTTTCTTTAAAACGAATTTCGTTTTATATTAATTGTATCTTAATTTTAATCAATGTTTCATCAACCAATTGCCTGGATTTAATAAAGAAGAAGTAATAAAAGATAAATATAGCAGACGATAGATAATCACGAAACAGAGGCGCCGGCGCGTGAACTGGAGCTTGTCTCATAAATGAACCGAAACTCAGCGTATAAGGTAGCCTCTCTCACAGACATGTCTACTTTTAAACAGAACAATTCAAAACGAAAGAAAGCAGACCACAGACTGCTCTCTGCTTATGTAAATGTGCATTTCTCTCTGGCGCGTTCACTACTGCGAAGATCGCGAGTCAGCATCGTCGTCACCTTCATCTTTTCAGATACTGACAAAGAAAACACTTGTTAATAAACAATTAAAATATCTCCTTGCTATATTTTACATATTCATAATCATTATTTTTGCCGGTTCTTTGTGACAGATTGTAGGTGCTTTACTGGCAGCGCCACATGAACGCGTCACCACCGCATCACCGCATCCACCAGAATAGGCCTGTTTTTTTTTTTTTTTAAGGATTTGTTTAGTGTGCGTGTTTCATTTAATGGAAAGCACATTCACTGCTAGTTGTCTTGCTGTTAATTTTAAATAAACGTAGAGCAAGTAGCTAATCAGTGCCTGCTCGTTTATTCAAACTAAGTTGTCCTATAACTGCCCCCCCCCCCCCCCCCCCCCCCGCCCCCCCGGACGATGACGGTTATGTTATGAACCGTCACATTTAACTCACATCATAACCGTCATCACCAATTCTGAAACCGGCACACCCCTACAAGCGGTTTAATCATAGCCAACTTAAAGGTTTTTGGTACGTATCCTAGAGACAAAGATGAATTAATGATATTTAGAAGAGGAACTATGACCTCTGGAAGCATCTCTTTCAGTAGCTTAGTCGGTATAGGGTCTAGCATACAAGTTGTCGATTTAGATGAATTAACAAGTTTGCAAAATTCTTCCTCTCCTATAGCAACAAATGAATCAAAATGTTCCTCACGGAGACTACAATGCACTCCCTGATGCGCTACTGTAGTAGACGGTATACTGTTATACCCTGTGCGAGCAAAGTCAGTAAGTTTTAGTCTAATGCATTAACATTAAGTAATATTTTCGGGAAAAAACTATTTCTCTCCAGGTCAAAATTACCCGAACACAACATGAGGGTTACATACTGTACTAAGTAATATTAATTAACAACATGTACTTATAGAGTAGAGTTATGATTTGGGTTATTTGCATACAAACATTCATAATTTATTGTTATTACTACAGTAAGTACATGTAATATGTAACAAGGACACTCAAATAATGTGATGCCACATTTTGTATAACTTAAAAAATGTTTAGTAGAATAAACTTAAACTTTTTTTACACTGTCATTTTTTTAAGCGCTAAACTGAACAACCTTACGTCTGTATTCCAAAGCATTCACGATATACAACCATTCAAGTTTGAATAGTGCATTTCCATGTCGATGCTCAAAAATGGTGGTGACAGTTAACAGGTTAATCTGCTTTTTCTTTTCTTGTGTTATAGTGGGAAGAAATCGGAGAGGTGGACGAGAACTATGCACCCATCCACACGTACCAGGTGTGTAAGGTGATGGAGCACAACCAGAACAACTGGTTGCAGACCAACTGGATTTTAACCCAAGGCGCCCAGCGAGTGTTCGTGGAGCTCAAGTTCACTCTACGGGACTGCAACAGTCTTCCCGGAGGTCTGGGCACATGCAAGGAGACATTCAATGTCTACTATTACGAAGCCAACGACGATGAGAGAAGGAATATTCGGGAAAGCCAATACTCGAAGATCGACACCATCGCGGCCGACGAGAGCTTCACAGAGCTTGACCTCGGAGACAGGGTCATGAAACTGAACACGGAAGTTAGGGATGTGGGTCCGTTGACCAAGAAAGGCTTCTACCTGGCTTTCCAAGACCTGGGCGCGTGTATCGCGCTCGTTTCCGTGCGGGTCTTCTACAAAAAGTGTCCTCTTGTTGTCAGGAATTTGGCCCTCTTCCCGGATACTGTAACCGGGGCAGACTCCTCACAGCTTCTGGAGGTGTCAGGGACCTGCGTCAACAACTCGGTGGATGATGATCCTCCCAGAATGCATTGCAGTGCGGAGGGGGAGTGGCTGGTGCCCATTGGGAGGTGCATGTGCCAGGCGGGCCATGAGGAAGTTAATGGCTCCTGTCAAGGTTGGTGAACATCTTCATTATTATGCAAATGCGAGTGCTGCCGATGCCACACGTGTGTAACATATTCCCCTTGAACTGCGTCTCTGAATGTCACCGACGATGATGAGAACCTGAACTCTTTGTGTGGCGCGGGTAGACTGTGACATTCATTTCACAATCTAGTGATTTTACGGTTTTAATTTCTCATGTATTATGCCAGGCGGAGTTTATATTTAAGATGTGCATAATGGTAGCGTGTGTATTTAAGATACTGCTGGTATTTAAGATACTTTCTCAGAATGGTTAGAAGGATTTACGTGACTCATGGTGAGAGGCGGCGTTAATCATGCAGGAGATGGTAGAAGTGGGTTGGTAGAGAAACAGCTGTCAGAATGTGTAAGAATGACAGGCAAATGATTCACTGATATGAACAAGACAATCAACCTAACTTGATAGTAGCCCACTTCATCCCAGATACTGTTGTGTCTATTACACCATTTACTTATAGTGCTGCAACAAACTTTAGATCTAGTTTTAAAGTTATGTGAAGTTTGAGCAAAATGTTTGTGCCTCACAAATATGAACTTTTCAAAGGAAATGTCTTCAAATTTGACAGGAAAGTTTTGATTTTTGTTGGGCTCACTGTGTTCCAGGACACAGCATAATCAAACTGTAATGGATCAGTCTGTATCAGTGTCCTAGAAAACATTTTCTCTCTTTAACTATAGAAATGATTGCCATATGGAAGCTCATTTACTGTACAGTGCTGGGATGTAAATGAAAGACTGCAACATTTGGAAAGCTTTGTTCTCTAATTTAGGCATAATTCTTGAATATAAACAGCTAATATTAGCATAAAATTAATGTATTTAAAAAAGTTATACTTGGAGAAAAAAGTTACTTTTAAAGCAGTAATTAAAAACTCATTAACAAAATTAAATAAGCTGGAACTAGAGATGCACTAATGAATCGGCCAATAATCGGGATCAGCACATCCACATCCACCAGCCTAAGGAGCTACTCTCCTACACCTAACTAGTGTTTACAAAATTACCAACTTCGGTACCAAGTCGGTACTGAAAATTAAAAAATGTGACGATACCAGCATTTCCCTCTAGCATGTTGAGCGCAATTGAACGGATTTTTTAAACACCTCTGATTGGCCATTGTGTTCACACGCTCAACATTATATGTCTGTGATTGGCTACAATGATAAACGCTTCAAAAACATGTTGTCTTCACCGAGCGCTCACACAGATACACATGGGAGCGTTTGAAAGCAGGCGTCTATCAGCGGATCCCTAATAAATCCACTGCAAGGCGGATCCGCTGATTGATGCCTGCTTTCAAACGCTCCCATGTGTATCTGTGTAAGCGCTCGTTGAAGACAACATGTTTTTGAAGCGTTGAACAGCGCTCAAAATGCTAGAGGGAAATGCTGGTATCGTCACATTTTTTTAATTTCAGTACCGACTTGATACCGAAGTCGGTACTTTTGACAACACTACACCTAACACCGCCCCCCGAGGTCCCAGTGTCATATCGAAGGCGTTAGCCCTTCCTATCGGTTCACCGCACTTCAAAACGCAGAGGCCTACCCTTGCCACATTCCTCCGCGTCTTACTCCACTCAGTCACTACGACAGAGAAATGGACTTCTCCTAAAACCAACCGAGTGAGTAAAGCCCTTCGAGCCCCAAGCTCAGCCTTCCTCCGGTGTTTCCGTCCCGGCCGGCTTCCACCTCTCTGTTTAAGGCTCGATCGTCATACACACAAGGTTTTCTTCGCAATGCCCCAGTCCGTCCTGCCGAATGTTGATGCCGTTGAACTGCCAGTCTGCCACCATTGGCTAATAAAATCAGAATGCAAATTATTTCAAATGAGCTTGGCAAATACGCATATGTTATACTATGTCTGATTATATGTAAGTGTGAACTTGTGAAACTGGAGTCTTGTTTAGTTGAGCCAAGCGGCCTCATTTTTGGCCTATAACTGTCAATGGGTTTTTCAATGGCTCATGCCAATATCTCCACAGAAGAGTGGCCAATAAGTTAGCCTATTTAATACTTATTTGAGTTAAAAAATTAACAATAACCAGTAAAATGTTCCTAACATTTCTACATGACTACAGGGTCTTTAACCCTGTAGCAGTCTTTTTTTTTTCTCTCTTTGGTAGCAGTTCTTCTAAATAGTTTAGATGCTGTGCAAAACAATTCATGTTTCTTTCAAATATCATGTTCTTCTTAATGGTTTCACCTTTCTGTTGGTGCTTTGATAAATATATGCAGTATTCTAACTTTGGTTTCTGTAGCAGTCTTTGATCGTCAACAGTATTAACATTTAAATTGATTCATCTGTTAGCATGTTAAGTTGCAGGACGATGAAAGTACTGTGGATTTTCATTCCCTGTGAACCATGCGTCTTGAGATGCAAGAAGATGAAATGCGGTTTTCTCTGTAGTTTAAGTCTTAGTTATGATGGCTTTACCCAACCCCCATCCACACCACTGGAGCCTAGAGGATATAACGATGGCTCGGATGGAAAAGACAGTCGTGATAGAGGGATCCACGCTCCAGTGCTGGAAGAGGGCAGTGTGTCCTGTGAATGAAACAGCTCCTTCATCCTCTTCCTCCTCTCTTCAGATTGCTTCCTTTGTCTGCTGCCCGAGTTGGTGCTTTGCGATAAGGATTCTTTTTGAGCGCAGTGTGATATTTCTGTGTGAATTAATTTCCATTGAGCTGTCCCGAGGGAATGTCCGGTGCTTCTGCAATGTAAGCTTTAGAGGGAGTTGGTTTGTGCAGTTGGCCAGGTTGCCAAGCAGACCGGACGACAAAGTGTCGGAAACGCTTTCAATGCTTTTGTCTGGGGGGACGGGCTGCAATTCAGTGGGCAAAATAGTACAATGAGTATTCAGAGATGTGGGTGTGCAATGGTGTTCCTATTCAGATGTTTTGTGCAAGCAATTATAAAATTAATGTAAACATGACAGCCACCTGAGATAAAGAGGGAAAGGGTTTGTCTGGCTCTTTGGGGAGACACACGGAGTATTCAGTTTGTCAAATAAACAAGGACATTTTATCAGAGCAGAAAAGAAATAATGCAGAGGTTAATGGCTTAGAGGAGCAATTGCTCCTCTTGCAATTAGATTAGAATAGAATAGAATAGAATAGAATAGAAAATAATTGAAGAGAAGAGAATAAATTAGATAATCCGAGCTGAACTGTGAAAGATTGTAGTAGGCCTATACAATTTTGTGCAATTACCTAGCAGGAAAGGTCTTAAAGTTGCGCTAGTCTTTTCTTCCCTATTGTGACGTATATCTGAGTGAAACGGCGTCTGGAACAAAATCAAATGTGGGCGGGGCTTGATTTCTTTTCTGTGAGGAATTGATTGGAAGAATGTGGTTTGCTATTGGTGGATCTCATGTGATTGACAAGTTGCTCCGCCCTCGTCATCAGAGAAGAGAAGAAATGAGCTGCAAGAGGGAGGGGAAAGTTATTCTGATTAAAGATTACAAGGCACATGAGTTAAAAAAAATAATGATGTGCAATATTCCATAGAAAAACAAGAATTGTCAATTTTGATTTCATGGTGACTTTAAGGCCTTTTCATGACATGAAAACGCTACCTGTAATGATAACCACAGCAAAGAATGATGATGTCATGTTTATTAAAAAATGTGTGCTGTGAGCATAATTGCAGATTTAAATGTAAGTGGGATTGTGGTTGTCAGTGTTCATCAACTAAATAATAATTTAAAATGTATAAAATTATAATAAATATCTTTACTCTGCTGTTTCACATTTGACTGGTGTGTCTATATCTATAAGTGTATAACATAAAACACATGCAGGTGATTATTACTTAGTAATATGAAGTCAAATCCATGCCACATATATTTGCAAATCAATAAAGTATTGCAAAAGAAAAATAAAGGGCAAACAAATGTTTTGATATGTGTGCAATGAAGAAAAAAAAAACTAGATTACATGTGACTGAAAAGCAGATTAAAAGGATCATTCCAAATGCATTAGTATGTATCGCAGCTGAATATGTTGCAAAATCATTGGTGCAAGAGACACGTTTTTAAGCTTCTTTTATAGCAGTCATTAATTTTTGCAATCAATTGTATTTTGTATTTTTGTTTATTTATATTTTGTGATCCTTTTTTGCTTATAATATATATATTTTTTCTTAATACTTTATTTTTCTTTTGTGATTCCTCATTTTTGTTTGGGATTACGTGTGGCATGAATCTGACTCCATACAAGTACATTATCTTCATTGTTTTAGATTTTATTCCAGTAGTTTCTGATGAATATATCAGATACCAAGATGGCCAACAAAGTATTTCGCCTAAATCCAGAGTTTTGATGTAATGTTATACTAGCATATCCTCAGCCTTTTTGATGTACCCATATCATGGTGCTGTTAACATGGTTGAACTGGGAATTCATGTAATTTTCACCAAAATGAAATGCCAGTCCACATCTTATAAAAATGAACAGCGGTGAACTTAGCAAGCTAATTGGCGAAGACTGTCCTGCTAGGCCGGTGGAGGTGTGAGGGAGGGAGAAAAACACAGAAAGTTGGACTGGATGGAATGGCGGTCCAGAAGCTTTCAGAAAGAGCTGGATCTTCAATGATCTCCCTCTATTTTCAGCCGTTACTGATGCAAATGTCAAACTCGATCCGGTCACTCGCTACATGTCAAGGGATTGAGCTATACTGTGGAAATGTACCAAAGACAAAGATATTTTGGAGAGGACGTCATGCTAACAGCATCGGGAGACAAGCACTGGCTGGGTTTTAGTGAAATGTGGAGGATGTTATTTCCACTGTGCTGTCTGGCAATATCAAACCTATTGTTACAGATTTTTAAAGGAAAAACTTGTCCAAAAATGTGTCATTATTTATTCATCCTCATATCGTTCCAAATCCACATGACTTCCTTTATTTTGTGACAAACAGTATAGTACATTTTAAAGAATAATGTTGTTATTTTAATTAGATTGTAATTAAGGGCTGTACAATATTATAAATAATCTACCATTGCAATATTTTCTTTTTCAATATATATTGCCTTATGATTTTTTTTTTTTTTTTTTTAATAAATAGGGATTTTAACTAGACTGGGAAAACAATCATTCACAAAACAAAATCACACCAAATATTTTAGAGTTTCTGAATTAAAATAATAAAAAAATAAACTTTTTACTCTGAAGACTTTTTAGTGCAAACAATCCTTTTAGGGATGAATAGTAACATGGTGAAATATTCACAATTGGGTATAGTCTTTACAAGAACACAAAAGTAAAAAAAAAGTTTTCAGTATTGCTATAAAATAATAATAATATTTATTTTGATGATTTGCATTGAGTTTATTATTATTAATTTATAGTTTAATAATGAATAATTAATCATTGTAATTATAATAATGCTATGTTAAAAACAATACATATATAAAAATATATTGTAAAATATTGTAATACAACTCAAATATTTAAATAATTTAATAATTATAATTGTATAGCAAAACTGAATCATATATATATATATATAAGATTTTATTTTGATATATCATGTTTTTGTGTACTTTAGCTTAGAAGCCATAGTCGGTGTAAACTGTCCTTGTATGAAATGTGAATGTTCTGCAGTGTAAATATTCTTCAAAATATATTCTAAAGAAAATATACTCTAGAGAGTATATTGTAGCATAGGAGTGTCACAGTGTGGATGAAAATAAAGGCTGGATCTAGTCGCAACAGTTGATTTTAATGAAAACAAACTAAAGAAATAATCTCCGAAAAAATCGGCAAACAGGACAACCATTTAACTTAGACTAGATCAGACAAAGAACACTACAAACACAGGGCTATATATACAAACGCAGACCAGTGAAAGGAAACGAGAAACAGGTGCAGTGCATTAATCAAACAATGAGTAACCATGGTAACATGTAGTAACACAGGAAACAGTGCAAAACCAAACAAGAATACTCAGAACCAACATGAAAACTTTAGAATTTTGTGTTTGAACTTCTGTATTTGCGGTAGCTCGCTATATTTCTGTGGCATCACTGTTGAAGAGTAATTAGCTGGTCAAGTCGATTTAATTATTGTACAGTTAATGAAAGTTATCATGAGCATTGTAATGTTTGAAGCGGATGTCATAACAAATGTCAATATACCAGGAAGATTTTAAAACTAGCGGTTTATTCATAAATCCATAAGATCTTACCTTTGTACTGTGGAAATACAGAACACACCACGAGCGCAGCGCTGAAAAGGGACGGGCAACATAAGGTCTATATGTTTTTGATGAATGGAGAAGAACAGCAGCATGAACATCTTTTGTGTTCTGTGGAAGAAAGAAAGTCATACAGGTTTGCAATGACATCAGGGAGAGTAAATCATTACAGAATTTTCTATTTTGGCTGAATTATTCTTGGCTTTTGTCATATGAACTGACAATTTCACAATCTTTTGTGGCATGTAATATCATACAAGTACAGAAACCAAATTAGTGATTGATTTCTTTGAACGCACTGTTCATAAACGGCTTCACTACTTTAGTAGGATGGTGATTTTATAGTGATTGACTACATTTTCCCCGTGCCGTCAGTATGGGGATTTAATAGGGTTTTTTATGGGCTCATTTGTAAGCCGTTATACCTGTGATTTCACCCACCGGTGAAGACTGCAGTGCGCTCTGAAAGCGGCTCGACAAATATTCTTCAGAGTCAGGAAATGACAGCTTCATCCTGAGACTCGTCTTCTCACCCCGTCTGTGGGCCCTGCTGGGAAAAGTCCAGCTTCACACACACACACACACGAGTGAAAATGACACAGAGCCGTCCACACTCGCTGCTGTGTGTGAAGCCGCACCAGATTGTTTTTATTTCAGAATTTCCTCCTGCACTCCGTGTGAGGTTTATACCTTTCTACAGTTACTTCACAATCTCAATGTGAGTTGACATCGGGTTTCACAGGTAGGCCAGACGTGTCTAACATGTCCATGGCTTGATTTGTTATTTGTAGATGCCAGTTATGTACGGGATAACGATTTCTGATGTGATTATGTGTGGGTGAACATTGAACATTGATCTGAGAACTGAAGTGTTGTTCTTGAGCAAACTAGGTCTGCATTGACACTGAAGAAGTGCAAGGTCTTTGGAGGTTATTTTGGAGTTGAAGTCAAATGCAAATCTAGCACAGGGTTTGCCTTATTCAAACACACTGAGAAGCTTTTGTTGTTTACATAAAGGTTTCAATGACTTTTGTTAATTTTTTTTGTCAGTCACATCAACAGAATCCACCCGTATACCACCTCAATAGCATAACAAGTGTTCTGCAATACAATATGAACAATAAGTACATTGGTAACACTTTGCAATAAGGTTCATTAGTTAACATTAGTTATTGCATTAACTAACATGAACTAACAATGAGCAATACTTTTGTTACTGTATTTGTTCATCTTTGTTAATGTTGGTTTATTCAAATACAACTGTTCATTGTTGTTCATGTTAGTTCACAGTACAGCTCTAATGTTAACAAATACAACCTTTGATTTTAATAACGTATTAGTAAATGTTGAAATGAATATTATTAACTAAGATTAATAAATGCTGAGGAAGTATTGATCATTCTTAGTTAATGTTAACTTAGGTAGTTAACTAATGAACCTTATTGTAAAGTGTTACCAGTACATTGAAGCTAACAATTATTATTATTATTATAAAGTACATAGTAGTTAAAGACAGCTAATATAAAGTGTGACCATATTTTGCTTTGGACTCGTTATTTTTAATTGTTATTAAATTGTTATTCATATTAAATTGTTAATATGATAGGATATTTAAAAATGTGCAAGTGCTTAAACAACATCAGATATATGATCTAGAGAACGCATGGAATAAACACATCACCAAAAACTGTAGTATTACTGTTAGCTTTAATACCAATGAATTTTGTGCCATTGACAAATATATATATTTTTTAAATCTTTTCTTTTCAAAGTTGATATACAGTGAGGAAAATAAGTATTTGAACACCATGCTATTTTGCAAGTTCTCCCACTTGGAAATCATGGAGGGGTCTGAAATTGTCATCGTAGGTGCATGTCCACTGTGAGAGACATACCGTAAAACTTCAAATAATAGCCCGGGCTTTTATTTTCCCAAATCGCCGAACTGCACCGGCTTGTATTTGAGACAGGCGTCTATATGAGACAGGCCTTTAATTTAGTGTTGAGTCTAGAGATAACGATCCAAATAGTATAGGCTGATAGACGGTTGACAGTAGGAGGTTACCACATTATATTACGTTTTATTTATAATTCGAATGTGTTTAACAATTAACAATACAGTTAATGCGAGAATTAAGGGGGTCTCACACCGGACGAGAAGCGCGTCTAGGACAGCTCGAGGTATCGCACACCGATCGCGCACTTTCTCAGTTTATGGCCAGCAATATTGTTATGTTATATTATGAAATTATGATAATGTCTGTACTATGTTATGATTGTACTGTACAATTAAAAACAATCGTTGCTAAGTCTGTAGTCTGAACACTTTACCTCAGACCGTCAGTTAACTGAATGAATTGAGAATTTCATTATACCTCGAGTTGTCAAAGACACGCGGCGCTTCTCGTCCGGTGTGAATTAAGGCTATAAACAACTGCAATAATGTGATACTGACCCTATTCATCACTATCATCATAACCGCGATCCTCAACTACAATTAAGTTCATTGGCGAATTCCTCCTCCACTTCTCCCTCTCCGGCCTCGAGTCCGCTAACTCTCCCTGCATTGCTTGCGCTAACAGCTCCCGCACATATGCGCGCAGGGCTCTCTTGCGTGCGCAATCTGCACAATAGAACTGGCTTAAACAGACGATCTGACGGGTTTTAGAAGATTAAATACAACCCGAACCTAAAAAAAACAGACCAGGCCTCTATTTGAGACCAGCCTTTATTTATCCAAACCTGTCGCCACACCAGGCGTGTAAAAGAGACAGGCGTCTATTTGGGACTCGGCTATTATTTGAAGTTTTACGGTAATCTAAAAAAAAATATCCAGAAATCACAATATATTATTTTTTAACTATTTATTTGTATGATACAGCTGCAAATAAGTATTTGAACACCTGTCTATCAGCTAGAATTCTGACCCTCAAAGACCTGTTAGTCTGCCTTTAAAATGTCCACCTCCACTCCATTTATTATCCTAAATTAGATGCACCTGTTTGAGGTCGTTAGCTGGATAAAGACCCCTGTCCACCCCATACAATCAGTAAGAATCCAACTACTAACATGGCCAAGACCAAAGAGCTGTCCAAAGACACTAGAGACAAAAGTGTACACCTCCACAAGGCTGGAAAGGGCTACGGGGAAATTGCCAAGCAGCTTGGTGAAAAAAGGTCCACTGTTGGAGCAATCATTAGAAAATGGAAGAAGCTAAACATGACTGTCAATCTCCCTCGGACTGGGGCTCCATGCAAGATCTCACCTCGTGGGGTCTCAATGATCCTAAGAAAGGTGAGAAATCAGCCCAGAACTACACGGGAGGAGCTGGTCAATGACCTGAAAAGAGCTGGGACCACCATTTCCAAGGTTACTGTTGGTAATACATTAAGATGTCATGGTTTGAAATCATGCATGGCACGGAAGGTTCCCCTGCTTAAACCAGCACATGTCAAGGCCCATCTTAAGTTTGCCAATGACCATTTGGATGATCCAGAGGAGTCATGGGAGAAAGTCATGTGGTCAGATGAGACCAAAATATAACTTTTTGGTCATAATTCCACTAACCGTGTTTGGAGGAAGAAGAATGATGAGTACCATCCCAATAACACCATCCCTACTGTGAAGCATGGGGGTGGTAGCATCATGCTTTGGGGGTGTTTTTCTGCACATGGGACAGGGCGACTGCACTGTATTAAGGAGAGGATGACCGGGGCCATGTATTGCGAGATTTTGGGGAACAACCTCCTTCCCTCAGTTAGAGCATTGAAGATGGGTCGAGGCTGGGTCTTCCAACATGACAATGACCCGAAGCACACAGCCAGGATAACCAAGGAGTGGCTCTGTAAGAAGCATATCAAGGTTCTGGCGTGGCCTAGCCAGTCTCCAGACCTAAACCCAATAGAGAATCTTTGGAGGGAGCTCAAACTCCGTGTTTCTCAGCAACAGCCCAGAAACCTGACTGATCTAGAGAAGATCTGTGTGGAGGAGTGGGCCAAAATCCCTCCTGCAGTGTGTGCAAACCTGGTGAAAAACTACAGGAAACATTTGACCTCTGTAATTGCAAACAAAGGCTACTGTACCAAATATTAACATTGATTTTCTCAGGTGTTCAAATACTTATTTGCAGCTGTATCTTACAAATAAATAGTTAAAAAATCATACATTGTGATTTCTGGATATTTTTTTTTTTTTGATTATGTCTCTCACAGTGGATATGCACCTACGATGACAATTTCAGACCCCTCCATGATTTCTAAGTGGGAGAACTTGCAAAATAGCAGGGTGTTCAAATACTTATTTTCCTCACTGTAGCTATTCTAACTGTGCATGATTATATATTGTATAATTAGTTGCACTTTATCTTTTGTATTTAGCGTTGTTTTTTTTTCCTGCTGTCCTTGATCTTGACTAGACCTGTGAACCTTTATTTTGGGGTGGCAACCCACCAATGGAGAATAACTGAATTAGATAAAATTACAGAAATGTTCCAATTATGTATAATTATGTCCAATTGTTGTCCCTATTATATTCCCTATGAACACCTGCACACAATTCCTTTATTCCTTTATACAAGCAGCATGCGACAGTTGGGGAATGCTAATCACTGCTTTTTAAAATGGCATTTCTTTCAGGGATTTTATCAAAACAGAAAGATGAAAACCTGAATTGAAAGCTCCTCAAATCATCCCAATGTTGATAAAACATTGAAATGTTAGCTTTGACTGGATGATTGTGGAGCTTTCGATTCAGGTTTTCATCCCCCAAAAAAACATTATGTAAAATGATACTTAACTAAGTAAATTTACATAATCTTTATACATTTCATTCGAGTCAGATTTGTATATCCCCACTTGTACCTTTCAGAAGATGACATTGGAACAAAAGCTGTCTTTGCCATTTTGTTTATCAGATAAAAATTTACCTTGTTGTACACATCTGTCTATGGAAATGTTTGCTGACCAGGTAAAAATACAACTTTGACTTCAATTAATGCATGTTTTTTTGCTTAAACAGTTTATCATTAAAGCTACAATATGTAATTTTTTCCCGCCGCTAGGGGTTGCTAACCTATCACAATAACAAAGGCGTATGTTTATGACGCAGTGATAAGCTGAATGATGGGACTTGCTGTCAAACTGATGGATCTAATAATGTTTATGGATGAAAACATTAATGTTTTTAACATTACAGTGGTATGAAGCAGGGCACAATTGCTAATAAGAGAGAGATATCACACGCGAGTCCCGTGGGTATAATGGAATAAGGACAGGTTTTCAATTTCATTCTACCAAACTACGCGAAAGTGCTGAATTACTCACACAGGTCAGTTTATTAGACGAATTAAACTTGAGGGAACGGAGCGCTGTTTAACTTGGTCTAACGTTACATTATCACACTAAATAGAATTTGAGTGTGTTGAACGTTATAATGTTATGTGTTAGTTCGTTTGCTATTTTAATGATCACCCCCTTGTGTAATATTTTATTTATTATTTATTTTCTTTTTGTTCTTTACATGTTTTTTTTGTTTGTTTGTTTTTTTCAGATTCAGTGTTCATTAATATTTTGTGTATGGAGCTATTAATATGACAAAATGATTTGAATTTGAATTTGTAAATTTGAATTATTTGCAAGTGTAATCTAACAAAACTGAATTTTAAATAGTTCTGAATTTGAATTTTTTTGGAACGAATATTGAACATCTGAAATTTAACAAACTGAAAAGTTTTTATGGCTGAATTTTATAGACATGTATTTTCAAACAGCTAGTTTTTGTGTTCTGAATTCAAATACTGCAAATATTCAGTTTAAAAAAATACGGATTCAAGTTTTCAAGATGAAGAAATTCGGAACTTCAGATTCAGTTTTCTAAAATTCAGTTTCAAAAATTCAATCTCAAAAATTCAGATTTTACAGAAAGTAGGTCACGGGGAAGAGTAGATGATCTCAGAAAAGTCGAACAGAGTATTTTGGCCAACTAGGGACTGCAGAAGTTTTCCAGCGAACGTAGTAGTGGTTCAAGAGGTTGCCACTCTCTGACAACGGTCTCTGGTGTTTGTTTTAAAGTATATTTTACGTCATATTTTTGTTTTCAGTCTAGAGCGGACGCGAGCGGTGCCACCAGGGTGCGACGCGACCCGTGGAATCCCCAACAGCACACGGATTCCCCATCCTATTTCTGACCTAGTCCCAGCTCCTGGCAGTCGCTTCAAGCACTGTGTTTCAGAGCGCTCACGTCCGTAACATTGTTTTTTCCTCATATGCGAACTGAAATGAATATCAGTTCATGGTTTGTGTGTGTAGGCTATAAGAGAGAAAGAGAAAATGCCAGTATTTCATTGAGACTTGAGATTAAATAAACTGCTTAAGTAGCCTATTGATCTTGTAGTATTAATTTTCACATGCAGTTACACATTGTCGATTAAAAACAAGAAAGTGGCTGGTAAAAACATTGAGTGGTAGTAGATTTTGAAATCCACCAGCCACAGTGGCCGGTGGACAAAAAAGTTAATTTCCATCCCTTGTTGCGCCGCGCCGCTCGCGTCCGGTCTGTAGTAGGCTATAGCCTGCGTTCTAATCAATTTTACACAAAATATACTTTAAAACAAACACCAGAGACCACTTAGACAAATGTCTCACGTGCTGAGAACGTTAACCTTTAAACACAATTCATGTTTAAGAATCCTTAAATTACTTAAACTTAAGAATCACTACAAAATCAAGCCCCGCCCTACATTTTTTTCACGTTTACAGACAGAGATATAATTTTCATTAATTGCATACATCATGTTTTATTCATCTGGCTCATTCACTGCACGATATGCTAAACGAGCCCTGAACCGCAACGCAACGCAACGCAAAAAAAAATCTAGCATTTACGATAACTAAGTCAAAACATTACGAGAATACAGTCTTCGTTGAAGTTGCGTGTGTGCTTTCACATTGCCGCAGGCATTCATAACGGTACGCGTTCACTGGCGCAGAGCGAGTGTTAGTGTGTGTAAAGAAATGCGTTCGTGAAGTCGAACTGCCTCGGACATAAGTATCTTTTTACTTTTAGCTGGGCTTTCAACAAAAGGAAATTACACAGGTGCTAATCTATGACATTAGAGATCTATGACATTGACAAGATCGAAACTTAAGCAGTTTATTTAATCTCAAGTCTCAATGAAATACTGGCATTTTCTCTTTCTCTCTTATAGCCTACACACACAAACCATGAACTGATATTCATTTCAGTTCGCATATGAGGAAAAAACAATGTTACGGACGTGAGCGCTCTGAAACAGTGCTTGAAGCGACTGCCAGGAGCTGGGACTAGGTCAGAAATAGGATGGGGAATCCGTGTGCTGTTGGGGATTCCACGGGTCGCGTCGCACCCTGGTGGCACCGCTCGCGTCCGCTCTAGACTGAAAACAAAAATATGACGTAAAATATACTTTAAAACAAACACCAGAGACCGTTGTCAGAGAGTGGCAACCTCTTGAACCACCACTACGTTCGCTGGAAAACTTCTGCAGTCCCTAGTTGGCCAAAATACTCTGTTCGACTTTTCTGAGATCATCTACTCTTCCCTGTGACCTACTTTCTGTAAGATCTGAATTTTTAAGATTGAATTTTTGAAACTGAATTTTAGAAAACTGAATCTGAAGTTCCGAATTTCTTCATCTTGAAAACTTGAATCCGTATTTTTTTAAACTGAATATTTGCAGTATTTGAATTCAGAACACAAAAACTAGCTGTTTGAAAATACATGTCTATAAAATTCAGCCATAAAAACCTTTCAGTTTGTTAAATTTCAGATGTTCAATATTCGTTCCAAAAAAATTCAAATTCAGAACTATTTAAAATTCAGTTTTGTTAGATTACACTTGCAAATAATTCAAATTCAAATTCAAATCATTTTTGTCATATTAATAGCTCCATATTTGTGCTGCTATTTGGACTTTTTTTGTAATCGTATAAGATTTGTATCTTGAAGTTTGTTTGGCATTTTGTATGTTTCTTTGAGCAATAAAAAAAAAAAGTTAGTTTGCTATTTGAAACTAGCAGTAAGCTAGATCAACATTAGAATAACATACTGATCATATTCTAATATTTCATCATGTTGAGCTATATAACATTGATTTGTTTTAATTTGCTCACCTGTCTAATAAAGTATGTGCAAGAGTGTGTCGCTGTCAAGTCGTGACTCATGAAGCTCTGTCAAGTCCAAGTTAGTCGCGGACGCTAGCTCTCGGCATCGAAAACGCCACGGCGATATTGATCCTCATTTTAGTTCTCCTTTTTTGTCCCAGTGTCTGCTTGCCATGATCCAAACGAAACAAGAACAGCGTGCCGCTGAACGTTACGCACTATGCAGTTGTCCACGTCTGTCGCCATGGTTACGGCTATGGCAGTACGAGCAGAAACCGAGGATAGCGCGGATATTGCGTCATTGACAGGCGACATTTTTTTTCCGGGACGGGCACTTATTTAAAATTGGAATTTCTTTGAAATAAAAAAATCTTTGGAGACTTTTGGGATATTGTACAACTGCAGGAAATATATCACACTGTGCAAGGGATTTTTGGATATTTTATTACAAAATTCTTACATATTGTACCTTTAACTAAACAACAGTGTTGTGTGACTTCTAACACCCATTTTTCAGTGAAACCTGAGATTTCCACAGTTTCTGAATTGGAAGTCTAACATCAAGTTCTGTTTCTTTGTTGTAATTTTTCAAGTATGAAGCTGTAAATTCTGGATGTCTGTGTTTAATGTATCCCTCAGACTGGTTATTTATACCGTATCATTTTGCCTAGATAATATCAGGATTTAAGCTTAATTTGCCCCATTTCCACTTAGTTTGCACCCAATATAGAGACACCCAATATAGAGACAATCTAATTGATTATTCACAATGTCAGTTTTTGTTCTGTGAATAGTCCAGCATTACATCCCCTCTAAGCTCTTTTCATATCTCACAATGAATGACAAAACCCAACAATGACAATTTTGATGCGTTTTCAGGCCTGCGTATACCGGGCATCAGCTAGAGATGACATGCTGTGGGTATTAGCAGACGTCCAACTAGATGTCATTGACATAATGGAATTTAGATAGCGGATTTGCTATGCTATAAATCAACTTCAATCCGCCCCGCTATTCAAACAGAGCACTGAGGAAAAATACACAAGTTTGGCCTCAACAATAGCCAAACACAAAGACCAACACTAGACGCTGCCAATCACATGTTTGCATATTGGCATTTGAATGTATTTGTTTAAAGTCACGTTTACTCATAGGACGTTAAACATAGGAAAGGGATGTTTATCGGCAAGAGTCGATAGCCATCTGGGGTACCATTGTTACAATTTATTTTGCGGTCTGTTTCTGTTTAAAATGCATTCTTGAAAAAGCAAGTTTATGTTTTCTCATTGGTTTTTGTTTGATGGATTGATTTTTTTTTCTGTTCCAAGTAAGTAATAATGTACCATAGATTTCACCTAGAGATGGAAATCTTAAAGGCCCCCTGAAATCAAAATGTAAGTTTTTTAGCTTTTAGTATGAATATGTTAGCCTTAAGGTTATGAATAAGCTGGTGTGTGTAGTCTGAACCCGGCTGAAGATGTTTATTTATTGTCTTATTGTTTTGCGTTGCCCAGACTTTCTCACAAACATTCGCATTCAATTCATTTTGAAGTTACACATCAACTAAAATGTTGTTTTGTTTGTGGTGATACTGTAGATTCAGCATATAGAGGCAGTGTCACTGAATTGTGATGAAAATCAGTTGTTTCCAGCATTTACAAAATGGTTTATCCCTGTGAAAAAAGGGACACTTAATTGTATTAAATGTGCACTTGTAGTGTTCTTCAAATCTTAAAAGCAAAATTGCACTTTAATATTATTTGTACATTAATATTATACAGGCAATTTAATATTAATGCTACAGGCAACTTAACTTTCATGACCATGATTCTTAACACACTTTTAAAAAGTGCACTTTGTAATGATGTCAAAAAATTTTACGTTTTACATTAAAGTACACTTTTAAACATTGTTGTGTAGTACTAGATCGCTGTCTGCACCCCGTCATCACACACACCGTTAGAAAGCTCTCTCTCTCCTCTACAATGCTGTCGGATCCAAATATACTCATTTCCTTTTTATCAGCAACCAATCGTGAAAGTAAAAGGGGGGGATTTAACTCTAAATGCGCAATCTCATTGGCTGGTGCATATGCCAAGCCCATTTTCAAAATGACTTTTCCCTCATACTCCAAGTCCGAAATCTCCACTTCAGCAGCACCAATATACACCAAACTTTCCAGTTTTGTACATCATTATATTATGAATACATTTACAGAGGGATTTGTAAATATAATATTCCCAGCCTGATTTATATAACATTTTATTCCAAAAAGCATGGCGAAAATAAATTTTTTAAGGCTATTGACAGTATATTCTGATTTACAGGATAACAAAAGTAGATATCCATAAATCCCTCAGTATTTTTTCCCCATCTAATATGTGAACACAATGAAAAAATTATTTTGAACCTGGCTTTATCCAATACTCAGATTTCGTCTTTTAAAATATATGCAAATTAGTGCATTTTTAATTAGAGAATGCCTAATTTGCATATTTAAACATTAAATTACAGAAAACGTGTATTTTTTTTTCTCATCTTAATCTAGGTAATAAACTGTGAAAGTTTCATGGTGATATCTGCTAGTTAAAAATGTTACCCTATTCTGTAGTGTCTCCCCATAAAGAAGTACTCCCTTGATGTTAGACATAATTATGAAATTACAAAAAGTATAAAAGATCTACTTAAGGTTGACCAAAAAAATGACAAATCTGTCAAAAGAAGATCTTTTGAAGAATGTGGGTAACCAGACAGTTGGTGGACCCCATTGACTTCCATAGTTGGGGAAAAAATACTACAGAAGTCAATGGGGTAAATCAACTGTCTGGTTACCCACATTCTTCAAAAGATCTTCTTTTGTGTTCAACAAAAGAAAGAAACTCCTACAGGTTTGGACCAACTTGAGGGTGAGTAAATGATGACAGAATTGTCATTGTTGAGTGAACTATCCCTTTAAGTCCTTCTTAAGTGGTCAAAGCTATTCTAAAGCTCAGCTAATTGCACTTAATATACATTTAGACTATAGTACATTTGCATTTAATTACAATTAAGTTTCTGAAAGCATTGCATTCAGTTTGCACTTAGCACTGTAATTAGACTCTTTTTATAGTACGCTAAAGTGTACTTTTTCACAAGGGTAGTGGTGCGTTCTGTTGTGTTATAAAAAGAATAATTGAGCGCATACAATTAAGCAACAGATAATCCATTCTAACATTTAGCTCAATTCGCCCTTTATTAAATGCATGTCAAACACTCAACTTCCTGTTGTAATTAGCATCAAATCTATTTGTCAGGGCATTTATCACCCGCTTTCATCGTAATGTTCTCCAGCCAATTAGCTTTCGGTAACTTACTCTGGCTTGCATCTTACAGTGAGCATCATGGTTTCAATAATAGGACATGTCTGCTATCAAAGCTAGTTTAGAACGTTTTTTTTTTTCGTTTTTTTTTCTCTGGAATAAAGCCTTATTAATCAACACTTCTTGTCTCAAAATGTCTATCTTTTAAAGGCGCTTACACTGAGATCCTTGCCGGCTCATTAATTGCCAGGCGCACGACTGTTTGCTGCATATTAATTTCCTATTAGCCTTTTGCGCAACGCATTACAACTTTGGATAGACTCCCTGCCACTGTGAGCAGCGATGATCCCTGCATTATCAATGAGACGCTGCAGTCAAGCATGCTGGAATCAAATCGCATTCGAGACGCAGCCAGGCCAAAGTGCACTGGAGTGATTTGGGAATTTCATGGCCACCGTTTCGCTTGGACGGGCTGTGAGATAATATTTAGCATCTGTCATTGTTTGGTGGGTGTTTGTTTGGGTTAGATGTGGTGTGGTGTTGTAGGATTCTGGGTAATGTGAATGAGGTGGTTAGCAGCTGTAGGGATGATGCTGATGAATGCTGTCTACATTGAGGGTTGATGTTTTTGAAAAAGCGATGCACTGAGGAATAATGCTCAATAAGAGAGGAATGAGCATTACAAAAAGTGTAGCTCCAGCAACTGCACAATCTCATTGGTTCAATGATATATTCCACTTAACTGTTTATTTAACATTCAATATTGCTTATTTGCTGTGACTGAGTCATATTCCAATTAAATGTCACAGGAAAATGTAACTAGTTTACCATGTGGCTTTTTGATAGGAATTACACTGTAAAAAGTGATCAGTTGACTTAACTAAAAAAAAGAAAGAAAAAAGAAACCCGTTAAATAAAGTAAATACACTTCATGCTTAATCGAAACAATTAAGTAATCTGGAATTGTTAAGTACTATGGAATTGTCAAGTTCACATAACTTAATTTTTTCAATTAAGCATTAAGTTTATTTACTTAATTTTAAGGCAACAAGTTTACAAAAATTTTTTTTAAGTAAGTGAACTGAACACTTTTTACAGTGTATGAAAATGTATGATTTTTAGAAAAAAGTAAGCTGGGTGTAAACAGATCGCACAAAAAACTGAATTAGACTTATGCACTTATTACACTTATTTTGAATAACCCACCAATTAGCCAAAACCAAAAACAGTTATGATTGCCATGAGAGTGAGTTGCATGTTCATGAAAATTACTTGGTTAAAACATTTCAGCCCAGTTAATAAGTGAATGAATGGCAACAATGAAGCCATTTTTCTAGTTTCACTGGTAAAACACAGATTTGCTGTGACATATTTCACTCTCTTGTGTTGGAGAGACACGGAGGTGATGATTGAGTTACCACCCAGCTGAAGAGCGATAAGAGCGTGTGTGTGTGTGTGTGTGTGTGTGTGTGTCAGAATTGAAAGAGCCTGGTGACAGTGATGAATCAAGCTTATGAGCAGGTCTCACAAAAGACTAAGCCATTGAGAGGTGATAAACAGGACGGCTGACTATCAGGTGTGTGTGTGTGTGTGTGATATGAGGACACGCATTTGTATAATGGCATGATTATTACACTGGTCCACATAAACCACTTTACATTATAATACATTTCCTGTGTCCTCATAATTAAAATAGGTTTTAATAAATGTTTTATTAAGTTTTGTGTGTTGGATTGGTTTAGGTGTAGGGTGAGAGTATATACAGTTTGTACAGTATTAAAATCATTACGTCTCTGAAATTTCCTCATAATGATAGGTGCACCAACGTGTGTGTGTGTGTGTGTGTGTGTGTGTGTGTGTGTGTGTGTGTGTGTTCACAAGTGCTTGTTGGCAAAAAATTTGAGCCAAGAATCTATTCTCAAAGATATCTGGGTCAATTCAGAACAGCTCATCATAAAACATACTGTCAGTGGTCATGTCAACACTGCCTGTGTTGTATATTATAATTAGTGAACAGAAATAATTCATTGATTTAATTACTTTGTTTTTCATTTCATATTGATTAATTTCCAATTACTATTTTAGTGTTTTTTGCTGCTAGTTATGTTAATTCTATTATTTTTTTAGTGAATAAATCAAGTTAAAGATTCTATAAATTAACCAAAACTGAACACAATTCTTTTTTTGTTTTAATAGAATTCATTTAGATAAGGATAATTAATTTAGCGTTCAGGTTTGATTCATTTATAGAATCTTTAACTTGATGATAAAAAAATTCTGCCACTTCCAAGGCTGGTAGTTTTTACAAATACACACATTTACAGACTCCTACACTTTGTTATGTTTATGTAATATTTTTGTCATGCTATAGTTACTAATGTGCTATCAGCTCCATTGCACACATGATTAATGATAAACTTGTTTTTTTTTTTTCTCGGTTAAATGAGAATTCAAATGTGCATGTGTTTGTGTGTGTGTGTTCCTGTGTATATACAGTATGTACAGTATATAGCCTAATGATAGAAAACTGTGTAAAAACTGCAAATGATAATGCTCATATCATGCCTAGTTATGACCTAGTTTCATTATTTTAGTTCAGATATTACATTATCAAGCATATAATGTTTCTGTTATCCCGAGTGACATCTGGGAATGGTTTAAATTCTGCATTGTTATTCTCTCGCTATTGTTAACAGGCTTGCCATGAATGCTCAAAACAAATCAATAAAGCCATGGTGTGATGAAAATATGATTATATGTTCAGTTTACAAAATCAATACAAAGACATCGAAATGCTTTCAGTCCTAGACATCTATGCCAAATCAATAAGTAGAATGAAATCAGCAAAAAAAAAAAAAAAAAAAAAAAAAAAAATTCCTGTGTGATGGAAGATTTCAGTATTCTGTTTCCTGGTTTAATGTTGCATGAAAAGAGACAATAAAAATTGTCCTGGTAAATCAGTCGGTGACTGACTTTAAAAAGCCATGCATGGTTTACAAAGGGAAAGGTCTTTGGGAAAATAATAAATACATACAATAAGACTACCAAATCCTTCATTTTTGAGCTATTGGATTATAGCTTGAAGCACTTTAGTAAAACAGAATGCATTTTTTTTTTCTAATCTTCAAGGAGGCATCTGCACGGCTCATGAAACAATTTCATGAAATATGCATTTTTTGATATTTTTAAACATCAGTTCTGTGCTGGTTTGAGCCCAGCATGTCATAACAGACATATACTTGTCTGGTGACTTCATTATGTAGATAAACTGTTGAATAATCTTGTCGCCTGAGCTGTTCATTTAATAAAGACATGTGTGGCCGATGGACCCAAGTGTAATGCAATCAAAGCTTCCTACAAGCTCCATTAGTGCAGCCCAGCACCAATCCTTTATTTAATCAAAACTTGTTTCGTTTCCATTAACACAGGCTTTTATATCATAATGCTGCATGACATTTGTGGGGATTATGCAGCGTGTTGAGTTGAGTGAAGTGTGGAAAAATGCATTTTGCAATGTCGTGATCTATATCTGTCAAATTGCCATCTCTTCTAAATGGATCACGGTCAGATGACAAAATGTTTAAATGAAGTAGCTGAATCGACAGGCTGAATGTAATTCCCTAGCATCATTACTCCAGTCTTCAGTGTCACATGATCCTTCAAAAAATCATTTTGATGATTTGCCCACCTATGTCCCTACATAATAGGACCAGTTACATTTGGTGCCGTGACCCGGGTGGGAGTTAGGTTTAGGGAGTTGAGTGTAATGGAGCCAGCTAGTAAGATTTGTGTGAGTAAACCTCACTCCTTTGGCCTCAAGAGGTGCAACTAGAGACGGCGGTCATTAGTGTGCCCGCTTCACATGCCGGAGCCGCCGGTTCAAATCCCACTTGGAGCAGGTCGAATAGGACCGGTAACACCAGCAGGACACAGGTTAATGGTAATTGCAAAGTCACTAAGATGTCTGTTATTAAAGGCCCTATCATACACCCGGCACAATGCAGTGCCAGCCCCGACGCAAGTGTGTTTTGCTAGTTTCAGCCCGACGCAGTTATAATTTTTACGTCCTGCGGCATTTTGTTTAAATAGCAAATCCATTTGCGTGCCCATGGGCTGCTGGTCTGAAAACGAGGTGTAGGTGCATTATTGGTGCGTTGCTATTTTGAGGGAACTGAAATCGACTGCGCCATTGACCAACTGAAACCTGGTCTAAAGTCAATGGCGCAGTAGCCTGGGAAAACCCTGACGAACGGCAAATTTGAGATTTGCAAGTCCGTCTGGCTAAGAGCCCATTCAACCCCATTTCCAATTTTTCCAAATCGAGGCACCAATCACAAATGTTGAGGCGGGCTTTAAACGATGACGATAGCGCAGCGACGTTGAAGCGTCATCTCCTTTTACGCTCTGATTGGTTTTAGGTCTATCCAGTTGCGCCCAGAGGCATCTGAGCGACGTCCGTTGGTGACACCCTTTTGGTTACAACTCAGTTACAACTGAGAAGGATCTGGTTTCAACCAGGCTAATGGCACAGTATTTTTAGTAATTAGTTAGTAATGTGCGCCTATAGGCGGGTCCACAACGTGCGCACACTCTGCTTATTACACACACACAGGGACTCGCAGCATCACACAAAAATTTTACAAATAAAAGAATTACAATGTAAAATATTAATATTGTGTACATAAAGAAATGGTCGAATCCAGCTTGTCTCGTAGATGGTCTGCTTTAACCTCACGCACGAGAACATCCGTTTCCTCTCTGGAGAAGCATTCAGTTTTTCCACTTGCAAATTCCGCCATGTAAATGGCACGATCTGCCCTGGCACGAGCACAGTTGGCTTTTAAAGGGAATGGGAGATGAGACTCTGATTGGTTTATTACACATTACGCCCAAAACACACCCATTACTCATTAAGAGAATAGGGACAACCCTTTTAGACTCTGCGCTGAGTTAGCTAGCAAATGTGGATTCAAACACTTCCTAAGTGCACTTGCGCTTTAGACCATGTGCTTAGATCGTTAAAATAGGGCCCTTAGAGTCAGTTCTAGTTAGCACAGCTCTGAATGAACTGTAGGGCAAGTATGGTGGTTTTAAAGGGATAGTTTGCCTAAAAATGAAAATTCTGCCATTTGCTCACCCTCATTTCATTCCAAACCTATTTCTCCTCTGTGCAACACAATTTTTCACTATACTAACCAAAAACAAGCAATCCGTTTAGCTCATGCGAGGGTAGTCTCGTCTAAATGCTGCCAATGGGGCAAAGATGATCTATTTACAGCCTCAGACAGGCGGCTACAGTTGAGCAAATCTTGTCTGGAGGCCATTGCGTTGGCACTGAAAAAGATGGATATGCAAGTCATGCAGAAGAAAAAAGTCACAAGATCGTTTAACCGTGCTTTTAAATCAGGCGATTTGGAAACAGATGAAGAGGAAATGATCATTGATAAATAGGGACAATTTGGCTAAAGAATATTATACCATCCCAATGTACAGATTACAATACGTGCTTCCTTTTCAACAAGACATTGACTGTACCTGTATATTATTGTTAATTTATCTGAAATTCTTGCTAGTTACTCTGCAAAGCTAGAAATACAATTTGACATCTGATCAGAATCCATCCGACTTTGACAAGCTTTAGCATTTAAAGCGGCAAGAGACAAAACTGCTGTGCGTGCTTATAATAAATAGTAAAATATCGTTCATTGGTTTGGACACTGGGGCCAGATTTGCTAAACAGGGCAAATTAGCATGAGAACTCAGTTCCAGAAAAGCGCAGATGGGAGTGTGAAGTTCTGCTCGTGATCTACTGACGACTGTCAAAGAACACAGACACAACCAGATCATTTTCATAATGACAAACGCAATCTACTAATTAGAGTCACCTTGCATGATTCATGAAATACTCTCTGCCTATAAATTTTGCGTCTGAAAGGGAAACTCCTACAAATGCATATGCACTAAGGTCAGCCGCAAAAATAAACCCGTCCACGCCTTTTCAGCGCTAATTGTGTGTCTTTAGTAAATCCTGTCAGTCGTTTTTTTAACGCCAAAAGAGGGTTTGCGCTTTTGCAAGCTGTTAGAAAATCTTGTAAAATTGTATATAGTTATAGTAATCGTTCTTTGTGTGAATGGGCCTTAAAGCAATAGTGGTTGGCAGACATTTATTTGGCACATTTATTGAAAAACATTTTTTTTAAAGTTTGATTTACTATATGGACTTGCTTTGCCCATCCGGATGAATGACACCATAATGTGGAGTTTAGCCAATCATAAAAGAGATTATTCATATATAAGTTTTAAAATGGATGTTAAACCTCATTTGCAACTTATTTACTTCAGCAATCTGTCACATTTTCAAATAAAACAGCTTATTCAATAAGGGTCATGATGTTATCCTTTTAAAAGGGATTAGATCGTGATGGAATGCGTATTAAAAAAGTAAATAGTCTCAATTTTGATTTCATATCGACATTTAAGGCAAAGTAGCAAAACTACAACTTGTTTTTGGTGCATATAAGCTTTAAGTGGACTTAAGGGAAAATCATAACATACTACAGAAGCACTGAATATGGCCCATTAATAATAGTTAGATGCTGAATGATATGATACATCATATTATTCCACATTAGCTGCCGGTTTCAGCTGGGCTTGTTCTCGCTGTGGCTCAGAGTTGGGTTGAATTCACAGCGCACCTCTGCTGTCTGCCTCTTAATGCACACCAGGGAGGCTTTAATTAATGTCTTTGTGTGCACTTTGGACTGCCGAGGCCATTGATAATCTCTCTCTCTCTCTCTCTCTCTCCATGGCAATACATTATCTAAATGCATTTTGCGCTGACAGGGGTGTCTGCTGTGCATAAGCACCTGTCCTGAATCGAGAAGCATTTAAGTAGTTGCAAAAAAAACCCCCAGATATACTGATTCCATTTGTCGGTGTGATATTGTAAATTGTGGTTTAATGCTTTCAGAGCATGCTTCTGTGAAAATTGTGGAGTTTCAATGAGGGAATGTTTGGAGATTTATTCTATGGCTGACAACGTAAATGCGTAGCGGTTCAATTAAAACCCCGAGCACTGTTTGCTCAAAGCATCAGCTCTCTATTGAAATAAGCACCTGCTCTTTTTAATGAAGTTGTTGAATGTTTGACTTTAATGACTAAATTTTCTCATCAGCCCTGAACAAGCAGTACAAAGGCACCGATCGATCGCATTAGTAATGTAATCGCCTCTGTATTGTGCTTGATATCTCTGCAGTCTGTAAGCCGGGCTTTTACCGATCAGCTCTTCAGACCAAAAGCTGCAGTAAATGTCCTCCCAGAAGTTTCACCAAGGTGGAGGCGTCCACCTCCTGTCAATGTGAGCAGGGATACTACAGGACCGAATCGGACCCGGCCAATATGGCCTGCACAAGTAAGTGCCACCTCCGTTATGTGCACCATATTTTGTATAATGTCTGTGACGGCCCATGTAATTTAGTCATATAATACTGTATGATCTTGCAGAACCCCCTTCTGCCCCACGAAACGCCATCTCCAACGTGAACGAGACCAGCGTCTTCTTGGAGTGGACCGCCCCGGAAGAGACAGGCGGACGGAAAGATGTTCGATACAATATCCTGTGTAGTAAGATCAGCACAGATTCGGGCCTCTACGAGCCGTGCGGAAGCCACGTGCGATTCCTCCCCCAGCGGACGGGTCTGAGGAACACCTCCGTCATGGTCGTGGATCTCCAGGCTCACACCAACTACACCTTTGAGGTGGAGGCTGTGAACGGGGTGTCGGGACTAACTGCCCCTTCGCGCCAGTATGTCTCGCTCAACGTCACCACCAACCAAGCCGGTGAGTAGATTCGTCCCTCTGGAATTTTTGTTCCCATTACATGCTTAAGCCTAAC
Source organism: Semotilus atromaculatus (assembly GCA_031834385.1). Lineage (NCBI taxonomy): Eukaryota > Metazoa > Chordata > Actinopteri > Cypriniformes > Leuciscidae > Semotilus > Semotilus atromaculatus. Next base: position 5,191,003 of record JAULUF010000036.1, read on the forward strand.
ATGACAGAGTTCATACTGTCTGCTAGAGCTTAAAACACCATTTCCAATTCATTTAACTTGTGCAGTGTGACGTATATCAGAGTAAAACTAAATTTGCAGTTGTAAATGATGTAGAGCGGGGATATATTTGATCCTTAAACGCAAAACATGATCAGGACAGCCATCTAACGTTGACAGAGTGGACAGATTGGAACTGAGGGGTATATATAAGGGAAAATGAAACTATGGTATGTATCTAGGTATACAGATAGGGGCTGTTTACACAACACCACTTTCAACTAAAAACGTACAACTTTTTTATGCGTTTTGGATGTTCGTTCACACGACAACAGTGTTTTGGGTGCCTGAAAACACAAACTTTTGAAAAGTGTTTATTTTAAAGTGCAAGTTTTTGAAAACGGTCTCCGTGTAAACAACAAAAGCGCGAATCTCTGAAGACGATGACGTCATGCACATGCGTATTACGTGTCCAGTCTATAGTGTTTCATCACCATCTAATGGCCTGGCAGCAGAATACAGCGTTTTTAGCAAAATAAACAACTACAAAATGAAAGTAAAGACAGCAGCCCCTCATGGATGACTGCTGTCACATAATAACAAAACAACAAAAATCCAGGCCTGTCCTCTCTCGATCTCCACTGTCGTCGCTCCTCCTTTATGCTTCCATTCCTCCGTGAGAGATACGAGACCGGTGTGTCGCGCAGGAGTCAATCACGCCACCGGCCCCGCGCCGTTCTCTCACGGCCCTCGTCCTGCTCGCCGCAGTATCATTGTCATGTAAACGTATACATATGAAACACTGGGAATAAACAAGGTATTTAACAAGACACAGGTGAAACACATGAGGGTGAATAAAAAAAAACATGGCAACAGAAGAGCATGAACAAAGGAAACACAGAAGACTGAACTGAGAACAGTGTAAGGGGAGACACTACAGGTGAATAGGGTAACGGTTTTATCTGCAGATATCATCATGAAACTTTCCCAGTTGCTTACCTAGATTAAGATGAGAAAAAAATTACAAGTTTATTACTAAATATGTGCTAATTTGCATATATTTAAAAAAACATATCCGAGTGTTGGATAAAGCCAGGTTAAAAATTATTTTTCCATTGTGTTCACATATTAGATGAGAAAACAATTACAGAGGGATTAATGGATATCTACTTTATCAAGAATATAGTGTCAATAGCCTTAAAAAATAGATTTTCTCCATGTTTTTTTTTAATAAAATGTTATATAAATCAGGCTAGGAATAATATATTTACAAATCCCTTTGTAAATGTCTTCATAATATAATGAGGTACAAGACTGGAACGTTTGGTGTATATTGGTGCTGCTGAAGTGGAGATTTCGGACTTGGAGTATGAGGGAAAAGTCATTTTGAGAATCACGTTGTCAGTAATTGGCATCAGCCAATGAGATTGCACATTTAGAGTTAAATGCCCCCTTTTACTTTCACGATTGGTTGCTGATAAAAAGAAAATTACCATATTTGGATCCGACAGCATTGTACAGGAGAGAGAGAGCTTTCTAACGGTGTGTGTGATGTGTGTGCAGACAGAGATCGCAGAGCAGCGTGAGGATTTAAAACGCCAACTTTTGATGAATTTATGAGAAATCTACAGACGCAAACAGACAAAAATAAAGACCTAAATCTGTATTTCAGACTTTTTTTTTCCAACACAAGTCTGAAAGAAGACATGTTTTTGCCTTAAAGTCCAACTGAAGCAAAACACGAACATAGACCAGACATGACATCAAGGCTGCATTTACATTGCATGGTTCAAGTGACCCAATTCTGATTTTTTCTTCCCATGTGGCACAGATCGGATATGACCCACGAACTTGTAAGCTGGAAAAAAGCACATAGATTCCGATAATCTTTAAATCGGTTTCAGTCCTCTTTCATATTTGGAAATAAATCTGATGTGAAGCAGATACGTGCATTTGCGTCAGCCATGTAAGCGGACAGATCGGATATTCCCGTCAATGCGGGTCGTACGTTATTGAAAATGCAACGGTGGCAAATGACGTAGACTCAGATGGACACCAACCGCGATCACATGACTCTTTTCAATGGCGCAATGGATGATGAAGGCTCAACCCAGTGCTGAAGTTTTATTGCAAATCGCGCCGTTTTAGCTCCTTTTTAGCCGAAACTTTTCCATGTCAGTATTTCTACCTTGGGTTGTTGTGTAAATGCAGATATCGAATATGGGTTACTTTTAAAGAAGACGACACCTCGTCGTAAAAACTGATATAGTCAACCAATTGGAATTTTGCATCAAGACCTGCAGTGTAGATACGACCTTAAATGTACTAAAGTCCTACTAAAGTGGATACAAAACCTTTTTTTTCCACTATAAAGAACATTTTGTGCAATAGATTAGGGAAACTGTTAAAGGATCTTCATGGAACATGAATGTCAATAAAAAATCTTTATTTTTAGGAGTGTACAAAAAAATAAACTCAGATATTAAACAATATAAACAAGTTTTCTTTTTTACAGGGTGATATTATTGGTTAATCTCATTTCCCCCACCCCCATGACCTTGTTTATATTATTAAAAAAAGAAAATTATTTCAGAGATGGCGAAAGTTATTACATTTGAAAGAAAAATCATGAAAACAGACATTTTAATTTAGAATAATGTGCACAATAATACCTTAATTAAATAGAGTAAATCCTTATAAAGGAAAATTTCATTACTTGTTGCCTTTAATGTGATAATAAAACCAGTCAATTCACCGCATTTATGTCATTTCCATGGTTGGCATGTTACCTCTTATTCACATATATACAAAGGGGGCTAACATGGGTAACTGGCACCAAAACCTTTTCAGTTCAGTGGCACCTCTCCTGACTGCCATTGACTTCTCATTAAGCTAATGATGACCCTAATGGACACTGAAGCGTAATCTGCTTTATCTGTAAGCGGGTCTGTAATTGCTGGGGATTGCCCAGAGACAGCGGGGTGGGGACTCCTATGTGCCCCTAGTGTGTGTGTGTGGGAATCGTGGAAGTGTTAGTGTTGATAAGGCACTTTTGAAACGAAGGGTTTTGCGTGAGCCGAGTGGAGGTTGGAACGCTCGAGCGCTTTGGCTCTGCGGTCGGGATAATCCGCTCGGTCGATGTGTCGAGTAGCGGTCATGTTTTATGTGAACTGGATGGCTGGAGGCTAAGCGAGAGGTTTGGCTGGAGTTCTGAGACCAGATGTGCTCACAAAGGTGCTTTACTGTCTGAACGTGAATCGCTATTGAAATATTGAGGGGGAATTCAGGCTTCCACTGTGTCGACTGACTGAAAATCACTTTTCCATTATCCTGCTTTAGTCTTTCCTCCTTTGAAGCACAACTCTATTTGAAGATCTTTTGGATATTTCTACTGTGCAGTATATTACATGCATGTCTTAAAGTGCCTTTATTATGCTTTTTCATATATTTCCTTTCATGTAGTGTGTAATATGGCTGTTTGTTAATGTAAAAGGTCTGCAAATTTTCAAAGTGCAGATAAGTGGAGTTATTGTCTCTCAAAAGAAAGAACTGATTCTGATCTGCCTGAAATATCGAACCTTACTTCCTACGTTACTTACCGACGTTACTGTTCGTATCACTGTGTATCAAGTGATGAGGAAGATCCAGAGCTGCCGTAAGCAGTGGACCAATCACAACAGACTGGGTCATCTGACCAATCAGAGCAGAGTAGACCAATCACAACAGACTGGGTCATCTGACCAATCAGAGCAGAGTAGACCAATCACAACAGACTGGGCCATCTGACCAATTAGAGCAGAGTAGACCAATCACAACAGACTGGGTCATCTGACCAATCAGAGCAGAGTAGACCAATTACAACAGACTGGGCCATTTGACCAATCAGAGCAGAGTAGACAAATCACAACAGGCTGGGCCATTTGACCAATCAGAGCAGAGTATATCAATCACAACAGGCTGGGCCATTTGACCAATCAGAGCAGAGTATATCAATCACAACAGACTGGGCCATTTGACCAATCAGAGCAGAGTAGACCAATCACAACAGACTGGGCCATTTGACCAATCAGAGCAGAGTAGACCAATCACAACAGACTGGGTCATCTGACCAATCAGAGCAGAGTAGACCAATCACAACAGACTGGGCCATCTGACCAATCAGAGCAGAGCAGACCAATCACAACAGACTGGGTCATCTGACCAATCAGAGCAGAGTAGACCAATCACAACAGACTGGGCCATCTGACCAATCAGAGCAGAGCAGGCTCTCTGAAAGAAGAGGTTTATCACTGTAAGTAAATAGGTGATGCTACAATGTATATTATGTGATTTTGTTTTTTGTTTTTTTGACATGCATGTAAACATGTTGTAGGGGACCTTTAAAACATAATTAGGCACCTTTAAAATAGCATAACTTCTTAATTAAAACAAATATATATATATTGGATAAAATACTAACAACTTTGATTGAAGATGGAGATAATTTTGGTTAGTTTTATTTTTCATAATCTCATAATATCAGTGTTGTAATTGTTAACTAAAACAAAAAATATTAAAATAATTTTCTTGATTTGAATTTAAGCTAAAATAAATTAAAATGTTATATGAAAAACTCAAACTTAAAATAAATGTAAATAAAATTGAATATTTTGCCTTGGCAACTAACTGAATTATGTTTAAGCTAAAATATTACATTTCTAAAACCAAAATAGGAATAAATCAAAAAAAATTTTTGGTTAATTAAAATTGACAAAAGCAAAAGCACAACAAACTTACTCAAACTTAATAAAAAAAAATAATGCTCAATCAAAATATAAATAAATAATATTATTTATAAATATTCTACATGAATGGGATTATTTAAAACTGGCAGTTTTTATGTAAATTTCTAGGTGTCTGTTATTTTAATGTAAATATTTCTAATCAAAATGTTTCAACCAAAACAAGTTTTCTTAATAATTTAGTTTTAATTGTCAGTTTATAACTAATCCCATTTGTCTTATCATAAAACCATAATAATAGTAATAGCATAAAGTTATTACATAAATTATCAAGTTATAATAAGCCTGCAATACCCTTTTTATATAAATACCGTCTCAGATCACAACAAACATTTTTAATTATTTATTGTATCCTTTTTTTTTAAGTTACAGAAACATCAAGGTTCTGGTTAACAGGAATTACATATATATCAAATGAAATGCTACTGGCTGTGTATTGTTGGCCAATCAGAATATTTTTTCCCTGTTGAGTTGTGCCAATCAATATATGAATACAGAGGTGTACCTCAGGCTTACAGACACAGCACCGCAATAACAGGCGCAGGTGTTGCAAGCGTAAAACGTTTATTTCCACTTTGCGTAATCCATTATCCTGAACTCTCAGGCCTTTTTTTGCAACCTTTACGTGCAAACATCGCATTGTAATTTAGGGAGAAATATTTAACATAATATTTGTGCCTATTTCCGTGCCGATGCATCTCTGTCACAAAAGCACAGCAGATGTGGTTACAGAAACCGTCTTAGGGTGCTAATGTATTTCACCAGGGCTGTGAGGGTACACTATTTCCCCCTGAAGAGACGACTTCAACATCTGCTCAGCTCATTAAGTTACTCTCAAATCAACAGAGGAATTATGCTCTTTAAAACACTATTAATTATGACAAGCAAAATGATCATTTCTGCAGCACAAGGCGAGCTGCCACGCATAGTCAACAAGGCTTGTGTGCGGAACGTTAGCGTGCTAACGCGGATCTTTACAAAGACGCAGATGATATAAATTCTGTTTTTACTTCTGAAGTGAGGAGATTTTTAGAACCAGAAGCAGATTGAACAGGTTGATCAAATGCTCGCTAATTTCCAGCGTTTTCAAGCGAGCGGGATTTCAAAACAAACTGAATAGTTTGCAGGTGCCAGCGATTAGCGCTTAGCATTGGCACGCCTCTCAAGTGCTTTCCCTGATAAATGTCGACAGACGCATGAGTGGAGACATTTGTGGAGCTCTTTTTTTTTTGCCGAATTATTTTGTGAGCCTTGACTGTTTTCTCTTTGACTGCTGAGTACATGAAGTATCATTCTGAAAAGAGTTGTGACACTAAGTATTCTCAAAGCCTCTCAGCAAAGCTCTTCTGGCAAGCGGCTGCGAGCACTTGTGCTTTACTCAACTCGACACATCCGTTTGAGTCTCTGCAGATGGTGACCCGGTCACTAGTAGGGAGTAACTAACTAAAAGTAGCAACGCAACTACATTTCAATAGTTTGATAGCCATCTTCAAAATAGTGTAGCTTCCCATTAACATGCTAATTTCAACTAGTAGCGTTGTGCATACAGCTTTACAGTCAAGCAAGCTGATAATCAGCATCATGTACAATGTTAGAAATTCATCTTCATGCTATTTAATTGGTTTGTTTGGTCAGATCATGTAAAAGCATTCATTTATTTAAAAAACAAAAAATCATAATTTTGGTATAGTTAGCGATGTTTTGTTTTTAGCCTGTAGCTACACTTCTAACTACATTGCCAAAAGATTAAGCTTGTCTATAGTTTGACTACTTTAAATTATGAGTAGCTTGCATCTACAAACTTCAGTTTCAAAGTAGCATCACCAGCTCCGAAGTAATTTAAAGCTATGATTTAACTGTATCTGATTAAAAAACTAAATGTTCTTAATGAGAGAGTGCAAAAAATCCCTCATCCAAAACCCTGTATTTACCGAATACACTTTGAATAATGATTTTCTAGTTGTCGGGATGCATGCCGGGATGGATTTTGCTGGTTATTACATACGATATTCACTTATGTGTGTGTCGTGTCATATTCATACACACTGTAAAGTACAGCATGACACTGAAAGTGTTTTGTCACAATGAATGAGAAAACTTGACCATGGATCATTTAAAACAGCAAAACTCTATAGGAAAAATTTTACCTTGTTTGTCCGCCATGGACTAAACTAATAAAATAAAATATAATAAAATAAAATAATTTATTTTTTTAAAAAAATTTTTTATCTCACAATTCTGTCTCCCCCCTTGCAATTAGGAGTTTAAACTCAAAACTGTGAGATATAAACTTGTAATTGTGAGAAATAAAGTCAGAATTGTGCGTCAGATTTACACGCAAAACCCCTTTTGGCGTTGAAAAAATACTGATTGCGTTGGTCATTATGGAAGAGATCCGGTTGCGTCTGTGTTCTTTAATTTGCGTGTCGTCAGATCACGAGCAGAACTTCACACTCCCATCTGAACTTTTTTGGGAATTGAGTTCTCACGCTAATTTGTCCCATTTAGTAAATCTGGCCCATAAACTTGCGTTCCAAAAAAGATTTTTGAGACAAAAAGTCAGGATTATTTTTTTTTATTCAGTGGCGAAGACAGGCTTCCATAGGGGACTCGCCAGTTCTCACCAAGAAAAAATATTTATTTGATATTTTGTCCCTCAAACCCCACTTCATCTGCACAGAGGAGCAGAGCCGAAACACAACCAACACAATGATCTTCCTCAAGAAACATACTGTATGTGTTTTAACCGCTAGAGTGCCAAAGGTTAACTAGTCACTTATTCTTTCTGACTACATGACCTTCATAATTAAAATGAAACATGTATCCATCTAATTTGTTTTTCAAGTTGATATTTCTTTTAATTGGAAATCGAGACCATTGTCGAAGAATCTGCGCTTCTTTCTAGCCTGATTCTATATAAGGGCAGATATGTTTGGCAAATGCAGGACTGTATTTCGTAGCTAATAGTTCTCAGGCCAGGCCTCTGGCTGCATGGCACAAGAGTGTTGGCAGGAGTGATATATCCCAGGCCTGGATTTGGCCGACGGGCCGCTCGGCTCTGCCAGGGGTTCTTCATCTTGCTTCTCGGCAGGGCTCCCCAAACAACACTTGTTTACAAACACACGGCCTGTCGAGATCGTGGCGTTGGCATCGATTCGGGGGCCGGAGCGGAGGAGATGACCTTTCTTACCCAGATGAAAACCACGGCTAACTTCAATCAAATTACATTGCAAATATCCGCTTGGAAGTTTCCGCCTGCACAAAAACCAATATTTCCTGGAGTGGCCGTGGATTCGCCAGGAAGTGATGTCGTCGGATTCTTGTTTGACAGCTGCGATTAAGCTAAAGCGACTCGTCTGTGTGAAGCAAAAGACTAAAATAGTTCGCTGCACGAGTTTGGTGTGGAAGTAGTGACATTTCTTGCTGTTTCGTGTTAGCGACTCCACGACTGGCACTGATATCGAGCAGTTTCCCAGTTGAAGTATTCTCACACTAGATGAAGGCAACACTTCCCATTTGGAGGCATTAATCCGAGTGCTATCATCACACTTCCTCTGACACGTTTTTCCCGGAGAAGGCTGGCGTTCCATCTGTTAATGAACTGAGAGCGGGACCTTTGCACTGGGAGTTTTCAATGATGACAAAATCTGCTGAGGACTTCATTACTTTTGCATTTTATAGTATTCTTTGGCCTTTTGGTCATTTTGAAGCTGTGAAATAAACACTCACATTTATTAGATGGTCCGTAATTTACTCAGCGAAGCATGTTAGATGAAACCTATCACTGAACTAAAAATAGGGCTGTGAAACTTCACACGGAGGAAAGCTTTTGTGTTGGCGTCATATAAAGTAGGTCTATGCCAAATCTGCACATTTGTTTCGCATTGTTGTGTTGATTCTGGGGCAATATCCTTGGAATTAGATTAAATGGGTTGTACGCTCATAGGTAAATGAAAGTAGAATCAAATTATTCCAAAATACTCTGTACGTTGAAAAGCTATAATTGATTTAATGCAATTTTAAAGTAAAATACTGTTAAATGTAAAGTTTTATGGAAGTGATATTTTGCTTGTGGAAAAGCTGATTCATCATGTGTATTTCTCTTTATCATCAGTGTTTTTTATGGTGGCTTTCTGTATATTACAAGGTTGTAAGAAACTATACAGTTTCTTCTGAAGAATTGGATCGAACCATTTTTTTCATATGGATTATTTTTATGAGGTACTGGATGGACAAAAATTATCAGAAAGTATTTAGAATTTGTTTTTCATTTGAACTTTAAAGCTACAATATGTAATTTTTTCCGCCGCTAGGGTTCGCTAACCTCTTACAATAACAGAGGCGTCGGTTTATGACGCAGTGATACGCTGAATCATGGGACTTGTCGTCATGCTGATGGATCTAATAATGTTTATGGATGAGTGAATGCATTGATGTTTTTAACATGACTGTGGTATGAAGCAGGGCGCGAGTGCTAATGCTAATGACAGATATCACACGCGAGTCCCATGGATATAAATGAATAAGGACATTTCATTCTACCGAACTACCCGCAAGTGCTGAATTATTAGTTACTCACACAGGTCAGTTTATTAGACGAATGAAACTTGTGAGGGAACGCAGGCGGTTTAACTTGGCCTACACTAAACTGCATTTGAGTGTGTTGAACGTTATAATGTTATTCTATGTGTTAGTTCGTTTGCTATATGAAACTAGCAGTAAGCTAGATCAACATTAGAATAACATACTGATCATATTCTAACATCATGTTGAACTGTATAACATTGATTCATTTTATGTACATTTCCTCACCTGTCTAAGAAAGTACATGCAAGAGCGCGTCTCTGTCAAGTCCAAGTTAGTAGCGGACGTGGAGCTCTCGGCATCTCGAAAACGCCACGCCGATATTGATCCTCATTTTATTTCTCCTTTTGTCCCAAACTGCTTGCCATGATCCATAATGTTTGAACGAAACAAGAACTACCGCTAAACATTTCGCAGTTGTCCAGGTTTCCAGCGGAAACCAGGGATAACACGGATATTACGCCATTGACAGGCGACAAAGGACAGGCACTATATAAAATTGTGAATTTCTCTGAATTTACAAATTCTTGAAAACATTAAGGATAATTTAAATACACAATTGAAAGAAATAACACTGTGCAAGTGGTTTTTGCATATTTTGATACAAAATTCTTACATGTTTAAAATTATTTTTATTTCAATTTTAGTTTTAACTCTTAAAGTTAAATATTCAAGCCGTATATATTTAAATATATATATATATATATATATATATATATATATATGTGTGTGTGTATATATATATATATATATATATGTATGGTTTACACAAACTCTGGAAGGTGAGTAAACATTATAAGTAACACGCCAAATTGGCTAGTGATTTGACTGCGTTACCCGCCACAGTTGATTTTTACCCGCATTTGATGGATTGGCAGGTGTTAAACTGTGTGTGTGTGTGTGTGTGTGTGTGTGTGTGTGTGTGATTGTATTTACAGTCTCACTCTCTGTCATACTTCATGACTATTTTGATGGATCCCCTGCTGATGTTTTTGTTTCGTGCCATCACCAATATAGATCAAAATTCCCTGTGCTGACCTTAAGGATTATTGAGAATCAATAACTCAAAGGGCCGCGTCTCCCGCTTGACTGAAAGTCAAACATTTAACAGGCTGCCAGAGCGTTTAAGTGGCCCATCTACCCTCCACAATACCTCTCTTTCCCTGCAGGCCTGCGGATCAGGTTGCCATAGTATACCATTTCAGGCTTTTAAGATAGGAATGATTACAGTTTTGTCTGGGCAAAAAGGATACAGTTTCTCTTTGTTTGGGAAAGAGAGGATGGGGGGAAACACTTTTCTTTGCTTATATGGTGGGGTTCTATTGAGCTATTGGATCAGCGCTTGAAGGATCGGCCAGAGAACTTAAACGCGTTTTATCTCCAGGACACAGTCCGACACTTCTGTTGGGGAATTTAAAGCCGGGTTTGATTTCACCGTTCCACATATAGACAGACAGGGGCTTTTTTCTCATATAAGACACTTCACACAGTAGAGAGAGGAGAGAGGGAACTTGGAAAATGAACTGAATTTAAAGCTTTAGTTTACTATTAGTTTTACGTGAATATTCTACACAGGATGTGGGTTTTACAGTATGATCAAAATGATATAGTGTGGCCCCAAATATGACATACTCAGGACACTTTAGGCACAGAATAAGACCATTCCAAGTATGTATAAATCATAATTCATCATTATGTTGTTCCAAACTCTTTAGACTTTCATTCATATTGTTCTTAATATTCTCTCACCATTTTTTTCCCATCCATTGAAGTCTACAGAACCAACATTTTTCAAGCTTCAAAAAGTACATAAAGACCTCATAAAAGTAATACATATGAATAAAAAGCATTTTAATCCAAATCTTCTGAAGAAACATAATTGATGTAATGAAATGTTGTCACGTAACAGTGAGAGAGGACTCAATCGTAGAACAGAATGAGTTTTAAACAGTTTATTGAGACGTACAGCAGGCAGGACAGGAGATGGTGGGAGAGGAGGTGAACACAGTCAAGGTCCCTTAAAGACGAGTCATTTCACCCGGCGGCCATCTTTGAAACTCCCCTCGGGCATGAGTGCAGCTCCTATCTCTTTGAATGGGGAGACATCAAATTCTCCTAAACTGTTCGCCAAGGTTACGATTAAATGTCATATTTAATATCACCAATGGAATCTGACAACAACTGTCTCATAAATTGTGTTTCTAAACTCTCGAATCATGACAGAAATGTTATAAGACAATATTTGTGTAGACTGGATCAGTTGGATCAATGATCATGGGATCATTTTATGGATTTAGTTTTAATTAATGTTTTGACAAAATGTTTTGAACCAAGTAGTTAGTAAACAACATACTTTAACTCTAGAAAAATTAAATGCCTATTAAACATGAAAGTATCATGCAATCATTTAAGATGTTTCTGTTTACATAGAATTTTTCTGGTTCTTTAATTAATATGTGTCAAGAACCCATTTAGAACCCATTGAACTTTTTTCTAAGATAAATATATATATATATATATATATATATATATATATATATAGCCCTGTGGTTCTCTTTAGTTTGTCAATTATTAGCAAACTAAAGAGAACTATAATGTAACACTGTGAATATTTAACAGAGTCATTGTGAGAAGTATCAGACAAACTGTTTTAAAGACAAATGATATAAAACAGTTTAATTCGTGTTCAGAGTGATGGAAGGAGGTAAATCAGGAAAGATTTCCTCATGCATTATTTTGTCTGCAATTATTAGGTTAGACTAAAATGAAAATACGCCATTGCCTGAATCCACTTTCAAAGCGATTTCTCAAAGCAATCATCTAGTTAAGAAGAAAGACATTCTCTCCTGATTGTCTCTATCACTGAAGTTTAGAAGATTTCACATTTCTGAATTGCTTTTTTGCTCTAAACAGTATGAATCACATTAAAGTAATTAGCACAATGTGATATCTTCATTTAATTAGAATTGCTAAGGGAATGGACTTATCTAAAATAACTCTCAAACATATAGACTTAGAAACTTTCAAATGACAATTACAGCACATTGCATCAGGACTTCACTGCATCACGCAAGAAAAGACATTTTCTGCCTGGTTTGATGGAAAATTTTAAAGTGCGACGTAACTGTGTTCCCAGCTCCGTCTCCGATAACCGTGGTGAAGAAAGGCAAGACAGCGAAGAATAGCATCACAGTGTCCTGGCAAGAACCCGACCGACCCAACGGCATCATACTGGAGTACGAGATCAAGTACTTTGAGAAGGTAAATATTGGTGTAAAGATCACATTTGCATGTACAGATCACATTGTACCTTAAAACAAAGAAACGATATTATATAATATAAAAAAATAAATAAATATGAAAAAAATCTTATGAAATGTTCTAAACTTTTTTTTTTTATATATAAAACCTGATGATCATGATGTACAGCTTGGTTTGAGAATGTTTTAAAATACAGCAATGGCCCAGAAATCTGACCTTGAGTTTATATGGTCAAATAACACAAATTTGCTTGCATTTGATTATTGACCTAGAAAAAGTGTAGACTATTCCTCCTTCATTTTGTTTTGTTCAGTTTATGTTCTAACTAGGGCTGTCAGCAATTTTAATTTAATGTATTACTTGATGTGCTGATTAATTAATCGAATTAAACGCAAATGAATCGCACATCCATTTTGGCTGAAGAATTACCCCACAAAAGATAATCTAAAGTCATTATTGTGTTAGATAAAAAAAAAAGTACTGAATAGACTGTAAAAGTAGCTGTAGAAAAAAATCTACAGAATTTATTCCACATAAAATTCTAAGACTACAATATTTTGTGTAGTTGGAGTTGCATTTAGGTATTTTTCACACAGACTTTAATGCAGCTCAGAGGTAGAATTTATATGAATGAAAAAATAAATTATGTGTTGCTTGAAGATTTTTTTTGCAGCTATTTTTATTGATGAAATTAAGCAAAAACAGACAATATTGAGTCTAAAATGAAACAATATTAGCTTATTGTGCAATAAACTGTTGTATGAAGTCATTATCACACTATATATTCAGGATATGTCTCAAGTGATATTATCATGTCATATCATATAAATATAAGACAAAAAAAAAAAACATATAGTGGCATTTTTTTTGCCCTGAATTATGTTCATAAATTGCTTGCAATGAAGGACGACAGATCTGTGCTTAGGCGGGGGGTTAAAAGCATTAATTTTAACACTTTGTTTTTCCATAATTAATCATACCAAATGAATGTGTTAAATCAACAGCCTTGCCTTGGCTTCTGGCTTTAAAAAATATATACATCAAAGAATCTATAATTTTTGGGGCTTTTCTTTAGACTAAAATGCAATTTAGTTCTAGTCATGTTTTAGTTTAAGTCTAGTTTTAGTCGACTAAATCATAAAATATTCAATTTAGTCCAAAATCTAATGGGTTTAGTTAAACTGTATGGCATCAATTAAGCATTTCTCAAAAATGTCCAAGCTCATTATAAACTCCTGGAGAAAACATCTATTAACATGTAAATATGAATGATATTAAGGTTTGAACATGCAATACAGACACAGATTTAACTGCTGTGACATACTGTATAACATGTCTATATTTATCTAACGATATATGCATTTTTTTAACGCCTTGCATACAACATTCTTTCAAGCAGACATATTTAGTTGTATAAATTAAATATAGATTAACCCTTATTAAAGCTATTAAAGTTATTCAAGTCTAGTTCCCGTCTAGTTTTTATTCGTTGACGAAAATCTAAATAGATTTTCGTCATAGTTTTTGTCACTCAAATCTTTGATCTATTTAGTTATGGCGAAAATGATAGCTGTGATTGCCTGGAAAAGAAGGACCAGTGTATCAGCCATACGCCTGCACAGCAACATGAGGTTGAGTGAACGATGACAGAATTATTCCTCTAATGAAGTGACGTTACCAGCGGTTGTTGTTGAGCGCCTCACCAGACCTCCCCGCTGGCGACAACCCTCACAAAGCCTGAAACTGAATCCCCTCTCCGATCGCCATCTCTGATTGCTCCTCACCTTGCAGCATTTTCCGGCTGCTTTGTTGAGCCATTTAAAGACAGAATACGTCTGAAAACGAGCCTTAGCTCCTCATGACCTCAGTGTTTTGGACCGTTCTGTGAAACACTGATACGATGCACTTAGAAAAAGAAAAAGCTATGACACCCCACCACCGGTCATATGGAAGCTAATGGATGGAGCACTTAACACAGGGCTTTAAAACAAAGCCAATGAAGACCATGAAAGCGATCCTCTCTACTGGCCCCAACACACACACTTTGCCGTTCTCTCATGGGATGCAATGCCTTTATCCCTCTCTGACCGTTTTTGTCTTCTCTTGTCTTCTGGTGGCTCTATAGGATCAGGAAACGAGCTACACTATCATAAAGTCAAAGGAGACGGATGTATTGGTGGACGGCCTTAAACCATCCTCAGCGTACATCTTTCAAATCCGAGCACGCACCTCCGCAGGCTACGGGGGCTTTAGTCGGCGCTTCGAGTTTGAAACAAGCCCTTACTGTAAGTGAAACAGGATTTTTGTTTTTTTAATCTGAATTGATGATTGCCACATTCAAAGTCATGGTAAAATAACAATATGCACTGTAAAAAGGAAATTGTTGAGAGAAGTTAAAAGTTCAAGCCAACTTTATGCATTCGGATTTTTCGGTTCTCTCAACTGTTTTCTTAAAAATTGCCTCTATGTACCACTAATTTGTCAATTTGAATTTGTTCATTCACTAATTGCGAAGTGCATCATTTAACTGATTTGCTGTCGTAGATAACAACTACATATTTTCTGCACCTTTAGAGTCATGCATGCTAAGAAATATTGAGTTACCTAGTTCTATCAGGAAACTAGATGGCGCAGGCTGAGAGGTCTAACTATTTTGGTAGCGATCATGTCATTATCTACATAGCACAGCTGATTGGTTGTTGCATCATAACATTCAAACATATACCAGTAGTGTTGCTGTTAGTTGCTTTCAGAAGCCCTCCCTCTTCCCCAGCTCCACCTGTATAGCTCTGCTACAGGTTATTCATCTATGTTACATATGCAGCAGAAGCAGAATGTCTTACATGCTCACAGCAATGTCTGTGAATGTATTTGCAGTAGCAAGTCTCTGTTCTTGATCTGTAGCAGCAGCAGTGTAGCAGATCTATTACGACCATGACCAAATACATTAACATTGCCATATCCACTACCATGCCAATATCTATTACCATAACAATCTCACGAGAGTGGTCATGACAGAGCAATAATCATATCAAAAGACATCATTTTTGGCCACTTCCATATAATCATATTCCTAATTGAAATCTGTTGATGTATTTATCGGCTAAATAAATCATTTAGCATTTATGAACAAATTAGTGACAAGGCCCTAAATCAAAACTTTTGCGTTCTCCCAAGAAACTTTGCAATCGCTTGCAAAGAACTCAAAAGGTTAGCAAGGGAACAGTTTCTCAGGGAATCAAAACATTTGCAAGAGAATAAAAATGGCTGTGGCATTGACATGCAATTTTTTTTCCCATCTCTTATTTTTTTTCCCAATCACCATGCTCCTTTAGGGGCTCTGTATATACAGTATGCTCTTAACATCACAACACAACAAATAACTACTGTGTCAAAACAACAACAAAAGTAAGCAAACAGTAAAACAATAACCTTATAACAGTAACCACATACTTTATCCATGCTGCAATGCATGCTGGGAACTCACAAACTCTTAACATTTGATTAGTATTGTTCAATTTGAAATTAATTTTTGACTAGTTGGGGCAACATTTTGGAGGAATTATGTTGGTCCAACATACATATTTATGTAGTTTCAAGTAATTCATATTTCTTAGTGTTTGTGACTCAAAAGATCCCATAAACTGGATAATGTTTTTTTTTATTTTTTTATTTTTATCAATGATATAGTGTTAGGGCATGTGTAATTATTGATGTTAACAGCAATTACCTATAAATTGAATTTAAATAACCCAGACCAGCTGTGATGTTTTCTGACGGCCTCGGCCCTGCTCTTGGTGTGTGTCCTCTCTGCTCCAGCAGTAGCGGCCTCGACTGACCAGGGTCAGGTGCCCATCATCGCTGTGGCTGTTACTGTGGGCATCATCCTCATCGCGTTGGTCACAGGTTTCCTGATGAGTGGCAGGTAAGAACCCACCATAACAAAACATCGAACATGTGATTTCACCAAAGGCAACATGCTCCTAGGTCAAGATCTTTGTCAATCCTGGAACATCATTACAATCAGCCAATCATATTTGAGGGAAATGTTTACAGATTATATCAAGTTTTGGCTTATACTTTTGGCAAACACTTTAACTATAGAGTTTCAGACGGGAATGTTGTTCCAGGATCAACAACATATTCTCTTACTCTGCAAAATCACAGTTGCCTTTATTTGAAGGATAGCACAATCCAAAGCAAAACATTTGACAATTTATGTTTGCTTTAAATTATGTGGTTTGTTTTAAATGATAACAAGTAGGCTTCAAAAACGAATTGATAATAAAAATAACCAACAGTGATCATCGATTAATCGCATCAAGTAACAGTAATCCTGGGTATTCATAAACTGGTATTTCACACTGTACATTCCTAAACCCTGGGAAAATTATCTTATTTGCATATTTGCTGTGTCAGTCATTGATTGGAAGAATGCAGCATGTGACCTGTGTACATTAATGCTCCAGCATTAAATGTGCATTTTGTTGGACATTAAATGTATATTTAAAATAAGAAATATAACGCAAGTATTTTTAAAAAAAAATTTTTGAGGGCAACATTTTTTTTATTTTTTTATAAAATACTAAAAATGAAATATGACTTGAATTACTCGATCATACATCATAAATCATACAAATTGATTTAGCTGTCATGTTTTAAGCTAGTCAAAGAGCTCACAGAAGAATTATCTACATCTCTGATCAGTCGTAGTTCTATAGTGGGAAAAATCCTGCATGAAATGTGTGCCTCCCGCTTCTTAATGTAAACAGCGGTGGGACATTTTGTTTTCACGATCACAAAACACAATGGCAGAGCATGACGAGGAGCCAACAACAATATCCTGTTTCAAACACGTTGTCCTATTCTGCATTTCAGGCACAACATTTTAAAATGAGACTGTAATGCATGCTATTGTCCTCACTGGCTAGAGGAAACAAACTGAGACCCGTTCTGTCTATAATAAGCAGCTCACAATTTCCAGAATTACACTGGAAGTGCATTAGGTGTAGATATAAATGTGTGTGTATCTTTGATTTGCTCTTATGAGATGTTATGTTCATTCAAAATGAAAATGAAATATTGAGTTAAGTGCACATTCAGTACTATTGAACACAGTTCTTTTTTTTTTAAGAGTTTTTGAATATTTGTCAATTGAAAATTACTAGCATTACTTCTAGGCAGGGCTAACTAGCCAGTGCTAACCTCAGAGAGTGTATTCTTACACTGTTCACTACATACTCAACCATCTAGTGTGGGAATTTTATAAGGTATTTTGTCATCCAGTATCGGAGTCTCACAGCCCCTTCCAGGACGTATTTTAAGCTGCGACATTTGAGTGCATGAAGTCTCCAACATCCCACACATTTTTTTTCTGGTCAATTAATTGCATTGAAGCACACTTTTTATTTTTGGAATTGTCACTCGTCATGCTATTTATACTATGGGATGCCACAGAACAGTGCACACAGTCATGCACTTTAAGTCTGTCCTCGCCCTTCATCCTTGAACCGAGCTGCAAGCTTTAATTCGACGGTGTCAAGACCTCACTGAGATTGACGGAAGACCTCAGAATCAGACATCAGCCGCTGGAATTTCTTACAAGCCTCAAGATTGCCACTTGAAGGGAATTTGGAATTGTTTAAGCAAGGGTTAGGGTGTCTCTCAAGGGTGTAACGGTTTCAAGCAATTACTCTTAAAGTGTGTATCAGAGTATCATGTGGGCCACAGCCTTGACACTTGCGTCACCTTTCATGTCACAGATGGGTTTGAAGCACGCTCTCCTGCAGGAAGCAATCAGGGTTGTTAATAGCCTTCTTGGCCTTACTAGGTCAAGACTTATTCATGAATGAGCTGCAAGGGCACCATCAGAAGGCTATTACAGCAGGCTGTCTGGAGAACAAGCTCTTACCGGACAGGCCTGTTAGTATAGCTGTCAGAGAACTGCAGTGATTTGAAGGGGATGGTGCAAAAATTTGGGGTTGAATCGAGGACAGTGACTGAGAATGGGGCGCTTGGCCTCGCTTGTTAAAATATCACTACATAATGGGATTTTTTCACATACAGATATATACACTCACCGGCCACTTTATTAGGTACACCTGTCCAACTGCTCGTTAACACTTAATTTCTAAGCAGCCAATCACATGGCGGCAACTCAGTGCATTTAGGCATGTAGACATGGTCAAGACAATCTCCTGCAGTTCAAACCGAGCATCAGTATGGGGAAGAAAGGTGATTTGAGTGACTTTGAACGTGGCATGATTGTTGGTGCCAGAAGGGCTGGTCTGAGTATTTCAGAAACTGCTAATCTACTGGGATTTTCACGCACAACCATCTCTAGGGTTTTCAGAGAATGGTCCGAAAAAGAAAAAACATCCAGTGAGCGGCAGTTCTGTGGGCGGAAATGCCTTGTTGATGCCAGAGGTCAGAGGAGAATGGCCAGACTGGTTCGAGCTGATAGAAGGGCAACAGTGACTCAAATAACCACCCGTTACAACCAAGGTGGGCAGAAGAGCATCTCTGAACGCACAGTACGTCGAACTTTGAGGCAGATGGGCTACAGCAGCAGAAGACCACACCGGGTGCCACTCCTTTCAGCTAAGAACAGGAAACTGAGGCTACAATTTGCACAAGCTCATCGAAATTGGACAATAGAAGATTGGAAAAACGTTGCCTGGTCGGATGAGTCTCGATTTCTGCTGCGACATTCGGATGGTAGGGTCAGAATTTGGCGTCTACAACATGAAAGCATGGATCCATCCTGCCTTGTATCAACGGTTCAGGCTGGTGGTGGTGGTGTCATGGTGTGGGGAATATTTTCTTGGCACTCTTTGGGCCCCTTGGTACCAATTGAGCATCGTTGCAACGCCACAGCCTACCTGAGTATTGTTGCTGACCATGTCCATCCCTTTATGACCACAATGTACCCAACTTCTGATGGCTACTTTCAGCAGGATAATGCGCCATGTCATAAAGCTGGAATCATCTCAGACTGGTTTCTTGAACATGACAATGAGTTCGCTGTACTCAAATGGCCTCCACAGTCACCAGATCTCAATCCAATAGAGCATCTTTGGGATGTGGTGGAACGGGAGATTCGCATCATGGATGTGCAGCCGACAAATCTGCGGCAACTGTGTGATGCCATCATGTCAATATGGACCAAACTCCCTGAGGAATGCTTCCAGCACCTTGTTGAATCTATGCCACGAAGAATTGAGGCAGTTCTGAAGGCAAAAGGGGATCCAACCCGTTACTAGCATGGGGTACCTAATAAAGTGGCCGGTGAGTGTATATATAGCTTATACTATTCAGAAGGGTAGTCTTTCTTACAGTCAGGATTTTGTTTTTGTAACTTAATGAGCCCTATTTTAACGATCTAAGCGCACGGTATCCGAATCCACTTTTGCTAGTTTAACGACGGGAAAAATGGTCGGCGCTCCCGGCGCAGGGTCTAAAAGGGTTGTCCCTATTCTCTTAATGAGTGATGGGTGTGTTTTGGGCGTAACGTGTAATAAACCAATCAGGGTCTCATCTCCCATTCCCTTTAAAAGCAAGCAGACCATCTACGGGACAAAGTGTACACGTTTCCCTCCACAGACGCACGCCGGCAAACTAGAGAATGAACTTGCGCTCTCTGGGCGGTTCAGCGCAAAAAAGGAGGCATGTTTCGGCGCAAACAATCCCTGGTGCTATTTTGATTCTCTCATCTACACAGATGCATTTTCCTTGTTGCAAATGATACATTATTATAAGGCAAAATATTAAAACACGAGGGAAATCATTGTTGTGTCCACGACGATGGGAAAAATAGGCATAAAGCTAAATTATTATATGCATGTATAACCGAAGCTAATTTAGGTGGGTTTGTCCCATCCCCATTGTCACTTCTCTTTCTTTTATGGCCCTGACGAGAACATCGATCTCCTCGGCTGTGAACCGATTCTGAAGCGCGCCTGGTAAATGCGCCGTTATAATAGTGTTGCGCCATGGAACAAGCGCACCTCGTTCATCATGCTCTTAAAGGGAATGTGAGATGACGCTCTGATTGGTTTATTTCACGTTACGCCCAAACCACACCTATGAATAATGAAGCTACTTCAGACCAACCCCTTTTAAACTTGCGTCGGGCACAAGAGTCATTTATCCCGCCGAGAAAATAGCAACAGCGCCCAAGACCCGCCCACAAAGTTACTTGCGCTTCGCGCTTGATACTTGCGTTTCAGATCGTTAAAATAGGGCCCGTGGAGTTCCAATCTAATCCAGCAGCAGAAAGTGGAGCGCAGGAAGAGGCGGGGCTTCAGGGTTGATATACTGGTCAGACAAACTCATCAGCTCTGCACTGGTGTGTGAAGTGTGTGTACCTCCCCTGGGGCTGGTGCCATACAGACGCATCCCACGGGACTACACACACTCACACATGGAGAGTTGTCTACAATATACTCCTAAACAGAGCAGGGATCTGCCTGAAAGGGAATTTTTTTTTTGGTTGAAAAATGGGGCATAAACTGTCATTCATTCAATTCATAAGTATCCGGCACATGGTGAAATGTTATGTTCTATCTACACTATGGATTTGCTCATATTGAAATACTAGTGTGCTGCGTAATATATACTGTATACTGCCAATAGTTACAGTTACATATTGCCATTAGCAATATGCATATTCAATCAATTTGCCAAGTACACAATCACAGCACACTGTGTGACATTCTGTATCCCACAATGCAATGTTCTTTACAGCTGTGTTCTTTATTGCTGCATATTGCATACTGTTTCCTTTGGCAGCATGCAGTATATATATTATATAGTATGAATCTGTGTACTGTAGAAAACTCCCATACTGTGGAATACTGTAAAAAAAACAATGTAGTATCCAATTTGGAACGTACCCTAGAATCATTATTAATCATATTTTTTTATAATAATTAAATTGTCATTAAATTGGTATTCATATTAATTACATGATATTTAAATTTTTAATGCAGTTAATAACTATATAAAACAAATACGAATAGAAGATAATATACAGTGATAACGTACAAATAGTTTTTATCCTACAGTCTGTATCTCAGTTCTGAAGTGGATAATGCCTTGTTTATTCTAGTTGGTTGTGGCTGGATGTTCACACACACACACACACACACACACTGACTGCTGGCAGATAAAACAGTGATGCATTGGGTTCACTTAAGACTGCTGTCATATTGCATGCGTGCTTGTTTGGATAGTCCTCTCTGGAGTGTTCTTGTGCTGAAAGCAGATAAAGCCATTACCAGCCCGTATCCACTCTGTTTACTGCCCCTCCTTTATTAGGCCATTCAATTAGTAGCATTGTGCCTAAAAATGAGGGAAAATGAGTGGAGGGGGGTGTTTTTTTTTTCCGAGAAATGTTGTATATAGAATAACGCAGGTCTTGTTTCTCCCAGACGTTGTGGCTACAGTAAAGCCAAGCAGGATCCAGACGAGGAGAAGATGCACTTCCACAACGGTCACAGTAAGTGTAACAGAAAGGGACAGACACACACATTTGGGTTCACCCAGAGTTCAGTGGGCTCGTCTCATCCTCTCATAAGCTCCCGTCGTGAGGGCAAACATGACGTCAGGGCAGTTCGGCACGAGGGAGTTTTGTTTTAACAGCACTTTTAAAGCCCTTGTTTTTATTGCTATTATAGTATGTATTTATATTAAATCAAGGGATATCCTCTCTGAGAAAAAACTATAAATTTTTTGTTAGTTTTGTTATGTTTTTTTGTACAAAGTACCACCATCACACACATTAGATAAACATAAATATTGCTTTAAATTAAAAATATTAAATATAATTATTCATTACAAGTAGTTTTGCCAAATGCCAATTCTATTGCCAATCAGTGAATAATAATACTACTAATAATACTTGCTTTGTTAATAGCAAAGTACAACAATATATCAAAATTATAACAAAATACAGCAACATCGATAATAATGATAATAATAGTCATAATAATAATAATAGTAGTAGTAGTACTAGTAGTACTACTAAAATAATAATAGGCTAAGCATAGTAAAAAATAATAGTATTATTGTTTTGTTGTTAGTCCTAAATATTATTAATTGCAAAGTTGTTAACAACTATAATTGGTTTGGTACTAATACTAATACTACTACTACTAGTAATAATAATAATAATAGTAGTAATAATAAGCATAACAAATATTATTATTGTTATGTTGTTAGTAATAAATATATTATTATTAATTACAAAGTTGTTAACAACCATAAATTTTTTTGTTACTTCTGCTAATAATAATAAGTTTTGTTAATAAAAATACATTATTATCATTAATACAAATTATTATTGTTAATCATATTAACATTATTAATATATAAAAATTACAACAAAATACAGAAAATACACAAATACAACAACATCAACAATAACAATAATATTAATAAAAATCATAATCATGTAGTATGCTCAATAGTATGCTATTGTACTGTAATAGTATGCTATTATTATCACAACAATGATAATAATAGTATGATTAGTCAAAACAAATTATTTGTTTTTAATAAGTTTTTTGCTAATAGATTTGTTAATACTAAATTATCATTATAATTAATATTAATATTTTTTGTTAATATTATTTGTATTCTATAAAAAATGACAACAACAAAATACAAAAATACAACAACAACATTAGCAATACAAATAATATTCATAATTAAAACAAATTAGTATTATTATTGTTTTATTGTTAATAATGTATTATTAATTGCAAAGTTGTTAACATCTACATCATCCTTTTTTTATATAAAAAAATATAATAATAATATAATTAGTTGTAATATTCACTGGCAATAGAAGGATGATCAAAGAATCCCATACACTTCCATCATTTGCGGTTTATTACCATTACAGTTACTTGGACACCAATCCGTTATCTGAAAACCTCATCGTCCCATGAGGCTACAACCACACTAACCACGTACCCAACAATACAGTGGCAGGTATAAGTGTGGCATATTTTGGCTTATTCGTATTATGTAGTCCTAGAGCAATCCATCAAAATGTTGTGCTTGGCGCAGCAGGGAAGAACAAACAGGGTCTCCAGAGATGAAGCCTCAAACAACATCTCCCCATCGTTCCTGCATGCACTTCTTCCGTGGTATCACATAACCCAGACCAAGAGCTGTGAAGTGCCATGAATCAACATTTCATCCTCTTTTTCTCTGTTTCTTGTCCTCTCTCGCTTCATCACAGTCAAATTCCCAGCGGTCCGCACATACATCGATCCCCACACCTACGAAGATCCCAACCAGGCTGTCCACGAGTTCGCCAAGGAGATTGATGTCTCCTGTATCACCATCGAGAGGGTCATTGGAGCTGGTGAGTGAGTTATGTGCAAGTCAAACAAAACAGAAATCTTATTAGGTTACATGTGAAATGCTCACCGCCTTAAAAAAAAAACACGTGGGATGGTTTGGAGCCCCAAATTCCAATTTGGTTTTCAAAACTCATCTTTATGACTGTTCGTAGCAAAAATCCTTGAAACAAGAGGTTTGGGCTAAACATTGTGTGTAAAATCTTGCTCTGGAAGTGTCACACTGCCAGACTTCATCCGTTCAGAAGGAAGCATGTTCATACCTCAGTAGTTTTGCACTCTGTCGCTTCACGAGGGAAATCTGCCCGAGCACAATGAGGCGTATCATCGTCTGGCCGCGGTTCATTGATGGCTCTGCCTTCCGGTTGCAGGAGAGTTTGGTGAGGTGTGCAGTGGTTTGCTTCGGCAGCCAGGGAAGAGAGAGATCCCAGTGGCCATTAAAACTCTGAAAGCCGGTTACACCGAGAAGCAGAGGCGGGACTTCCTGGGAGAGGCCAGTATCATGGGCCAGTTCGAGCATCCCAACATCATACACCTGAAGGGGGTGGTCACCAAGAGTGAGTCTTCTGAATATGATTATTACTGAAAAGTACTGCATGTTATCTTTATTTCAGTGTTATGATCAAATTATTCAAAGTTGGTACTTTGAGTACTTTCACAGTATGAATAACGTCCTGGTTGCGTATGCAACCCACCGTTCCCTGAAGGAGGGAACGGAGGACGTAGTCGACTACGTCTGACGTTCTCGAATGAAAGGGAATTATTATTCATTACATCTAGTGGCGACAATAGCAAATTATATTGCCAAGGGTGAAGACCCCTCTTGTAATCGTCAGTGTTATTGTTATTATCATTATTATTCCGCCATGGAAGTCTATGGCAGCACATAGAACAATACGGTAAAAAGTTGTGAAATTTGGCACGCAAATAGAGGATAGTCTGAACACTAACCACAGGAAATTTGGAGTCTAGCACCAACAACAGCATAAAGTTGCACTCATGTTTATGCTAATAGCTTTTGAACCCTATAAGGGCTAGAAACTCCCACAGCCTGACCGTGTAACAAGTGTTGAAAACCTGGCTGTTTAATGTTTTTTTGTTTTGTTTTTTGGCTATAACTTATTGTCACATAATAATAACATAGCAATTCCCTAAAATGAGTGTTATTCATTTCCGCAAGGTAAACCAGTGATGATAATAACAGAATATATGGAGAATGGATCCCTCGACACCTTTTTGAAGGTACAGTTTCTGCTTTTTGGAAGTACAGTCAATAAAGACACTACTATGACATTCGTCAACAAACATCGTTCTATGAAATGTATGGAAATGTCATAAAAAACATACACTTAAAATGCCAGTGATGTGTAATTACACAGAGACAGTATATTATTTTAGGTTACACTTTATTTGGTAACACTTCGTTTTACAGTGTCCTTGTTACATATGTTACATGAACTTACCATAGTTATAACAGTAAATTATGCATAATTGCATGCAACTTACCCTCAACCAAATCCTAGTCCTACCCTAACCCTATAGTAAGTACATGTAGTTGCTTAATATTATTCAGCACTTAAATATAAACCTCAATCACCTTAAAATAAAGCGTTACCCTTTATTTGAATGTTTCCTTGTTACAATGTAATTACAGAAATAGTTACTGAGTAATATTAGTTAACGTACTATACTATAATTATCTTATTCGCATACTTACTATATGTTTAGAGGTAGGGTTTGGTTTAGTATTAGTTGCTTAATTATGCATATTACTGTATTTACTGTATGAACTTTTAA
Source organism: Semotilus atromaculatus (assembly GCA_031834385.1). Lineage (NCBI taxonomy): Eukaryota > Metazoa > Chordata > Actinopteri > Cypriniformes > Leuciscidae > Semotilus > Semotilus atromaculatus. The sequence goes on from JAULUF010000036.1 coordinate 5,216,792, forward strand.
ATGTCTCCCAAGGCCTCTCTTAGAGCAATACTCACGCTGTTTAGTGCAGTTTCTTGTTAATTCACTTATTTATTATCCATAATACTGTTAACTGTAAATGTTTAATATCTGTAAATATGCTAATTCTGTGTCTTAAGGCCAATGCACAGCGCACAGACAAACACCAACAAACAAGTTGGCCGTCGGATTTAGAATTTGCTGAAAAATAACGGTCATGTTCACAAAAAACCCCAACAAACGCTGATTGAACATGTTTGTTGGTGTTTGTCTGTGCGGTGTGAATTGGCCTTTACATTTTTCATATTTGTATTATTATTTTTATTATTATGAATCTTGTTGTCGTTTTTTATATATGTGCACTGGAAGCTTAATTTACAGAGTAAAATTAATTTTGGGTGCAATAAGGGCAATAATATTCTTTCTGATTCTAATGTAACAGGGACAGTTTAAAATAAAGTGCTACCTAATTTGGAATGGACTTTTTACAATTAGCCAATCTTCTTGAATTAATTTGATATATTACACTCCTATTCATACATAGTATGTGTCTCCACTGCTCCAACAGAAGAATGACGGTCAGTTCACTGTCATCCAGTTGGTTGGCATGATGCGAGGCATTGCTTCGGGAATGCGCTACCTCTCTGAGATGGGATATGTGCACCGTGACCTAGCAGCCCGCAACATCCTGGTCAACAGCAACCTGGTGTGTAAGGTGTCCGACTTCGGCTTGTCGAGAGTGCTGGAGGACGACCCAGAGGCAGCCTACACAACCCGCGTACGTGCTTCAGAGCTTAAACCGGCTAGCCTACTACACCTTGCATCTATTAGCTACCTCCCAGCAGGCCTTTGTTTTAAAACCCTATTCAAATCCAGTGCCAATATCATCCTACTTTTCCTGAGCACCCTTCCTACTCTCTAATAATGAGAAAAGTATTAAGCTGGACTTCTCCTCCTCAGATTGCATTAAGGGCATTTTAGATGGTACGTGATCATCTCCTTCACAACATAGCACCCAGTACTAACCTGCTATTTTCACCATCTAAATTGTGTTTAGCAGCCCTTGTAGCAGTGATTTGCACAGTGAGTGCTTAAACAATCCAGAGGCTGCATTCAAAAAAGTTATGAAGAATTTGTAACTCTTAAAAAATACTTAAAGTGCGCTATTAAGTGTGCTTGTAACAAGTGCTGAGGAAGAGCTCCTCAGTTATGGTAATGGGAGCTTTGTTTCCGACAAGTGCCATAAGCAGTGGACCAATCGCAACAGACTGGGCCATCTGACCAATCAGAGCAGAGTAGACCAATCACAACCAACTGGACCATCTGACCAATTAGAGTAGACCAATCACAACAGACTGGGCCATCTGACCAATCAGAGCAGAGAAGACCAATCACAACAGACTGGGCCATCTGACCAATCAGAGCAGAGTAGACCAATCACAACAGACTAGGCCGTCTGACCAATCAGAGCAGAGCAGACCAATCACAACAAACTGGACCATCTGACCAATTAGAGTAGACCAATCACGACAGAGTGGGCCATCTGACCAATCAGAGCAGAGAAGACCAATCACAACAGACTAGGCCATCTGACCAATCAGAGCAGAGTAGACCAATCACAACAGACTGGGCCATCTGACCAATCAGAGCAGAGTAGACCAATCACAACAGACTGGGCCATCTGACCAATCAGAGCAGAGGAGACCAATCACAACAGACTGGGCCTTCTGGCCAATCAGAGCAGTGTAGACCAATCACAACAGAGTGGGTCATCTGACCAATCAGAGCAGAGTAGACCAATCACAACAGACTGGGCCTTCTGGCCAATCAGAGCAGAGTAGACCAATCACAACAGACTGGGCCATCTGACCAATCAGAGCAGAGGAGACCAATCACAACAGACTGGGCCTTCTGGCCAATCAGAGCAGTGTAGACCAATCACAACAGACTGGGCCATCTGACCAATCAGAGCAGAGGAGACCAATCACAACAGACTGGGCCTTCTGGCCAATCAGAGCAGTGTAGACCAATCACAACAGAGTGGGTCATCTGACCAATCAGAGCAGAGTAGACCAATCACAACAGACTGGGCCTTCTGGCCAATCAGAGCAAAGTAACAGACTGAATCACATCAGACTGGGCCATATGCTGATTTCACGCAGCCGCCATTTTGAAATCGAAAGTGAGGCTCCTGTGGGAAGTACCCCGGAAGTAAAGATAAACACCAATGCCTTGGACTACCAACCTGAAGCTGCTGCCATGATTTACACTATTGGATGTTAATATCCAATATACTTCGGTCCTGCTTAATTTTTTTACTTCCTGAATTATATAATAATATATATATATATATATATATTTTTTTTTTTTTATAAATGAATTTCACTGTATATAGTCTGAAGTATGAAATAAATGTATGTGCAGTTTTAGAATAACTCATTTCTACATTAAACACAACAATGCGCCATCGCATTCGCAACTCTCCTGTGATTAAAGGCGACACTTCCGCTTTTCTTCCCACCGGAGCCTTGCTTTCCATTTCAAAATGGCGGCTGCATGAAATCAGTGTATAGGCTGGCAGTAAGGAGTGGTTTAGAGAGACTGAATCTTCCAACAAACCATTTTCAGACTCTATGAGAAATTAGGTGATGTGCAATGGATATAATGAGAAAATTACAATGTGTTGACCTTAAATGCATGTAAACCTATTGTAGGAGACTATCAAAACAAAATTAGCATAGTAGCATAAAAGGGACACTTTAATAAAATATGTTGCTAAAACACATCAAGACATTAAAATTTTGCCAGAGCAAGAAAAAAGTATATTCTACAGTGAAAATAAATGATTGTTGAGTCCTGAAAAAGGAGCTGCCTTATTCTGAAAGAGGATTATTAGAGGTTTGGTGGTGGCTGTCATAATTAGCATAGGTTTTTTTTTCTTTTCTTGTCATCTTTGTTTCTTGTTTTGGTGTGTCAAAGTAACACAGAGGAAAGCATTTCACGTGTGTGTGTGGATGTGTGTGAACTGTCGACAAAGTAAATTAAGACATGTCTCCACAGTGCGCGAGCTGACTACAGAAATTGAGAACGCTAACACCAGGACAGTCAATTAGCGATTAGCATGCAACAGTCGTCCACAGACAGAATGCATCCTGTCAATTTTCACAGGCTGACAGCATTCTTTCCCAGTGATAATCACTCATTAAGATGCTTTGACAAGACACGTTTCTGATCTGAGACGTGGAGTTCAGCATGCGGTTTGTCTTGCAGGGAGGGAAGATTCCCATCAGGTGGACGGCTCCAGAGGCCATCGCGTACAGGAAGTTCACCTCCGCCAGTGACGTGTGGAGCTACGGCATTGTTATGTGGGAAGTGATGTCATATGGCGAGAGACCATACTGGGAGATGAGCAATCAAGACGTAAGTGGGAACGAGACCAGAATTATATTAAATTCTGTACAAATGTGGTCTTATTGGTGCTACATGAAGTCTTTGTAAGTGAAGACGTTCAGACTGGGACCCGTCAATCTCACTTTTTGAGCAAAGACCTGAAAATGTGCAATTTGTTTTTTAAAAGTTTGCGTTTTCAGGCCCCCCAAACGCTGTTGTGTAAACGAACGGCCAAAACGCATAATACAGCGTTTTTAGCCGTTTTTGCGGATCCGGGTCCCGGTCAAAAATGACTGGCCTACAAAATGTTCATAACTGTAATGTTGTTATAAATATGTAATTACAAACATCCTACTGGTGGGATGGTGACAGTTCAGTTTTTTTAAGTGATAAGTAGAACAAAAATAATTGAAGTTATTGTATGAATGAGTGAATGAATGGGTGAATGTGAGGCAATATGTAAAGCGCTTTGGTGGCCATGGGTCTGTTGAAAGCGCTATATAAATGCAGTCCATTTCTACATTTTATAAGAAAAATACTTCTGGTGTTTCTACACCAGTTCGTTTCAGTGTAGCTGTTATTTATATATCGTATACATGTATGAAAAGATTGTGTGTAGGGCAGTGTTACAGTCAAAGTGCAGTTTTACCCTGCAGTATTTTCACACTACAACACAATAATTGCTTCCCATGGCCGTTTTTAGCGCTCATGTGCTCTCGGATTTGCCTTGGGGGAAAAGAGAGTGATAGAATGCTGATGTCTATAAATGGATCAGGAAGTGAGGGTAAACTCTGAGCTAAACCGACACATCGAACCCCATCAGCGGGCAGAGATCATGCAGATTTTGGGGTTGGGTTGGGGGGGGGGGGGTCGACTCCTTCTCCCACTGCGGTGCATCTGCCTGCGGTCAAGTCAAAGGTCACGTGAGAGAAGGAACACGCGGGATGCTGGGTAATGGGTGTTTGGGGTGAAAACCAGGTTTTGGCCACAGAGATTTTATTCTCGGCTTTTTCAGCACGGGAAGAGCATCAGATCCCTGCGGACTGAAATCTGCCGGGCGTTTCTGAAATCTACGGTAGCTTTTACCGGAAGCATCTATTGTTTCTGTCTCTGCCTGGATACAAACGTGATCTCACTGGCACACGGCCCACATTTTTAAACATTTGGATAGACACTGAAACATACAACAGATAATAATGTATGGACAGTATAATGATTATTTTTTTCAGTTTTAAAATATTTTTTTTTTTCAGTTTTACAATAGTTTTATTATTAATAATTATTAAACAATATTATTAATTTTTTTAATTAGCATTCATTTTATATTTTTAGCTTTCATGCTAATTTTAGTATTTGTTTTTAGTAATTTGTTAATTTCTGTTGTCATTTTTTTGTTGTTTTTTTGGCTTTTAGTTAGTTTTAGTATTTGTTTATTTATATTTAATAATTTTGGAGCTTCAACCTCAACTTATTTCAGTTTATTGCCAAGGCATCGTTTCAAATTTTCGTTTAGTTTGTTTTTCAACTAAAATTTTTATTTTATTTTAGTTCAGCTTTATTCTTATAGAATATTTTTAATAATTTTAGTTGTAGTTAACGATAATAACCCTGAGTTTAAGTATATTTATTAAGACCAATAAAGCTTTTTATTTATTTTATGAAACCTCTGTTTAAATTGATAAAATATTGTATTTATAATAAATTATTAAAATAAATGACATAAATTCATAAATAAAATGTCTACTTTAAGATAAAAATATTTGTACATTATTTTATTTGTCAGAATCAGAGTCTTGATAGTCAATTTTATACCACAGCGAAATGCAATGTACCATTTAACACACTAATTTGTTTAAAAAACTAGTATTAACCAATTAAATTATAATTAAAACAAATCTCCAATAAGTAAATATTGCTTCAATCTTATATTAATTATTCAAGGAACATCAGTGATGAACAACTAAATAATTAATTATGTCATGCTCTTTTTGAATACGTTTTAAATGTAATTAATTCCTGTGATCAAAGCTGAATGTTCAGCATCATTACTCCAGTCTTCAGTGTCACATGATCCTTCAGAAATCAGTCTAATATGATGATCTGATGCTAAAGAAACATTTCTAATTATTATCAATGATGAAAACAGTTGAGCTGCTTCATATTTCTGTGCAAACAGTGATATTTTTTTTTTTAGAATTCAGTGACGTAAAGAAAGTTTCCCATTTGAATTGGAAATTAGTTTTTTTTTTTTTTTTTTTTTTTTGAAACGGTGTACGTATCAGTGTCAAAACAAAACAAAATATACACCTAAATGTTAAACACAAAAGTGAATGTTGTAAAAACATAACAAACGAGGGCCATTTTTATTACTACAGGCTATTGAGTTGTGTTTGCATATATTAAGCCATTACAGCTTCAGATATTGAAAAGCACATGCCGAGCAGCCGCCTCGCTGGCTTTTGTTATGTAGATGCGCATGTCACATGTCAGCTTGTGAGATGACAAGTATATTTGCAGGCGGAGATGAAACGCAAGGCGATGCTTATGTTTTCACAGCATATCCCAGAAGGAGGTGCACACAGCAGTCATGGTTTTATCAAGCACGACTGACCTTTTTTTCCCCCTCCTTTACAGTTGCCAGTGACGGCTTCATCTGCGCCTCACATCTCGTTCTGCGCTCCATCATTAATCTGTTTCACACACACTCGGGAAGGGAAAGTTATTTGATGTTTTATTTCACAGTTTCTCGAGGGTTCCCCTCAGATCTCGGCTTCCTCTGCTCAGCCAGACACTTGTGTGTGTGTCTCTCGCTCTGTCTCGGCTCTCTCTCTCTGTGAGGCTTTTCCGCGAGGGAACCGCTGTTGATGTAGTGTTGCTCTCTGTGATGTGGGAGTGTGTGTGTGTGTGTGTGTGTGTGTGTGTGTGTGGGGGGGGGGGGGGGGGGGGTTATTTTAGCTTGGAGGAGAGGAGAGACGCTCTTTGTTGATTCAGAGTTGGGGTTTATCTTGCCCGATTTTTTTTGAATCTCACAAAAAGTTAAACTGATCGAATAGACATATTAAATTCACTCTGTAGCACAACATAGCTGTCTATTCATGTTCATTAATATTATGATATAATATGATCTGGCAAATTAGGCACTGCAAAAACACATGCTTAATCTTCTGATAAAAGAACAGTAAAAACAGTAATATTGAAATGCTATTATAATTTTAAATAACAGTTCTGTATTTTAATTAGTACTGGGCAACGATTAATCGCAAATAATCGCATCCAAAATAAAAGTTTGTGTGTACATAATATATGTGTGTGTACTGTGGATAATTATTTTGTATATATAAATACACACATATGCATGTATATATTTAAGAAATATTTGCATGTATGTGTATATATATATATATATATATATATATATATATATATATATTATTTTTTTTTATAAATATTAATATTTTATATATAACACATTTTTCTTAAATATATACAGGCATGTGTTTGTGTTTATATATACAAAATAATTATCCACAGTACACACACATATATTATGTACACACAAACTTTTATTTTGGATGCGATTAATCGTTGCCCAGCACTAATTAAAATAGTTTTCAAATCTATTTAAAACAATCTTAAATCACACGGTCCTTCAGAAATCATTGTAATTCACTAAATTACTGCTCAAGAAACATTTCTTATTATTTACATTGCTAATCATAAAACTTTGTGAAAGATTATTTGATGAATAAAGTCCACAATACTTGTCATTGTGGTTGATTGGCGGCGCGGTAGTACGCAGCGGCCACTACGGACCCGAAAATGGTGCTATTTTTCATATTCTTTTTATTTAAAGTCCGACTCTCACGGCACATGGACATCGGAGCAAACAGTGTTTGTGTCTACCATCGTCAAACACTCTTAAGCCACAAGCCTCATGCAAATACCAAGCTGCATGACGAACTACAGGAGACGCTTCGCAAACTCGGACTGCTACGGAGACCAGGACTCGAGACCCCGGCGTCGCCTGAGGCCGGTGGCCGGGGTGGAGGACGCCGCAAGCGGTGTGCGAGGAAGCGGAAGCGCGGCAAGAGGGCGGGGGTCCATGCTAGGCTAAAAACAAACCCTAGCCGGCCGGCTCTCCCGTCTATCTTTCTCTCAAATGTTCGCTCCCTGGACAATAAAGTGGACTATATCCGACTTCAGCAGACTACGCAACGTGAGTTCAGAGACTGCTGCGTCTTTGTTTTCACGGAGACGTGGCTTAGCGACAGAATTCCGGACGCCGCCATTCAACTAGACGGGCTCACCTCGTTTCGTGCCGACAGGAATAAAGCTCTCTGCGGTAAGACTCGTGGTGGTGGCTTGTGTGTTTACATCAACACTGAATGGTGCAAGAACTCTGTACTAGTCTCTAGTTACTGTTCATCGCTGTTGGAGCTTGTGACAGTTAGATGCAGACCTTTTTATTTACCACGGGAATTCACCACTGTTATCATAACCGGAGTTTACATTCCCCCCAGCGCTAACGTTAAGGACGCGCTCTGTGAACTGTATGGGTCTGTGAGCGAACTGCAGAATGCTTACCCTGACGGACTGTTTATTATCGCTGGAGATTTCAATCATGCAAATCTCAAAACAGTGCTCCCTAGACTCCATCAGTATGTGGACTTTGCAACGAGAGGGGCGAACGCGCTTGATCTTGTTTACACAAACATCGCAGGCGCGTATCAGGCGGAACCACGCCAACCCCTACAGACCGCTCGTCAGACGCACAAAACCGCTTCAGAAACAGGTGAAAACCTGGCCAACAGGAGCCATCTCTGCTCTTCAGGACTGTTTTGAGTGTACTGACTGGCACATGTTTAGGGAGGCTGCAACATATGGCGAAAACATCAACCTGGAGGAATACACAACATTGGTGACCAGCTATATCAGCAAATGCATTGATGATGTCACTTTCTCCAGGAACATCACCATACGAGCCAACCAGAAGCCGTGGATGACTATGGAGGTGCGCACGCTGCTGAAGACCCGAGACTCCGCCTTCAGAGCAGGTGACAAAGCTGCCCTAAGAACAGCGAGGGCCAAACTGTCCCGGGCCATCAGAGAGGCTAAGCGTGCACACGCCCAGAGAATCCACAGCTACTTCAAAGACAGCGGTGACACGCGGCGCATGTGGCAGGGCATTCAGGCCATCACAAATTACAGGACAACACCCATTGCCTGTGACAATGATGCCTCTCTTCCAGATGCGCTGAACGACTTCTACGCTCGGTTTGAAGCACAGAACGACGTGATGGCAAGGAAGTCCACCCCTCCTCCGAACGACCAGGTGCTGTGTCTCAGCATAGCTGATGTGAGGAAAACTCTACGCAGAGTAATCCCACGGAAGGCCGCTGGACCAGATAACATACCTGGCAGTGTGCTCAGAGGATGTGCAGACCAGCTGGCAGATGTTCTTACAGACATCTTCAACATCTCTCTGAGCAGCGCCGTTGTTCCAGCATGCTTCAAGGCCACCACCATCGTCCCCGTGCCAAAGAAGTCCTCAGTGTCCTGCCTCAATGACTACCGTCCCATCGCACTTACACCTATTATCATGAAGTGCTTCGAGAGGCTCGTCATGAAGCACATCAAGACCCAGTTACCCCCCTCACTAGACCCACTGCAGTTTGCGTATCGTCCAAACCGCTCAACGGACGACGCCATCGCCACCACCCTCCATCTGGCCCTTACCCACCTGGACAAAAAGGACTCATACGTTCGAATGCTATTCCTAGATTTTAGCTCAGCATTCAACACAATCATTCCCCAGCACCTGATTGAAAAGCTGGACCTGCTGGGCCTCGACACCTCCATCTGTAACTGGATCCTGGACTTTCTGACTGGGAGACCTCAGTCAGTCCGGATGGGGAACAGCATTTCCACCACCACCACACTGAGCACTGGGGCCCCCCAGGGCTGTGTGCTCAGTCCACTACTGTTCACTCTGCTGACTCATGAATGTGCAGCTATGCACAGCTCGAACCACATCATCAAGTTCGCCGACGACACGACCGTGGTGGGTCTCATCAGCAAGAACGATGAGTCAGCATACAGAGAGGAGGTGCAGCGGTTAACGGACTGGTGCAGAGTCAACAACCTGTCTCTAAATGTTGACAAAACAAAAGAGATGGTTGTTGACTTTAGGAGAGCACTAGGCGAACACACTCCACTGAACATCAACGGCTCATCTGTGGAGATCGTTAAGAGCACCAAATTCCTTGGTGTTCACCTGGCGGAGAACTTCACCTGGTCCCTTAACACCAAGTCCATTACCAAAAAAGCCCAGCAGCGCCTATACTTCCTTCGAAGGATGAGGAAAGCAAATCTGCCTTTCCCCATCCTCACTTTATTCTACAGAGGGACTATTGAGAGCATCCTGAGCAGCTGTATCACTGCCTGGTTTGGGTCTTGCACCGGTTCGGACCACAAAGCCCTACATAGGATAGTGAGAACAGCTGAGAAGATCATTGGGGTCTCTCTTCCCTCCATCAAAGACATTTATGTAAAACATTGTATTCGCAAAGCAATCAGCATTGTGGATGACCCCACCCACCCCTCACATAAACTTTTTATCCTCCTGCCGTCTGGCAAGAGGTACCGAAGCATTCGGGCCCACACAACCAGACTGTGTAATAGCTTCTTCCCCCAAGCCATTAGACTCCTAAACACTCAAAAACTGGTATGACACACACGTGTTCAGAATCGCACTCAAAAACTGTAAACTGTCACTTTTTAACTTTTTAACTGTCTGCTACTTCAGAAACTGCTATGTGCATAGAACACTATCCCATAGTATGTTATTTATATTTGTAATATTTGTTTGCACTAATCTGTATTGGTCGGCCCTGCACTGTCCCAGTGTCACTTTTGTTGTGTCCACTGTTTTAAAATGTTTTTGTACTTTCCTCTTGTACTTGAACTCTGCACACGTCTCTGTACGTGCACTTTATATAGGAATTTGTATATTTTATATAATATTTATTTTTTTAGTCCTATGTGTTCTTATGTAGCACCATGGTCCCGGAGGAACGTTGTCTCGTTCCACTGTGTACTGTCCCGTATATGGTTGAAATGACAAATAAAACTCTCTTGACTCTCTTGACTCTTGAAGAACAGCATTTATTCGTAATAGATTTTTTTTTTTTTTTTTAACAATGTAAGACTTTACAGTGACTTTTGATTTGAATGTGTCCTTACTTAATACAATTGTGAATCTTTTAACCCTCTATTGGAACTTTTATTATAATTACTTTTTTTTTTTTTTTTTTTTTTTTTTTTAATGGTGCGAAACGTTGTAACTGTTTTGCCACTTGCTGTCAACTCAAACAAACAAAAAATCATGGACATAATTCAAAAATGTTAAATGGTCCTAAAACATATTGTCACACTTGTGTCAAAAATGATCACATTGAAAATTAACGCGAGATGACTTGCATCTAGTGGAAAGGTTTGGTACTGCACACAAACAAACACTTACTGAAAGCTCAATTTTTGAGATATCAACAAATTAATAACTACTGCGTTAATATAATTTAGTACCATAAAATCCCCTAAAGATACAGAATATTAAATAAAAATTTGTATCTAACTAAAATAAAGGACAATAATTTCATTAAAAAAAAAAAATTTATAAAAAAAAAAATATATATATATATATACACTCACCGGCCACTTTATTAGGTACACCTGTCTAACTGCTCCTTAACACTAATTTCTAAGCAGCCAATCACATGGCGGCAACTCAGTGCATTTAGGCATGTAGACATGGTCAAGACAATCTCCTGCAGTTCAAACCGAGCATCAGTATGGGGAAGAAAGGTGATTTGAGTGACTTTGAACGTGGCATGATTGTTGGTGCCAGAAGGGCTGGTCTGAGTATTTCAGAAACTGCTAATCTACTGGGATTTTCACGCACAACCATCTCTAGGGTTTACAGAGAATGGTCCGAAAAAGAAAAAACATCCAGTGAGCGGCAGTTCTGTGGGCGGAAATGCCTTGTTGATGCCAGAGGTCAGAGGAGAATGGCCAGACTGGTTCGAGCTGATAGAAGGGCAACAGTGACTCAAATAACCACCCGTTACAACCAAGGTGGGCAGAAGAGCATCTCTGAACGCACAGTACGTCGAACTTTGAGGCAGATGGGCTACAGCACAAGCTAAGAACAGGAAACTGAGGCTACAATTTGCACAAGCTCATCGAAATTGGACAATAGAAGATTGGAAAAACGTTGCCTGGTCTGATGAGTCTCGATTTCTGCTGCGACATTCGGATGGTAGGGTCAGAATTTGGCGTCTACAACATGAAAGCATGGATCCATCCTGCCTTGTATCAACGGTTCAGGCTGGTGGTGGTGGTGTCATGGTGTGGGGAATATTTTCTTGGCACTCTTTGGGCCCCTTGGTACCAATTGAGCATCGTTGCAACGCCACAGCCTACCTGAGTATTGTTGCTGACCATGTCCATCCCTTTATGACCACAATGTACCCAACTTCTGATGGCTACTTTCAGCAGGATAATGCGCCATGTCATAAAGCTGGAATCATCTCAGACTGGTTTCTTGAACATGACAATGAGTTCGCTGTACTCAAATGGCCTCCACAGTCACCAGATCTCAATCCAATAGAGCATCTTTGGGATGTGGTGGAACGGGAGATTCGCATCATGGATGTGCAGCCGACAAATCTGCGGCAACTGTGTGATGCCATCATGTCAATATGGACCAAACTCCCCGAGGAATGCTTCCAGCACCTTGTTGAATCTATGCCACGAAGAATTGAGGCAGTTCTGAAGGCAAAAGGGGGTCCAACCCGTTACTAGCATGGGGTACCTAATAAAGTGGCCGGTGAGTGTATATATACAGCAATTTGTTCATTTTAGCCCGACACGCGAGCAGCAACAGACGGTTAAAAAAGATCTGACCCTAAACTTTTAAATGTTATATATTGTTACTGTTGTTGATGCCTAGGAAGCCATCTGCCTCTGTAAGCCATAGATGGCAAGGTCAAGTGTGTTGACTATTCCACCTAGCAACAATTCATGAACCAGAACAATCAGTGTTTGGACACGTAGAGCACATCATATATTTATTATGGAACATGATGTAAAGTGGTTGCAATCTTTTCTGTTGTCTCAGGTGATAAAGGCAGTGGAGGAGAACTACAGACTCCCGGGTCCCATGGACTGCCCGACCGCCCTCTATCATCTCATGATGGATTGCTGGCAGAAAGACAGGAACAGCCGGCCAAAATTCGAAGAGATTGTCAGCTTATTGGACAAACTCATCCGCAATCCCAGCAGCCTGAAGGGTCTGGTTAACCCATCTAACAGGTAGGCAGCCAGACGTTATTGTTTACTTTGCTCATGATTTTCATTTGTGTAACTGTCCTTTCAATAATCTTTCTTTGTTCTTATTCTTTATTGTTCCCATCAGAGCATATGCTAATTATGTTGTTATTTACGGCATGCGATTGAGATCACAAATGATGTGACGTCTGTGAAAAATTGATAACCGAGGGTTAACCACCGTGCTCCACGCTTGTCACAGGAAATCAAGGTTTAATGACACTTGTGACAAATACGCACTCACATTTCATGATTTAATGTCGCGTTAAACAGAAGTGACAGTGTGCAAATGACTGCCAATTACTGTGATTATACGTATCGAATACATTTGCTGCACGTGGAGTGTTCTTTATTCTTACACGTTGGAATCATCCATTATCAGTAATTGTGTTATGCAGTTACATTCAAGTTTAATATGGAATTGATTTGGAGTCTAGGAATGTTTCGGTAGCTGTTATTGCACCGTAATTTTCTTTCTTTGCCCTGGATGATAATATTAGCAAGTGAGACCAAGGGATCACTGATTATTTTAATATGTATAGTCATAATAAAGTTTGATTTATCTTGCATAAGAAAGCAGGATTATAAGCTTAGTTTCATATAAATATTTGATCATGAATTTTAAGGTAATACACTATATAGGTAAATGCACTGGTCAATTTTGAGATTTTGGGCTGTTTGGCTTTTCATAACCTTTTGGGGATAAAAGTAAGAGCCTTTTTGCTGTGTGCCCCAGTATAGCTGTTGTTGATAGGTTTCAGCACCGCCAACACTGTTGTTGATTGGTTTCAGCACAGCCAACATCGTCATTGATAGGTTTCAGCAACGCCAACACCGTCATTGATAGGTTTCAGCACAGCCAACACCGTCGTTGATAGGTTTCAGCACCGCCAACACTGTTATTGATAGGTTTCAGCACTGCCTACATCGTCATTGATAGGTTTCAGCACCGCCAACATCGTCATTAATAGGTTTCAGCACCGCCAACACCGTCATTGATAGGTTTCAGCACAGCCAACACCGTCGTTGATAGGTTTCAGCACTGCCTACATCGTCATTGATAGGTTTCAGCACCGCCAACACCGTCATTTATAGGTTTCAGCACAGCCAACACCGTCATTGATAGGTTTCAGCACAGCCTACACCATCGTTGATAGGTTTCAGCACCGCCAACACCGTCATTGATAGGTTTCAGCACCGCCAACGCCGTCGTTGATAGGTTTCAGCACTGCCTACATCGTCATTGATAGGTTTCAGCACCGCCAACACCGTCATTTATAGGTTTCAGCACCGCCAACACCGTCGTTGATAGGTTTCAGCACTGCCTACATCGTCATTGATAGGTTTCAGCACCGCCAACCCCGTCATTTATAGGTTTCAGCACCGCCAACACCGTCGTTGATAGGTTTCAGCACCGCCAACACCGTCATTTATAGGTTTCAGCACAGCCAACACCGTCGTTGATAGGTTTCAGCACTGCCTACATCGTCATTGATAGGTTTCAGCACCGCCAACACCGTCATTTATAGGTTTCAGCACCGCCAACACCGTCATTGATAGGTTTCAGCACCGCCAACACCGTCATTGATAGGTTTCAGCACAGCCAACATCGTCATTGATAGGTTTCAGCAACGCCAACACCATCGTTGATAGGTTTCAGCACTGCCTACATCGTCATTGATAGGTTTCAGCACCGCCAACACCGTCAATTATAGGTTTCAGCACCGCCAACACCGTCGTTGATAGGTTTCAGCAACGCCAACACCGTCGTTGATAGGTTTCAGCACCGCCAACACCGTCATTGATAGGTTTCAGCACTGCCAACACCGTCATTGATAGGTTTCAGAACCGCCAACGCCGTCGCTGATAGGTTTCAGCACCGCCAACACCGTCATTGATAGGTTTCAGCACCGTCAACACCGTCATTGATAGGTTTCAGCACCGCCAACACCGTCATTGATAGGTTTCAGCACCGCCAACACCGTCATTGATAGGTTTCAGCACCACCAACACCATCGTTGATAGGTTTCAGCACCGCCAACACCGTCGTTGATAGGTTTCAGCACCGCCAACACCGTCATTGATAGGTTTCAGCACCGCCAACACCGTCATTGATAGGTTTCAGCACCGCCAACGCCGTCGTTGATAGGCTTCAGCACCACCAACACCGTTGTTGATAGGTTTCAGCACCGCCAACACCGTCGTTGATAGGTTTCAGCACTGCCAACACCGTCATCATTGATCGGTTTCAGCACCGCCAACACCGTCATTGATAGGTTTCAGCACCGCCAACACCGTCATTGATAGGTTTCAGCACCGCCAACGCCGTCATTGATAGGTTCTTCGTCTTGTGAACCGTACTCTTCAGATTTAGAGTTTCAAGATGTTGACGTTAAAACTTATGTCTTAAATCCAATTTGAGGATTGGTTTGTTACGATTAAACGACTTAAACTTAACATATTTTCAAATAGAAATATTAAATTCCTGAGGTTTGCTTTTTTTTTTTTTTTGGGCTGAAGCTTACCAGTATCGGGTTCTCCTTTTCGGCCCAGCCTTGACTCCTCGCACCTTCACCAAGTGTAACCTGTAGTGCAGGCATTCTCTCAGCATGGCGGCGTGGGTATTATTGTTCCCATAGCATCAACGCAATGACGCGGCTTCGATGTTCCCTCTAAAGGGAACTCAACATTGGATACTGAGAAAGGGAACGAGACACCATGTTGCGTTGCCATATTTCAAGTGTGTCAGTGTGGGGTCTTCAGACCAGTGAACCTGATGACGCTCTCGCAAGCGTCACCTGACTTTGCCCGTGGCCAATAGATTACCGTGCTCTACACATGATTCAGACACCGGCTTACACTGAAGGCATTCCCATAGCGTCAACGCAATGATGCAGCGTTTACATTCTCAGGAATGTTTTTTTTTTTAAATTACTACCAATTAATTACAATTATTTTAGGCATACATTTTTATTTTATTTTAGAATTATGTGAAGAAATTTTTGTTTGTGTGGTCTCAGACTTTTGGACCTTATTATGTATTATAACAGTTATTATAGTATTGTAGCAAATTTCGAGGGGGAAAAACTCACAATATACATTTGTGATATGCCTTTTTTTATTATTATTATAAAAGCCTGTTAGATAGTTCATTATTCTACTTGTGTCATCTCAGATCTGTAAAGGTTTTTAGTATCCAGACTTCACCTAGAACTTTAATGTCAGGTTTATGCATCCATTTGTTCACCACTGTACCTGTCTCTCCCGCAGAGTGTCCAATTTATTAGTGGAGCACGCGAGCCCCGAGGGCTGTGTATTCAGATCGGTGGAGGAATGGTTAGAGGCCATAAAAATGGGTCGATACACCGAGCTTTTCATGGAAAGTGGATACACTTCTCTGGAAGTAGTCACTCAAATGACCTTGGAGTAAGTCATCTGTTGTGGAGGACATTGAGTCTGTTTGCTGTTCATCTACTGTTAAAATGATTGAGAACGTAACCACCATTTCATGTTTCGATCTTTGATTTGGATGCACTTTCTAATGGTTAATTGTTACAGCATAGTTTACATGATCTCTTGAGCATCAAATCAGCATAATGGAATGATTTTACTTGAGTCATTATTGAAGGCCTTTTCTTTCATTTCGTGTAACAATAAGCAAATGTACTGGCAAAAAATAGCTTTAAAAAAAGATATTTTACTTTCATTATTAGAAGTTCAAATTTTACAAATCACTAGATAAGCCTTGATTGATTCCAGCGTTTTGAATCATTATCAATGAACCAATGACAGAAATATATTTGATAGCTTTATGTTGTTCTTTTGCAGAGACCTTAGGAGGGTTGGAGTCACTTTGGCCGGTCATCAGAAAAAGATTCTCAACAGCATTCAGGAGATGCGAGTCCAAATGATGAACGCCACTTTGCCCATCTGAGACCTGCTTCAGAGGAACTTCCTATAGTAGCCTAGCACTTTCTATGGACACTTATTTATTGAGCGGAACTATTTAACGATGAGATCTGATGCTAAAGAAAAAAGAAACGCTGGGTAGATGGACAAAGCCGTTTCGTTTGCGCAAAGCCTCCGAACTAAGAGTCACAGGAGGAACTTGACTGAAATGTTGAGTCGTTGTTTGGAAAAGTGTGGCACATCTCCAGGTAGGACTACTGACTTGGGATCAGGTGTCTCTGGGCTGAATGTATAGCGTTTTTCCATGACCTCATTCAACAATATTATTACCTCCGGAACTCCACAAAAGACCAAGGTCGGTTTCAGCTCGGATGTTTTTCTCACACGAAGTTCACCTGGGCCGAAGTTCAGGCAGTGAGACTGAAGTCATGCCACGGGCTGAGGGAACGAATGGCAGTGTTAAACAAAGCAATAGTAGATTTCGAGCTTGATGTTGATTTTACTTTGTTCTAAAATGTTGCTTCCTTGATTCAAGAAGAGGACAAAGAAATGGACGGGATCATTTTCCTTTTGCACAATATGTGTGTCATGAGGGGCGGGGGAAATGTATTTGTATTTGAAAATGTGACACGTTTCCAAACCACATGTTTATTAAGTTCCACTGATGTTTTGATGTTTTACGTGTAAATAGTGTACAGTTGCGTAGATAAAGTGGAGCTCTAATGCATCCATCCATGTTCATGTGGGGTTGATATACTGTACTTTAGTGCGCGGGTGGGCTAACATACTATGTATATTCAGTCCAGTCAATAAATGTTTATATTGCCTCTCAGTGCTTCATTAGATAGAAAATGAAAAGCTGTTTTACCATTGATGTGTGAACTTTACTATATTTTGCCAACCATACGTTTGCCTCGCTCAGTTTTTCACAGCATGGTGAGATTAAAGTCAACATGAACTCAAAACGGACCCGATTTACTTTCTTAATACAGGTTTTTGGTTTTATTGTGCACAATTCATTATTGTTTTCATATATCTGTAGAACCCTTAAAATTCCAAATGTAATAACTTAGGAAATAATTATAGATTGGGAAACTATGAAGTACATCACGTTTATGAAGTACACTGGGTTGCGAATATCGTTTCATGTTGACTTTAAGTCGGTTCAATTTGTCAGACATTGCATTAGCAAATAACAGTACATTTCAGTACATTTTGACTTAAATAAGATGTCCCCAATTAATAGGAAGGTGTAAACATTTCCAATAGCACATGAAGGCTGCCTAACTTCTCAAAAAGAGCAGTAAAATACGTTTTAATTGTCTTTTTATGTACACTGAGGTATACGTTGAAATTATTGTCTGTTAATCGACAACATGCCACACATGCATTATGAATATGGGTTTCATAATAAAAGGAAATGTTGAATGTTAGGACTCATATTCAGAAATTACAGGCATTAGGTCATTGCTAACCATATTTTAGGTTCATAATTGTTTATTACAGCACATTATTTTCCTATTAACACTACTGAAAGGCCACAAGATTGTATTAACAAGTGCTCAAGTATGTCACATATTTCCTCAAAACCTCTTATAACTGCTCATAATTATGGTCAGTGTAAGAATATCCATTACATCCACTCGGGTAGATATATGTATTATTTTAATTTCTTGAAATTTAATCGTATCATATAAATAACGGCATAATGCTCCTTAATTAGTCAAATGGATGTGTTCAGAGCAGATCAGATTTAATTATGGTCAAAAATCCTAATAACAAAGTTAATGACATATTTTTCAATTCATTTGAATCTACATTGATTTGCACTTATACGTCTGCTCTGTTTGTTATATAATGAGTGAATATTATTTAATGTGTTGCAATGAATGTTACTATAATATACTTGGAAATTGGTATTGTATCCAATGCATTTTCTCTTGCACTGAAATTCATGATTCAATTTTAGATAGAATTTATACACGTTTTAACCCCATTGTATTTTCAAAATAATGGCAAAAAAAGTTTGACTGTAGATTGAAAAACATTTGAACCCGACCAACCACACGCCATGCTTTAATACTGCAAAATGCTTGAGTGTTTTCAGATTTGTGGCTGTTGTTTATTGTAGTGATATTTCTTCATAACCATTGGTCATATCTGTCAGAATGAAAAGCCAGATTCATCATGTTTTCAAGCATGTTTGCTCTATTATCAGGTTGTTTACTTAGAATATGTACATTTGGATCACTTTTAGTTGTAGCCATAAACCTAGAACAGTTGCCTTTTGTTTGACATTTATGATTGTGGTTACACAAAATACATCAAATTCACACTTTGAAATGGCAAATGTAGCTGCAATTAAAAAACTTTCTGATTAGCACAGAAAATCGTTCTATAGCCCTGTGAACTTTGGGGTTAATAGCAAGCACAAGGTTTAACAATTTTGTATAATTACTGTGTAACCTCACACTACTATTTGATCTTTGTTAAATGAACCCACCACCCCAAAAAACATGTCTAAAATCACTATACTGACTAAAATAATTTTAGCATTAAACAATGATGTTTAGTGCATCAAATTGTTTCCAAACATTTATTCTAATACAAAATGATCAGCATTGTGTTGGTGGGCTGCGCATTACAAATGCATTTTATCAGCAAAATTAATATATTGTTTAAATATTTCATATTTGGTCCAATAAAGACGAAGGGAAAAGAATGAAAAGCACAGAAAAAAAAGTGTAGTTTCTATGTGATAATTGTTTGTCTATTACCTTTTACGGTGTGTTTTGTTGTGTAAATGTCTTTTGTAGTGTAATATATAAAATTTTATATTTTTTTGTAATAAACTGGAGAGAAACCCAATATTGCCGAGTTCTCTATGCAATGCAATATTGCAATACACCAGGTGATGTGTGGAACTGGGAATATCCCAGTTGAAATGTCGCACTTAAGTCAATATGGCAAATAAACATATTGCCCTTCACTTTGAAAACAGCTGACATGAAGTAAAAAACTACGGTATCGTTATATAAACTTAATGTCTAATGTTAAAGTTTGTTTTTACATTCGACGTACAGTAGTGGCTCTATACGCTATGCTCATTGAATACTGGACTTGCCGCCATCTTGGAAGTAACAACAAATGACGCGTCTCGCTGAGGTCGGCGTCGATCGATCTGTCCGACTTCGAGTGGCATTTCAGACGTTATTTCCCAGTAGGAGGTGGGAAAAGTCCAAATTCAGAGCTGGAACGCAGCATTAGTTCAGCCCTGATCAAACACCTGTAATCTTCCAGGTGAGTTTGATCAGGGTTTGTGCTGGAGCTCACAGCAGAACTGGGAACCTTAGCATTCATTGTTTTCTGTGGGCAGTTTTCTCTTTCAGGTCAACTATTGCCAAGGTGAAGCAACAGTTTGAAGGGATTTGGTGATCAAGTTAGTTACAGTTTTCTACACTTTATACACATGCTTATCTGGGTGCTTGAATAATAACACAACTAGTTTAATGGCACATTTGAAAGCAACTCTATTGCCATCTTGAACACTGGGATTCTGTTTAATTCCAATCAAATCAATTCCTTAAAACAATCAGAGGATGGCGGGCGAGTGCGGATTTGAAAATTGGTCAAAAAACGTTGGTGTGGATGGATAATGATTTTTGTGATGCGGTTGCGGATGAAATAATAGCCCATCCGTGCATCTCTCTCTCTATATATATATATATATATATATACACACAGGTACACATAATAATATATTTTCAACAATAATAATATTTTTCATCACGTCATCCGCCCGATCCACGGTTTATCCGCGTAATCCGCAGCTGTAACTGCCAACCGTTCATCTCTAATAAATATATATATACAGTGATGTAGTGGTGCCTGGAGAAGTGGGTATACTCTTAATTGATGCCCCCGATATTTTTTTTTAAGCGTCCCAGCAAAGGATGAACGCTCTGTGTTATAAACAGTGACATGTAAGACTAGTCTTGCATATTAATATTGAATATGCAAGACTATATAATATAGAATAGAATTAATAGAATAGAACATATTTACTAAGTATTCTTGCATTTCAGGGCCATACACAGGGTTTTATAAATACAGAGTTCCCATAAATTAGAAAATTTTGATTTTCCTGATCTCGACATGAGCATTTTAAGATGTTTTGAAGGCAAAAAAAATTGACAACAGTAGCTTTAAAAGCATGTCGGTGGGCAGTAGCATGAAGTATTTGATCAGATTCTTAAACATTAAACACACACTTAGAATCAGTTTAAATGTCTGAATGGCTTTGAATAAGAAATGATTCAAGGATTATTTTACATAGATGTTACATTTCAAACAAACACCAATTTAATCCTTCTGTGTCCAGAGGCACATGAGCATCAATGAGCATCAAACATCAGTTTCAGCAACTTTTTCTTTCCTAAATTAATCAATGTTTTTGGACTAATCTGTTAATTGAATCAATGGTTCAATTGCTCACTCATAAAGACAGTCACTTGTCGCCACCTTCTGGCTTAATGATGCAAGTTGCGGAAACACAGACAAGCGTGAGTGATACAAAAACAACACATTCGAGGTAACGTTATACAAATATATTTATACAATAATAATGTCAATATATTTATAATAGGGTGCTTGTGTTGTTAAATTGAGCTTATAATTTCCACTGTCTTTGATCAAATTGATTATTTCTGTCGGTCATTTAAAACTTCTATTAAATTTGGGTTTCATTTAAAACCCAGCTTTTTATTTTAGCTACTTGTATCTTATACCGCACTGTATGATCGTTAACTGAAGTGAAGCGTCGCGTTGGGATTCGCGCTCTGCTTGCGCTTCTGTGAACAAAAATCTCGCTTGCTTTGATTGGTCTCAAACATTTAGATATCTTGACGAGCGGGTGTTTGAGTGCAGCAGCTCAGATGAGGTCAGTTATCGTCGCGATGGGCGAATCATTGCAGCACCAAATTAGAGTTAATATTAGGGAATTATTTTACTATCATTATACACTCAAAAAAAAACGACCCTTACTGGGTGTTTCTTTGTTCACATGAGATTGGATAAACTACTAAATGATGCGCATCAGAGGGGATTTAGAAGTGGGTGTACGCAATGCCGACTGAAAAAGAAGTGGGTATACGCCGTATACCTGCGTATACCCTGCACTACACCACTGTATATATAGCTATATAATATACACTCACCGGCCACTTTATTAGGTACACCTGTCCAACTGCTCGTTAACACTTAATTTCTAAGCAGCCAATCACATGGCGGCAACTCAGTGCATTTAGGCATGTAGACATGGTCAAGACAATCTCCTGCAGTTCAAACCGAGCATCAGTATGGGGAAGAAAGGTGATTTGAGTGACTTTGAACATGGCATGATTGTTGGTGCCAGAAGGCCTGGTCTGAGTATTTCAGAAACTGCTAATCTACTGGGATTTTCACGCACAACCATCTCTAGGGTTTACAGAGAATGGTCCGAAAAAGAAAAAACATCCAGTGAGCGGCAGTTCTGTGGGCGGAAATGCCTTGTTGATGCCAGAGGTCAGAGGAGAATGGCCAGACTGGTTCGAGCTGATAGAAGGGCAACAGTGACTCAAATAACCACCCGTTACAACCAAGGTGGGCAGAAGAGCATCTCTGAACGCACAGTAAGTCGAACTTTGAGGCAGATGGGCTACAGCAGCAGAAGACCACACCGGGTGCCACTCCTTTCAGCTAAGAACAGGACACTGAGGCTACAATTTGCACAAGCTCATCGAAATTGGACAATAGAAGATTGGAAAAACGTTGCCTGGTCTGATGAGTCTCGATTTCTGCTGCGACATTCGGATGGTAGGGTCAGAATTTGGCGTCTACAACATGAAAGCATGGATCCATCCTGCCTTGTATCAACGGTTCAGGCTGGTGGTGGTGGTGTCATGGTGTGGGGAATATTTTCTTGGCACTCTTTGGGCCCCTTGGTACCAATTGAGCATCGTTGCAACGCCACAGCCTACCTGAGTATTGTTGCTGACCATGTCCATCCCTTTATGACCACAATGTACCCAACTTCTGATGGCTACTTTCAGCAGGATAATGCGCCATGTCATAAAGCTGGAATCATCTCAGACTGGTTTCTTGAACATGACAATGAGTTCGCTGTACTCAAATGGCCTCCACAGTCACCAGATCTCAATCCAATAGAGCATCTTTGGGATGTGGTGGAACGGGAGATTCGCATCATGGATGTGCAGCCGACAAATCTGCGGCAACTGTGTGATGCCATCATGTCAATATGGACCAAACTCCCTGAGGAATGCTTCCAGCACCTTGTTGAATCTATGCCACGAAGAATTGAGGCAGTTCTGAAGGCAAAAGGGGGTCCAACCCGTTACTAGCATGGGGTACCTAATAAAGTGGCCGGTGAGTGTATATATTATATTAACCTTGCAGATATAATGAAACAAAAGACCACTGAAGAGAGTGCACTCTCATGACTGGTTTACACACTTCAGGACACTTTTAAAAAAGTGCACGTTTTAATATTAGTAAAAGTTTACCTTTAAAGTACATATTTGTCTCGGACTGCATTTCCCATCATCCTCCCTGGCACCTAAACACACACACCTGGGGGCAGTTGCATAAACAGAGCCATTATGTTAAGACTGTGGCTGAATCCAAAATCACCCCCTCAAATAGGACATTATTTGAAGGGACAGCCGTTTGTAGTGGTGTCCGAAACCATAGTGGATGTTATTGAGTGAAGGGACTCATGGGATCAAAACTCATCAATCCCATAATGCACCACAATAACGAGTGTACAACTGATGCACGTTCAACGGCTGTCTGAATTCACTCACTCGTTTTAATTCACCTCTTCAGGGATGTAATGTGACCTCTAATGGGGAGTAGTGATTGAGGGTTTAGCCTTTGTCTTAAGTACTAGTATGACCAACTAGCGGTTAGTCAAAGGGCAGTCAGTCTTGCTTTTTAGTATCAAATTAGACCAATCTACATTTTTATGTAACTGACTTAAAACAGTTATAAACAGTCTTAAGGGGAAAAAAATGTGATGACTAACTTTTAAAACAAGTTTATGCAACCAGCAACTGGGACTCAAGTACCCCTCATCATCAGCACTTTCTAGAGCACACACTTCCTCAGTCCTGACCTCGTTTGATTATACAGACTGTTTATCTGGCTACTTATCCACTAAATGTGTCCAGTTACCCTGGTAACTACTGCTTTATCTCATTCAAGTCGATTCAAATCATCTTCCAGTCATCCCTCGTCTCAGCATTGTTTCCTAGTGTGTGTGTGTGTGTGTTTGTGTCAACGATTCTGTAAGACTAAGACTCAAAGTTAGCAACACAAGTGTATCTCTAACATTCATTAATGCAAACATCAGTAATGCTTTCTTAATGTGTGAGAACCAATTAGGTTCATTGTGTTACACAGCACTTTTGAGAAATCAGAAAACATTTTCTTTAATTTTATATTACGCTGCCAGGCCAGTAGTTGGCGATGTCACTTTGTAAAGAAACACTATTTGCCTGCGCGCATACGCATTCTTCTACAAACAATAAAAATGGGAAAAGCATCAATCAATTTTGAGAGTTAATGTGTAGAATTTCACTATTCATCGTTCAAGTTATCATTTACATTACATTATTTATGTTAGGGGACTCAAAAGGCACAGATTATGTAGAATAACACAGAGATATAGAAGTTCTTCACTATCACTCGTTACTTTAAACTACCAATAAATGTACTATGTATGATAATATAACCTCTTATGTATTTCATACCAATCCAGTTGTTTGTTATGGCACAAAGTCTCATCTTGCCATCGCGCTCCTTTGGGAAATCACATTGCTAAACATCGCCTTGGGTGTTAATTATCAATCCCTGTTTCTCAACCTCAAGGGCAACGTCATATATCAAATATCGAAATGGCCAAAGATTCCACATCAGCAATACAAGAACCCTGTCTGTACCATTTATCTGCTAGTGCTGCTAGCCTAACTTCATATTTGATTGTTCTTTTGATGGCTCATTGCTTGCGGCATGGGCTGTCTGTCCTGATGTTGGAGGTGCGAGTCCCTGGACAGTGTCTTTGGCTGGTAATGCAATTTCCATGTATAGAGCTGCCACTAGACCCACAATCCCCTGGGTCATTTATGAATCATTTGGATTTTAATCATTATGAATGACCTTCATCAGCGTGTCTCCAGTCCTGCCAGTATGAGGGTTTATGTGACCAAAAGCGCATTTTAACACTCTTTGTATCATCTCATCTTCCCGATAAAGTCTTTTGTTCAACACAGGCTCATTTGAAAACTACATCTCTGCAAAAACTCCAAAAACATGCATACAATTCACTGCAGTTTCCAAGTGAAATGAACACTAGTGGCAGTAAAACACAAAAACTTTTATTCTTCAATGAATCCTGTAAAAAATAAGTCACGTTCAAAGACTTCAAGGCAAGCTAAAATGACATGGTTTCTTCAGGAAAGTATGTTTCTCACTTTCGCTTGTTGTTTCCAAACACAATAGAGCATTTAAAAATTGCTGTGATGGAAAAAATTATATGAACAATAAGTTATGACAACTTATGTTTTTTACATTGCTTTAACTAATAATAAGTTGTTCAACTAGTTTTAAGTCAGTTTAAAGTAATTTAAGTTGAAATGACTTAAACATCCAAGTTGACTGTACTTAAACATTTAAGGCAGCAACTTTTTTTTTTTTTTTTTTTTACAGTATAAAAGTTCATCTGTTTCAGATAAAATGTATGTTTTTTTTCCAATAAGCATGGGTTGATTTTTTTTCTATTGAAGCCAGTATTATTTTTTTTGTTACACCATAAAATTCAATGTGATAGGCCTAAGTAAAAAATATTGCATACATTGCAATTTGCTGAATTTTTTAATATTATTATTAATAACAGAGATGCACTGATACACAATTTATCCACCCATACCGGTAGCCGATAATTCAGAATGATATTGGCCGATGCCAATACCGATCTCTCCCAAATAATGCTGCAAACTATACAGGTAACCCTCTCATTGGTACACTATAATATTAGAGGTTAAAATGAACAACAGAGCTATTATATTCAACTGCTATTTATTTCCAGACATAATATTTACACTCAAATAAAAGCCATAATATTTACACTCAAATAAAAGCCGAAATGTTAAACTCAGTTGCAAATAAGGTATTTTTCCTAAAAACTTCATGGTAAATTTATTAATATAACATATTATACATCTATAATTAACAGTAAATCAGCTCTTCTCTAGTGTTTTTATAGCTAACTAACAAACTTTGAACACTGGATGACTTTCCTGAGGTAATGTTAAATGCAACATTCATGAAACATGATACATGAGTCATGATACAGATTTCGGTAAGTTGTACTGTATCTTTCAACATACCTTCTGATATTCATGCATGTTTCGCGAGTTATAATTTGTATTAAAGTGGAAGAAAAGACTTGAACTGAGGCGCTACGGCGATCTGTCACGTCACATTTAAGAGTGTCAAAACGCCATTTATTGTTTGAATTTCATGATAAAATGTACAGAATTTGAAAGCTACGACTTTGTTTCTCATCAGAAGTAACAGAGCACAAATCTCGTTGTGATTATTGGATGGGAGGCGCTACAAATAATGTTTGATGTATAGCAGGTCTGGCAACCCTGGCTTGAACTATGAGTGACAGGGTCAAATAAAGTAAATAAATTCAATACAAGACATTTTCTTCACAAACAATGAGTTGCAGTCTGGCCGGTGTAAAAATAATACATTGGTGCATCTCTAATTAATAACTTTAAATCTTTAATAACATTGCAAGTTGTTTAAAGAATAGCTCACTGTTGAACACAAAAGATATTTTAGTAAAAATGTGTTTTAGCAAAACATTCGCTAAAAACTCTATCCACATCAAATCCTTACGTCACACACACAACATAAATAAACATAATAATAATATTAGCTTAGTGCTAAGCTCTAAAGGTATGTTTTTTTGCACCAAATTCATCCTAAACCATTTATCCACAAGTACCACCTAGCACCAGTAACCTTTGTGATTCATCTTATCTTGCAACCAATTATCAAGTAACCTTTTTTTGTCTAGCGCGTGCTAATCTGCCTGTGTGGTTAAACATCCCTCCTGCCATAAACAGCCACTGCAATTACGTGCTCCTTTGCTCCAGGCTCCTGCTTTATTTCCCTCTTATTTGCCCACCTATCCCCTCATATTGATCTCGGCCACGATGTGTGATCTTAATAATTCCGCCCTTTGTCGCTAGCCTGCGCTTGCCAGCCTCTGTGGTGTTCATCGAGCCCTCAGGCACAGGCCCAGGAGAGCCCGAAAGGTGTGTGCCGATAGACCAGCGCGAGTGTGTGATGAGGGTCATTGTGTTTGTCACTTCAGCAGAACTCTCAAGGTCTCCCGTGTTTTAAAAGCGTGCTATCCCTGTTGTAAGTGTGGACGCCGCTAAATTGCTATTGTCAGCAGGGGAGCTGACAGCAGTATTAGGTATGTTTCGCTGGAGGTCGTCCAAGGTGAAATGAAATAGTAGTTAACCTGTGACATCTCCGAGCTAAGGCATATTAATAATGGCCAATGCATGTAAGGAGCGCCATTATTTCTTTCTAATGAGCACTGTCATTGGTGTTCAGAGGGCACGGCGAACGCTGCTATCTGCTCCCTGAGCTGTTCGGTTTAGAATTACACAGTTTCTATGCTTGTTTTTTTTTTGTTTTTTTTTGCAGTTCATAAAGGATTGCTAATGTGTTGAAACCATAGGGCCCTATTTTAAGGATCTAAGAGCATGGTATAAAGCGCACGGCGCAAGTGTTTAACGATGAGAAAAATGGTCAAAAGGGTTTGTCCCTATTCTCTTAATGAGTAATGGGTGTGTTTTGTGCGTAACGTGCAATGAACCAATCAGAGTCTCATCTCCCATTCCCTTTAAAAGCCAGCTGCGCTCGCACCATGGCGGAATTTGAAAGCGGGAAAACTGAACGCTTCTCCAGAAAGGAAACGGATCAGCTCGTGCGCGAGGTTAAAGCGTTAAAGAGCAGATCATCTACGGGACAAAGTGTACGAAGCAGTCGTGACTAGCTCATTTGTTTCTTCAACGATGCATCGTACTATGGTTGTTAATCGGCGTGCGTTTCAGTTGCCTCAACATAGCAGCGAGCCAGCAATGTGGCTGAACACACCTCGTTTTCAGACCAGCAGAGTACAGTATATATCGCACAGGTTATGGACCACTTTAATGATGCTCTTAGCCCCTTTTGGACATTGTCACACACAAAAAAAGAGCTGTTCAGTGGTGGAAAAGGGGTTTGGATCTGCATGAGGGTGAGTAAATAATGACATCATTTTCATTCTTGAGTGAACTTGTTCTTTAATCTACAATGAAAACGGTCCCATACCCCAATGTCCTTGCTATTGAATTAAACTCCCTCTAACACAGGCATATAAATGCTTATAAAGCTGGTTTTTGCTGAATGACACAGCACTCTGCCTGCGGTGAAGCAAATGTGATTGCAGCCTACTTATTCTGCCTCACTACCCAGAGACACTCAGGCTTGGTTGCGGTATGCAGACATATTCAAAGTAATGAGCTGTGTGGACGTTCTTGTAGCAGAAATCACTTGAGAGCTCCGGTGGCAGCCATAAGCCACAGCATGAGTTCACAAATGATCGTCCTCATTATACTGATGAGCGAGGGGAGTTTTCAGAGCCAGAGTGGTCCAGGACGCTCCATCATCTGTCAGCGAACTCCAGATGGGAGCACTTTCAAGAGCAATCAGGGACGCCATGTGATTCATCTGCATGGACTCACAGTTATGCTTTAAAATGGCGTTAAAAGAGAGTCATATTTCAGAGTAGCATTGGAGGATTATGTTGTGTCTTGGGAACTTTGATTGCTCAATTTACTGTGTTCCAGTTTAATTTTCCTGGAATTGGCAACAAGAATTCAAAGGTCTCACTCATCATTATAGTCATATCATATCATCTATATTTTAAGAATGTGCATTTTCAAAATTAGCGAGTGGGTTGCCGGAACAAAAAAAAAAAAAAGAGGAATTGTTGATTTGTTACTCTAATCTAATGCAACAGATGTTTTCAAGCGGAGCGGTTTCATTAACGTGTTGTGCGTAGAATACAATGTAATTTTCTGTGCATTTTTTTTATCCTGCGCCTCACGCGACGACAACGCAGTCCTGAAGTGTCAACTAGTCTCTCCCCTGTGAAGGCCTCCTTCCCTTTACCTCTGTACAGATAAAACGCTGTCACAAGGATTACAGCTCACATGACTCTGCGAAAGCGACAAAAAGATTCTGTATTGTGAATTTTTAAGGCCAGACAAGTAATTTGGTGAGGTCAATCTGTAAAGAAAGACTACACGCATGCGCACATATATATTCAAAGCACATACCTATAGACTAAACACGTAATACGCATGTGCACGCCGTCAGCGTTTTCAGAGATTTGCGATTTTGAAGTTTACGCGGAGATGGTAACGTTTGTGCAAATGAGTGGCCGGATCGCGTTAAGAGTTTTCTGTGAGAACGGTGTCGTGTTTGCTAAGTTAATAACTAATGATGTTTGCAACAGAAAGTAAATCAATCAAAGCTAACTTTAGCTGGACAATAACCTTATTCTAGAGCTGCTGTAAATACAAAACAATCTCTGTTACTTTATTGTCCTATTGTCACTGTGAAGCTGCTTTGAAACGATCTACACTGTTAAAAGCGCTATTTAAATGAAGGTGACCTGACTTGACTAGTAGTGAGACTTCCACGGCACAAATGATTTAGTATTATTAGAGAATCGGCTTAACAGTTCAAAAAGGGTGCCATTAATGTTAAGCAATAATAATCAGAAATGTTTCTTGAGCATCAAATCATCATATTAGACTGATTTCTGAAGGATCATGTGACACTGAAGACTGGAGTAATGATGCTGAAAATTCAGCTTTGATCACAGAAATACATTACATTTAACATTACTATATTACAATAGAAAACAGATCTTTTAAATTGTAATTATTTGTAATAATTTCAAAATATGGCTGTTTTTACTGTGTTTTGATCAAATAAATTAAGCAAATAGACAATGACCTGTATGTTGAAGCACTTTAACTCCAGATTGCTTGTGTTCTGACGTCTTAACGCACCACGAAAGTATCCGCAAAGATGGATTTGTTTCTTCGGTTTCCATGGAGTCCACCAAAATGTGCAATCCTTAAAGGAAGGTAGTGTTGTAAACACAAAACATTCAATGTATCTTAAATGTTTTCCTAAATAATTAAATTACTAGTACATGTAGTACATGATAGCAATGGCATTTAATGAATTATACCATCAAAATTGTTCACAATCTGTGGCGCTATCAATGCCTCGCTCTGTAATTCACCTTGAGTCACTTGACAGTGAGAAATGAATTTTGGGCTACTAGTGGCCAGAACCAGAAGGTTAACCTTTCATCACACTTTGTATTTGCTCTGTTCTACAGTGGCGCCACTAATGGCCATAATCGATCATCAGAAAATGGTGTAGCAGCCTGAGGTGACTTTCCTGCTGCAAAAATACCAATATTACCTCCCAGCAAATCATCAATTTAGTCAGTTGTATTGTACTTGTGCAACATTTTTTAGTTGGTTTAAGTGTTTTCTTTCGGTTTTTGAGGCTAAAATGTGGCAAAAAAAACAGGAAGTACTCTAGCGAAAAATAAATATACCAAAATGTAGTATACTAAAAACACATTTACACATTTATGTAATAAAAATACCCTGCCATTGTACTTTTAGAGTACTAAACTGATATACTCAAAGTCTGATGTAAGCTGGAACTACAGTAATTGTGTACTTGATGCAGTTTAGTTTTCTGGAAATAGTGCTGAGGTTTAAATAAAGATATGCTTAAGTTTATTTAAACTTAAGCTAAAGTGGAATTATTGGAAGTAAACAGTACTACACTTTAAATATCTTACATTTAAAGACTGATGTTATAAAGAGATCATACTATCAACAAATAGTGATATTAAAACACATTGTAGGCTTAATATTAAGAAATGTGCATTGTGCAATAATTAAGTACTCCAAATAAAGTTTCATTATACTATATATCAGTAATTCTCAAGTGATATGTCAGTAAATACGTTAATGAGTTTGAAGTATACCAAGTATGAAATGAATGCATTTTATACATTTGATGCTCAAAAGAAACATTTCTGATTATTATCAGTGTTGAAAACAGTTTCCAGAAACAGTCTTTGGTGATTATGAAGTTAAAGAACTGCATTTATTTGAAATACAAATCTTTCGTAACTGGGATATTTTACAGTAATTAACGCAACCGGGTTGTCAGGTACTCAAATTTTTACTCTACTCTAAAGTTTAACAGTCACTTACTGGTAACACTATATACATTTACAGTACACATAAAATAATACATGTCTTATCTTATAAGAAAATAATGTAACTAATCTTCGCAGGTCATTTGTTTTTCCATTTAAAAAGGGAAAGCTTTTTAAAACGTTAATAAAAATATTATAATAATTGAATTAGTGTGGCAAACATATATACAACACATACAATTATTTTCAAAAAATCATAACATAACAATATTTTATACAAAATGAACATAGCACTGCCATGCTGGGACTCCAAGTAATTCATTAAAGCAAATTATCAATGGAATGGCAAATATAAGAACGTCATATAACCACAATACCACACAATGAAAATAACTCGGCCATGGTATGACTTTAAGTAATTCATTAAGCACACACAGCAAAATCCCCAGTGTTAATCGAACTCTCCTGGGGTACATATAGGTCCATGGACCTATATGTACACCAGGAGAGTTCGATTAACACTGGGGATTTTGCTGTGCACAAATGGCCAATATACCGATATAACACCCTGATCTGATGTAATGAAGCTCTCTGGTAAATGCAGAGATTCTTCCTGAAATTAGTGGCCGCTAATAAGCCATTATATATGTGTCAGTCTGTAATTGAGCCCTGTGAATTTGAAACTAGTATTTAAACTGTCAAGGGGTAGTAGTCTTATTTATGTCCACAGTATACCAGAATCAGGACAGTCGTGCCAATTTTACTTTCATAGTCGTAACCTTTAGCCTTTTAATAGTCAATTTGCCCTGAGGAATATATGTATTACATAATATATGGACTTTTTCAACAGGGTGTTCAAACCGTGCTGCAGTAAATATTGAGTCCTGAGCATGACCTAAAGAAATATCCTTTAAAAGTGCATCCTTTTGAAAGTCAATTTAATTTGCGCAGTGCCTGAATGAGATAGTCAAGTGCCCCGTTTGAGCTTTATATCCACAATCATCCTGTTGCTGTAGTGTGTCTGTAGAATAACGTAATGCTCCATAAGTTTTCTACAATATTGTAGAAACTTGTCGTCATTCGGAGCTCATTTAAGCAATCGTGAACATCTTGTAGTCTAACTAGATGCTTTGGACCTTAAAACAATAGCTTAGTGGATTGTTTATTGGATTTTCTGGGTGATACACACTTGAAACGCTCCTGTAATGTGGCATGCCTATTAATGTGTGAGATGTAATGGAATCTCGGGAAAGGTAGAGCCGAACACAAAGCGCCTATGATAGGGATTCTATTATCTAGGTCTTGCTTCTGGCACCTCATGAAACATGGATGAGTTTTTTTCCCATAAAAGACTCAGTTTCCCTTTGATTTATACAAGAAATAAATTCTGAAAAGGTGAAAAGTCCAACGGATGCATATTTTATGTGCCTTCCACGGGCTAATGCATTTTAAATAAGCATCCCTAAAATAGAAAAATAAGTGTTGTAGAAAAGGATTAGACATTAACAAAATCTTTTCTCACATTTTGTCAGTGATCTATTTGGGTTTTTAGTTGCGAGTACAAGTCGACAGATGCATGAATGGCCACAATGAGACATTCATCCAGAGTATTTGCTATTACAAACGAAGTATGTGGATGTCACTGATGCTGTGTGTATAATCCAACAGCCGAGATGCCTGACACACATTGAAATGACGATGCAACCAGAAAGACAACACAACAAACCATAAATGTTACCATGAGACAATAAACGTACAGTTCTATATTTCTGTGTCATTATCGTTTAAGTTGTGGTGTGGACTTTGTTTTTCTCATAGAATTAGAACGATTGTTCAAACTTGATCAGTCAGTTTTAGCCCCATTGACTTCCACAATGGAAATCAATGGCTACCGTCAGCTCCTGAGAAAGAGTTTAATCACTTTACCCTTTTTTTTATCATTCCTCCAACAGGAGGTGTTCCTCCACCATGACTCTGTACAGCTCTTTTCTTTTCACACCCTTACAGTGGGAATACTTGCTGTTGAGTTCACACTCGTGGCCTTTGTGATTTTCTGCCTCCTTCCTCTTAACAAACGTCCTCCCTTTCTCCTTGCCATCTCTGCTGTGCTCCCCCAAAGGATGTTGGGTAGGACGGTGTTTGGAGCTGATGACCTGATGAAGAGAAGGAGAGTTGATGAGCGTTCACCTCCTCCTGGGGAAGTGTAGTGATACACTGCCATGGCTCTCGTTAACAACTGTCTTCACGTGGTGAGAAGGACTCTGCCATCGCTGACAAAGACAGAAACTCCTGAAGTGATTTTAGCACTCACTGTCAGGCACATGACAGCTCAGTTGGGCTGGGCTAAACCATGTAAAACACGCACACACACACACACACACGCACGCACACATACACCTCTATGAAAAACATCACACAGAGAACTAGTGTATGATAAATGGTGACCAGCTGGAGAAAATATGGTAACACTTTATTTTGATGGTCCCTTTTGAACGTGCTGTTGACTATAAGTAACTTTGCATCTATATGTCAACTAACTCTCATTGGAGTATTAGTAGACTGTCTGCTTAATATCTGCATATACTTTATTGTGATGCTCCTCCAACAGACACTCTACTGACTATAAGTAATTTTGCAACTACATGTCAACTTAATCTAACCCTAACACTCTAATGAGAGTTAGTAGACATGTAGGAGCAACCATACTTATAGTCAACAGAATGTGTTAAAGGGACCATCAAAATAAAGTGAAACAAAATTAGGACATTATCCCTCACTAAATACATTCTAAACAGTTTAGGGCGCTAACATTTTTTAAAATGTTTTTGAAAGAAGTCTCTTATGCTAGGGGAACAAAAGAGGCTATTACGAATGTATTTCATATTGCACAATAAATATATTGAGCCCAGCACCACAATAACAGCTGATGATTTCACTAACTACTTCACATACCAATCACCAGTCAGGGCGGAGCTTTACAAGCTAGAGAGCATTTGATTGGACAGAATATGTGATGAGAAGCTGAAGTCCGCGGTGATGTCATAAAAATCCGAGATCCATTTTAGTGGAAGAGAGAGAATGTAAGTTTTGAATGATTATATCTCCTAAATGTGAATTTTGTCATTGTTTTGGAACCGACCAGTTTATTCATAACCTTAAGGCTAACATATTCATACTTAATGCTAAAACACTTGCATTTTGATTTTAGGAGGCCTTTATCATTCCACTTATTAGATGCATTAGACAGCTTTCTTTTTATCCGCATTATACTCTCTGTTGTCAGTGTGTCCTCGTCTGGACACACACACTGTGCACATGCTGTGTGGTACTGGAGCATTTTATTCAAGAGTACAGGGGGACAGTATATGGAGCTGATATAGTCTGTTGAAAACCATTCTGTATTCATTATTAATCAAAGTGAATGCTATATACTGTGTGTCAATATAAAATATATTCGACATGACTGGACACATCATTTTGTTGACATATTGAGTTATTACAAGGAAATAAATAAATGATTTGAGAAAATGGAGGAGAAGTGTGAGGTTGCACCAAAATGTCATTGAATGCTTCTTTACAGGTTTTATTTGAATTCATCTTATGTTCATTATTCCAAAATATATAAATATTTTTTCAGTTGTATGTCCAGTATTGCCCCGGTCCTCAAGATGCAGTGATATTCATTCTTTTCCCATCACTGCGCATCTAAAATGCTGCATGTTTGCTTTTGTATTCAGTGCACTGACTGAAGCGTAACTCCTGTAACATTAGCATGAGCAGAAAGACTCACAGCAGATCCCTAGATCATGAGTCAGTATATCATTTACATCAATGCAGGCACTGCTGAGGACAATACTGATATCTTTCTGACATTATTTTGTTTATGTCATTTAGAGTACATTATGATAAATACATTGATTTTTACATGTAAATGAAACTTTTCAGTGGTAATAAAAAAAAAAGGTTAGCTAGATTATGTTCATGTCACAACTCAACTGTATACAAATGCACAAAGATGAAGGAATCAGGTTCAAAACTCTTTAATAATCCACACTGACGATATTTCAAATAAGGCAGGCAAAAGAAAGACGACCGTAACATAGATGAGACTGGACAACTAAGGCCCTGTTTACACGAGAACGATTCCGGGTGAAAACGTAAAAATATTTTATTGGATGTGCCTTTTGTTTACACGGCGATGGCGTTTTTGGGGCTTAAAAAGGCAAAAAAGTGAAATCACCCTCCATAGTGGAAATCTTAAAAACGCTCCACCGTCGCGTTCCCGTGTAAACTAGGGTAAAAACCGGTAAAAACGCAAATCTGCTCTAGTCGCGTATGCATTTACGTCACAGGCATTCGCCAGTACAGGAAAATAACAACCAACATGTCGGATTATTTCCATACGTCGGACCTTCAAGTGTCCTTCGCAGCGCGGATCAACATCAGCAGAGTCTTTTCAGCAGTTGTACACAATAATCTCAGATATTGGTGTTGTTGTGTGGCAGTGCTCCACATCGCCACCTAGCGCCTGGAGTGCACACTACATCGAATTTCACACACTTTTGCGTCATCATATGCACGCAGATTTCCCCCTCATAATGCTCGTCTAAACGCCATATAAAAAGTGATAACGCAATGCCACTTTTGCGTTTTCTCTTCTGATTGTTTCCGTGTAAGCATAGCCTTAGTTCAAATAAAAACGTAAAAATTTGTATGCGGTTTGGCCGTTCGTTTACACGACAACAGCGTTTTGGGGTCCTAAAAATGCAAACTTTTGAAAACGGGTTTCAAAGTCCAAGTTTCTGAAAACGGTCTCCGTGTAAACAACAAAAACATGAATCTCTGAAGACGATGACGTCATGCACATGCGTATTACGTGTTCAGTTTATAGTGTTTCATCACCATCTAATGGCCTGGCAGCAGAATACAGCGTTTTTAGCCGTTTTCGCGGATCCGCGTGAATGGGGATCGTTTT
The DNA here is from genome assembly GCA_031834385.1 of Semotilus atromaculatus. Classification (NCBI taxonomy): domain Eukaryota; kingdom Metazoa; phylum Chordata; class Actinopteri; order Cypriniformes; family Leuciscidae; genus Semotilus; species Semotilus atromaculatus. Next base: position 5,252,836 of record JAULUF010000036.1, read on the forward strand.
GACAATGGTGTCGTCATACGCGGAAACCCATTTTAAGCATATCGTTGTTGTGCAAAAGTAGACACGCGCCTGGACCGGTTTGTCCAAGAGTCTGTGTACTTCCTGTTGTGGTGTTTTTATCATCTTAAGCTCAGTAAAATTTACAGATGTTTCCTATTTGTAACCCATCCCTGACCTTTACAGTACCATCATTTTCAAAAATGTCCCCGTCTACAGTCAGTCAGGATGTATAACTTTAATGATGTTGTCAGCAGAGCCAGTAAATGAAGTAGGCAAGGCATTGACGTTGGAGACACTAGTGGTGACACATTGGGGAACACTGGCTGCAGATAGAGACATAAAATACCTGCTTAAAAAATGAATCTCCAGGCCAGCTGCCCTTCCATTGGAACATATGGATGGGAGTCATGGCTAATAACAGCCACGGCTACACAAAAGAAGCCATCTGCCCGCCTCACAAGGGGATCAAACACACTTCTCCAGCCAGAGCAATATCAGTGTGTGTGCAGGCCCACACCTGGGGCTCGGACCCAGAGTCTGCGTGTGCACACACACACACTGAACGGGCAAAAGAGAACCAGAGATCGGGGTCAATTATTGTGATTAGTCTAATAGCTTGTAATGCTAATAATAAATGCTAATTAATGCTAATTAATTAACAGTTAATTGTATATAATATATATTTATGTGTATAAAACTGTTATTTTCTTTTTATTTCCATAGTTTAAGTTTTAGTATTTCTGTTATGTGCTTTTGTAATTTTTATTAGTTTCTGTTTTTAAAAGAAACATTTATATATATATATATATTTTTTTTTTTTCAGTTTTAGTTATTTTAATGTTAACTTAAAATAAAAAAAAATTTGTATCGTTTTTTTTTGTTTGTTTTTTTGTTTTTCATCTTACGTTTATATTTTATTATGATCTAAATTCAAAGATGACTTTTAATAGTTTTATTTTCAGTTAGTGATAACCGTGGTTGTAGAGAATTTAAATTTGGGCTTGTATTTGTTAATAAATGTGTTTTTCAAATAAATTAAATACAATTATCTGCATGATCAATATTCTAACAATGTTTTAAAAGTGTTGCAGAGTTGAACTGTAAAAAATCATGTGGTAACGGGATTTCATGCAAAATGTGGGCAGCAATTATAACTTTTGTGCCGTTTTGGTCGCTTTTCCTTATAGAGGTCCAAAAATTCAAGTTTTTCATCAGGTGTGTGATGTTTTTTTCGTTTTTATATGATGTCATTACGTTGCTGTCTTGCTTCCAGCCAATCGCTGCTTTAAAGATCATGGTTTTGAATATCGATATATCAGCCCTTTCTAATGAACACCAAGAACGCTTTAATCTCAGACAAATTAATCCAGATATTTTAATCAAACCGCAAAATTGTTTAAAAAAAATAAATAATAAATTACCCAGAGATCAGTTATCACTATTAAGATCTGGTATCTGTCAATTCATCTCATATGTAGGCCTATTAAGCGAGGCACAAAAAAATGGACCCATGGTCTCACTTTAATTGGATTTGTGCATTTATTGCTTCATAAAAAGCAACGAGACACAAATTTCTATATTAGAGTCATGCAGTTCTATGCATTCATTTTGCACGTTTGATGTTACATCTCTGAATGTTTCCCAGATGGTTCTCACATTACAGTACATTCTACCAACTTCAGGGCAGTTTTCTTGAGTGATATTAGCATGCTTTAAACACAACCTTGCCAAGAGTCTCTGATAAATATTGTTCTGTTCTATCATTACCCTGCTCTCTCTATCTCATTATTATTGTTATTGCTGGTCATCCTTGGCATTGAGAAGAAGAAAGAAAGTTTGAAGAAATGCAAAGCGCTTGTCTGAAGCGTTTAACGTCACAGCCATGTTTTGTGTGTGTGCGCGTGTGAGTGTGTGCGTGCGTGTGTGTGTGTGTGTCATTGGCATGCATAGCCGCGCTCTGCTCAGCTGCCGGTTGGTTGAGCAGGTGGGGAATGACCATCTGTAAATGAGCTGTTTCGCTCACAACAATGAAAAGATTGATGCAATTAATTTTTCATTATGTGCCTTCACCACGGATCCTAATCATTTTAAATCGTGCATGTGAAGAGGAGAACAGTGGCATTTGTAACAGTGCATTCCGACAGCTCCGCTGGGAACTTTTTGAAAGGCTTTATTATGTGTGCATTAAACAACCTTGCTTTTATCTGGGCTCGGCGATGGAGCCCTGTGTCCTGACTCCTGATCAAAAGCTATAGTGCAACTAGTGTTTTTTTTTATTTTTATAAATAAGACTTCTGGGTGGGAATAACATCATTCATATTCCTCCTTTGCCCGATTCCCTAAAAATGTAGTATGTGCAAGGAGAAAAGAAGTCAGAACCAAAGGAGCTGTGAGTTTTTTTTTTTTTTTTTTTTGGCAAACAGAAAAGGTCAAAATAAGTTCATTGCATCAGCTTAAACTTTTGACAAACAGAATAAGCAATCTGCCAGACAGAGTACTGAGGATAGCATGTGATATTCATTTGCTGAAGTGCCCTATAGGGGGCCCTCAAGAGACAGTGCTCCCGTATAAATGCCTGAGGAAATAGAAGTAGAAGAACTGCAGCAAAAGTCTGCAGAAAACATCTTCATTATTTTTCGCTGGTTTACACCAATTGCTGTAGCAAATGATGACACTTTACTTTTAAAGGAATAGTTTGCTAAAAAAAAAAGAAGAAGAAAATATGTCATTTACTTACCCTGAAATCATTCCAAACCCAGACTACTTTGTTTCTTCTGTTAAACAAAAAAGAAGTTTGGCAGAATCTCTGAACTTCTGTTTTCATGCAACAATATTGGATGGTAATTTACACTGTCACATTCTGCAAAATCACACCTTGAAAGAACCTAAAAGTGGTTCTAAACTCAAAGACGGCAAGAAGTGGAAATTCACTGCATCTATTTTCTAAATGCTCAATGATGTTATTGTGCTTGAATCATCAATGCATGTTTAATTTTTAAGTTTCATTCCTCTGTCTCCATTCAATCCACAACCGATGGATAGAAAGCCCCCGCCCTCCTCCCCTTATTTCCCCAATCATCTTTTCATTTCATTCAGACGTACAGTATGTCACAGCAAAAGAAAAAAGAAAAAAATCTGTAGATATTTCTGTTCAATTGCGACTTTCAAAATAAAGGTTCTTTATTGGAATCCTTTATCTGAAGGTTCTATAACCTTATTTTGATATTCTTTTCCAGTTCCTTTGGTTCCTGTTTCCCTTCTCTGTTTAATTTAGATTTCCCTGGTTACGCAATATATGTCCTCGTTTGTTTCTACCCATTAGTTTCAACTGTGTCTAGTTTGGTTTTGTTACCCCTATATTTATAACCCTGCACTGTTAACTTTCGCTGTAGATTTAGCAGCACAGTACTGTAAAAACCTACAGCACAATACTGCATTCCTATATTACAGTAAAATACCGTAATTTGCATTGCATTCTGGGCAATTTCGTTTGAGCGGGAACATTTTACAGTACATTTTAGTGCTGCTGTAACCTAGCTGTAACCTGGCTGTAATATGCCAGGCAATAATACAGGGTTGCTGTAAACAGAGAGCGCGTGCGCCGCCTGACTGACGTCAGAGCACAACTGCGGCAGTTCACTCACTGGATGGATATCTCACTCTGCGGATATCTGGAAATTTGGTAAGTTAATTTTGACTTTTATAATAAGGTTTTAGGATTTTACGCTATAGTGTAAATATAGTGTAGCCTACATACACTGTAAAAAAACTTAACTCATTATTTTGAGTTATCTTTTTGCATGTTTTTTTTTTAGTTTAACTAACTTATAAGTTGAGGACAAGAAAACTTAAAATGTCTTGTTGTCTGGACAATCTAGTTAAAAAAATAAGTTGAAATAACTAAATTGCTCAAATATTTTTTACAGTGTAGCTTTTGTGAAATGACAGTGGAAGTTTAGCCAGCGACGGTTGCAAAAACACCGTTAAGTTTGTTAACGTTGTCTGCAGACTCTTTCACCCCACTGCTTGTCCTGACATTTTCAAATCCAGGCTATAACTCCGTGAATTAACATTACCTTACGGTATATTTCGACCAAAACAGACTTGGTGATTGTTGGAACGATGAAAAGACCAATCGAGGTGGTCTTTTGTGAGTTTTATTTAGATTCTGTCGAGTTTTAATTAAATGTGTTTTACGATGGTCTGCGAGATAAAATTACTGCATTTGACATGTTAGGTTTGAAGGATCTTATAATAACAAAAATGTCTAACGTTAACTGTTAAGCCTATCTCTGTATGGAACACCCGAGCCTGTCAGTGGCAAAAACAAGCACTTAATAGACATAACGTTACATACAAAAACTGCTATATTTGCAGTCCGTTTCCCGGATGATGAACTTGATGATTTTATGATTTTACGAACTTTTATGATCAATACTGGACCAAATTGAATAAGTCGTTTTAGACACAAAAACGCGTGAAAATAAGGCTTAAAAATACTGCACTTTCCTTTGCAACGCAAAATGGGTGATTTGGGCTTTAGAGAGATTGGCTATTGGTACCAGTTTAGCTTTTTACTTCATTTCTATTTAGGCGGGAGACCCAGAGTTATAATGATTAAAAATATATTATAATAATAAAAAATATGAATAAAGGTGTAAATTGTTGATAAACTTTATCAGAGTTAATGATCTATTAGGCAACAAAGACAAGTAAAATGCATGCCAAAAAATCGAGTTAGAATATTTAGAGAGGTCAAGTGAAGCTTATTTTTTATTAACCTAACATAGATGTATTATAAGCAGATTTATGAGATATGTCCAGAAAAAAAGCCAACAAGAGGTTGTAATGCACAACACAAGGGTCCTGTATCTTCACTGAACTTCTTGCTCACTGCTGTAACAAACTTTAAAAACTGAGGAGGAGGGCATAAAATGTAGGCTTTACATGGATGTGGTCTTCTCTGAATTGTGGGTAATAAGATACAGTTCAGATGCCCTCGAGCGACAGATCAGCAGCATGTCTAAATCCACAGTCATTTGCATCTTGAGCTGCCAGACATGTTCACTGTGGTGCAGTCCTCATGAATACAGAGCAAGTCAAAAACTGCTTGCTTGCCTCAATTAGACTGCTAACATTATGAAATTGGACCAAAGGGATAATTATAATATGTGAGGATTTGAAGGGAAAATAATAGAGACTGGCTAATCTGACAGCAGTACACAATTTCATAATGATCTTATTTCAAGTGCATATATGAACACAAGAAATCAAGTTGGTCCCATTTGATGTTTCAATTAAAATGTATTTGACCATGTAGTCTATTAAAATGCTTCTTTGTCATCTACAGCTTGATAATCTGTTTTGTAAGTCACAATACAGTCTTAAAAAAAAATTTTCTTCGTCCATAAATGAACATTCTAGGGCCCAGAACTCTCAGGGCACAGCTGGTTAAGCGTTCTGGCAAAGACTGGCGCATTTGTATCTCATCCCATAGAGCTCGATTATTATCAGCCACAGTGAAAATCAAACCATTATCTGGGCCAGTTTGCCCAATGGTGGAAAAGCGGCTTATGGTTCCATGAAGAACTTTTAAAGAGGTCATATAATGGCATTTTTGTACAAGTTAATATGCATCTTTAGGGTCTAAATGAAAACTTTGTAATATACTTTTAATAAAAATTCTCATTAGTATTCAGCACACCATTTCAGTGCATATGCCTTTAAATGATAATGAGCTTTGCTGACTCCGCCCCTCTGTTCTGTGTGGCGTTTTGACACAACGCACGTGGAGTGTTGCCTTGACAACAGTTGAGGGTATATTTTGGAACAAGAACAGCAGCGGGAGTCTCTGAGGACACATCTGTGCAACAAGTAAACCAGGTTTAACTTAGTGTTACCATGTTAACTTTAACACCTGCGTATACAGTTTTTAATAACACATTAACCATAACGCGTTATTCATTATAAACGTAGGATCATGAATTATATTGAGAACGTCGTAACATTACATAGAAAACATGCCGTAATGTACCCTGAGTGTAAACATTAGCCGCATTCATGGTGAAGCATGCAAGCGATTTGCAAAGATTCATATTTAAAGGTTAATAAAACGTTACACTTACTTCTTCTGGAGGTGCAGCAGGAAGACGAATAGTTGTTACCGATTCTTTGTTCAGGAGCAGCTTCTTAGCAAAACCAGATTTACACTGACCCTCATTTATAAAGCAGTCTGGTGAATAAAAGCATTGACGTTGATCGTTGGGAATATTCCCTTCAAAAATATAACTCAGCCACTGCGTCTTCAGCAGTTTGGATTTAGGAACATTAAAATGACTGCTGTGTTCGTTATTACACCCGAGAACAGAACAACACAATCGCTTAGACGCCATTCTGCTCCAGTGTATCAACAATGGCGGACTACGATGACCTGAGCGAGCGGGTCTGTGTTGAAACCCTGTTATCAATCGTGGGAGGGGCCGATCTAGTGACGTCACAATATCGAACGGCTCAATTTGAGGTGGATGGATTTTTATCATTATATGATGGTTGTGTACAGGCACTGCCAACACACGTTTCAGTACAATCAACTTGTAAAAGTGCATGTACCATTATATGACCCCTTTAACATCCATGGAATTATTCAATTGCCCTATAGGTTATTTTCTTTATATATATATATATATAGCGCTGTGAAAACCCCTTTTTGAATTCTTTATTTTTAAGTGTGTATGGAGGGAAAAAATGTGACTTTAAAACTAAAGGTTCCTTTTGAAATCTTCAAGTTCCATTACAAGGTTCCGTTAAAGGATTAGTTCACTTTTTAAAAAACTTTTGCTGATAATTTACTCACCCCCATGTCATCCAAGATATCCATGTCTTTCTTTCTTCAGTCGAAAAGAAATTAAGGTTTTTGATGAAAACATTCTAGGATTTTTCTCCATATAACTTTACTGGTAGCCAAACCGTCCAAGGTCCATATGACAGTTTCAGTGAAGCTTCAAATGGCTTTAAATGACAACAGAGGACGCATAAGGGTCTTATCTAGCAAAACGATCGGTTATTTCTAAAATAAATAAATAAAAAACGAAGTTATATGCCTTGCTCTGTTCTGTGATCCGCGGTCGTGACTCTCCTGTTCGAACTCGTTCATCAAAATGAAAGAATCTTTTTTTCGAGTCATTTCGTTCATTATGTTCGTTGAATGAATGAAATGACTCAAAAAAAGATTTGTTCATTTTGATGAACGAGTTCGAACAGGAGAACAGAGCAAGCCGAGCATTTGTGCTAATAAAACTTAAACTTTTTTATTTCTTTTAGAAATGACCGATCGTTTCGCTAGATAAGACCCTTATGCATCGTCTGGTGTCGTTTAAAGCCATTTGAAGCTGCACTGAAACTGTCATTTGGACCTTGAACCGTTTGGCTACCAGTAAAGTCCATTATATGGAGAAAAATCCTAGAATGTTTTCATCAAAAACCTTCATTTCTTTTCGACTGAAGAAAGAAAGACATGGACATCTTGGATGACATGGGGGTGAGTAAATTATCAGCAAAAGTTTTTTAAAAAGTGAACTAATCCTTTAAGAACATTATACATCCATTAGAACCTGCACAAAATATTCTGTATATTATTTAAATGTTCTTCAGAATAAGATAACCTTGTTATTTTAAAGACCCTTATGGAACACAGAAAAGGAATTGTACTGATTGCTCTATTCCATGCAATTAGGCTTTAAGCTTCAAAAAGAATGCAAAGACACCATAAATGTTTCATATAAGTCCATTTGACTCATCATGCACAAGACTATGTTTGTTGGAAATATTATTCGGTCTGAATAGTATGTGCACCCTTTTTTTCTTGTTTATATATAGGCCCTATTATGGGCCAAAAGTTTGGAAAAATTAAGATTTTTGGTTACACTTTATTTTAAGGTGTCATTGGTACAGTGTAACTATATATTTAAGTACTGAGTCATAACAATTAACAACATGTACTAACTCTAGGGTTAGGATTAGGTATTGGTTGAGGGTTAGTTGCATGTAATTATGCATAATTTACTGTTATTACTATGGTCAGTATTTATAACATGATGTAACAAGGACACTATCAAATAAAGTGCCTATAGTAAATATATGACCCTGGATCACAAAACCAGCCTTAAGTTGCCCGGGTATATTTGTGGCAATAGCCAACTAAACATTGTATGGGTCAAAATTATTGATTTTTCTTTTATGCCAAAAAAAAAAAATAGGATATTAAGTAAAGATCATGATCTAATATGAAGATATTTAGTAAATTTCCTACCTTAAATATATCAAAATCGTATTTTTGTAAGTGGATGCAGCACAATCGCCAACAGAAATGGAAACCTTTAAAGGCGATTTTCTCAATATTTAGATTTTTTTTAACCCTCAGATTCCCGATTTCAAATAGTTGTATCTCGGCCAAATATTGTCCTGTCCTAACAAACCATACATCAATGGAAAGATTATTTATTCAGCTTTCAGATGATGTATAAATTCTCAATTTAAAAAAATGGACACATAAGACTGCTTTTGTGGTCTAGGGTCACATATATGTTGTTAAATAAATAATTACTCTGTAGGCTAATTACATGTATTACACTCAGGACACTGAAATAAAGTGTGACTTTTTACTGTTTTTGAAATAAGTCTCATGTTCACCAAGGCTGCATTTATTTAGATGACTAATAGAGTAAAAACAGTATTGAAAAGTTATCAAACTGGTTTCTATCATCAGAATGATTCTGAAGGATCATGTGAAAATTACAGTTGTACTGTATTTTTGATTAAATAAATGCAGTCTTGGTGCAGAAGAGACTTCCAAACTTTTGACAGGTAGTGTGTCTGTGTGTGCGAGCGTGCATGCGTGTTTATTATTAATATTAGTAATGTTTGACACAATCTCAAAAATAATTCTTAGCAAAAGTAATCCGTAATCCAATTATAATCTCCACATAAACCCATAAAGGGTTTAAAAGGCTATTTTTATATTGCATCTGCATCCATTATGATTATATTAGTGCTATTTGTAGAGCATAAGCGACACTAATAGTGTTTTTGACCTGCAACTTGCTGTAAATTATATATATTTTTTTTTTTTCGTTGGACCACAAATTTATGATCATTGCTTTACAAAGGTGTCCTTTCCCAGATTACACACTGATGGTCATTACAATAGCCAAGCTGATGTTATACATCAAATCGCACACATTCTGTTTCAATGACAAGCGGCCATGTGACTCTTCAGTGTTGAGCTGTTGTGGCATCAGATCTGCCAACCTTCAGGGTGGTCTCTCAGCTACAATTATACCCATGGGCTAAAGTGTATCCATTAAATATAAAAAAAAAAAACAGCTGCAGATTGGAAGAAACATAAACCTTCCTTTCCCTGCCGGCAAGGGGCTACTTTGTAGGTGTATCCGTCCAGCAGTGGATCAATACTAATGGGAGCATGGTGTAACTTACCCATTTAATTACACCTCCATCTCACTGCTAAACAAACATGATAGTGCTCCCTAAAAGAGCTTAGACTCCTGCAAGAAGATCCCCAATACATGCACACACAACACATCTGTCTCGCGTCTCTGGAGCCCTCAGCTGTGTCATACAATACTGAATCCTGCCCCCTACTGGTACGGCACATTATCTTAAAGTCCTGTTCCACAAACATGTATTATACACATATACACTATTATTATAGCAATTACACTTAGGCACTGTCCCTGAACCTTAACCCATAACCTTATATGACCCATTACTTTCTTAGGTCTGTATTTAAGCACACATGTATTGTGAAATTACAAAGTACAACCATCAAAGGTATTTTTAAAGTACCTTTATTACTTGTGGGAAAACTTGCCACCATCTTACATTTATTATTTTCATAATTTTGGCTAAAATCTGCCTTTTTTTACATAGTTGACCCCTTGCTGTTTAACATTGATTTATATCCATGTGATTTTCGTGTTCACTTATTTATCCAACAGATATTACAAAACATGATAATCGAGTTTAAATTTGGAAGATTAAATTCATTCATAAAAATCATTTAAAACAGTTGGTACAATGATCAATAAATTAACTGATTTAACTTAATACAATAAACATGAAATTAATACAGTATTAATCTTTGTGTTTCAAACCAACAAAACCATTCAAGAAAACAAGCCTCTTCCTGAAATGTTATTTTAAAGATGATAAATCTGAACACTTGGTCATGTCAATGATTATTAGCCTATTTCTTTGTTTTTAATTCGTATAGATTAGATGCATTTTTTAGGGGTTTTAGATGAATATTTAAATGTGTCATTATTCATTCATTATGATTGCTGATAAATGATGGTTGTTTGTTGTTATTGTAGTGTAACTAACTTACTTATTTTATTGATGTCGATAATGACAACAATGGTAACTAAAAACGAACAAAAAAACTGTTTGTTTAGTGACAGATAGACTCACACACACACACACACACACTTGCAGCTGTTTGCAATGAACAAATCAAACAAGTAACTGAAATGGCTCAACACAAGTGTTTCCCCAAATTCAACTGAAAATGCAACTTTTAAAGTCCACCTGTAGTCATTAATTGTATCCCTTAAAACTCACCTTTGATCACCAAAATTACATATTTAGACGGTTTTCCTTCAAAAAATGTTTTTGTCATGCCTTAAAATAGCTTTACACCCTTGAATCATTAAGTATATGTGGTTCTATGAAAAAGCAAATGAGCCCCGCCTCCACTCACTCAGCTCAGAGATCCACTCTTTGAAGAATCACACGTTGATCTGATAGGTTACAACTGCAGTTTTAAGGAGAAAATACTCAGCAATGGTGTTGACTAATGCATTTGTACATGATTAGTCTTAAAGCATATTAAAAACACCACGTAGACATATAAACAACATTAAAAACTTGATTTTCACTAAATGAGGAATTAATAAGCAACAGGTGTGACGGGGAACACATATGAGAATTAAGGAAAGCAAGTGGGAGGGGAAACGCCACAAAGACATTTCAGAGCACATGGAGCAATCAAAACAAGGACCATGTGCTCAAAAGTAACAAATCACGCAGACACAGAGCCAAAGACAACAAAACACAGCAGATCAGACCAAAGTCATGTCAAGAAAACTCTTTTGCTGTTATGACGAGATGTATAACCAGACACCAGCTTCTGCAGCACTTCTGGGGCTGATATTATAAAGAGATCATCGTACTATCCTCACTAATAGTGATATTAAAACACATTTTAGCTTGTGCAATAAAGATGAACTCCAAATAAAGTTGAATTATAATATTCATATCAATAAGTCACAAGTGATAAATGTCAGTAAATATGTTAATGGTTTGCTAGTTGCACACATTTTCTTCTGTGTTTTCTCCTGCGTTATTCCTTGTTGCGATTATTTGATAATTAAAGTCTTCCTTCCACATTCCTCATCGTAGTATTTCTGAACACCACCAACCGTAACAGTAGTATACTTAGTATAAAATAAATGTATTTTTAAATAGGTTTTATTCACTAGGGCCGCCTTCTTCAAATCCCACCAGAGATTGTCTATGGGGTTCAGGTCAGGTGACTGTGAGGCCACTGTAGGATCTTCCAAGACTATTTCTGCAGCCGAGCCTTGGTGGAATTTGAGGTATGCTTGGGATCACTGTCCTCTTGGAAGGTCCAATGACGCCCAAGCTTCAGCTTCCTCACTGACGGCATGATGTTTTCTCCTAGGACTTGCTGATACTTCAATGAATCCATCTTACCTTCCACACGCTGCAGGTTTCCAGTGCCAGAGGATGTAAAGCACCCGCAGATCATCATCGAGCCGCAACATGCTGAACTGTAATGTTCTGTTCAGCATATGCTTCATTCTTCTTCCTCCAGACACACCGCTGATCAATAGGGCCGAAAAGTTAAAGTTTTGAGCAACAACAACAAAAAAAAAATCTGCTTTTGGTCAGTAGTGGTGTATGTCAGTAGTAGTGGCGAACATTTTACGATTTTTACTGTAATAAATAAATAAACAAATACAAAAAAAAAGTATAAGCCACACAAAACTGAAACAAAACAAAACATAACATAAAATCAGGCCTGTCCTCTCTCGATCTCCTCTGTCGTCGCTCCTTCTTTTATGTTTCCGCTCCTCCGTGAGAGATACGAGACCGGTGCGTCGCGCAGGTGTCGCTCATCAGTAATCACGCCACCGGCCCCGCGCCGTTCTCTCACGGCCCTCGGCCTCGTCCTGCTCGCCAAACAGCTGTTGATAGCTTCCTTTTTCTGCCCCGTTCAGGTAGTGTAACCACTGTTCCTTTAACTTTGAACTTGCGAACTTCCGTTGTCGGGCCGGGAGAGGACAGGTCAGAATGCCGAAGCCGCCGCCCACTCGCACCTCGACCCAAGGATACAGGGAAGCACATGTGACTGCCGGACACCGCCCCCTTACCTGGACCCATCCCATCTATTCACTACCCTTCCCTCACGATTCACAACGAGGAGACCAGATCCCCTTTTATTTTAACACTTTATTTCCCCCTTTTTGGACATTTTATGTTTATTTAATTTAATAAATGGCTCTCCCACTATGTCTGTCGTTTGCTCCCCCGCCACAGTTGCCAATAAACCTGATTTGCAATGGGATTTGAATAATTTAAATTACAACTATATATATACTGTATTTACAATTGATTTTTATAAAGCTGTCATAAAGTTATTTTTTAACATGCTATTATGTAACATTGATCTATTGTAAATTTATTGACTATTTGTAAATTTAGCTTAAAAGATGTAACTTCAAAACTACATGAATTCACTGCAGGACTATCTTAGTATGATCCAGTAGTATAACTGTTGTTTTTGCAACCCGATCTCACAGCAATTTGAATGTATTTTACGAGGTGACTAATTCGTATGAATTACCCCGTACTCCGCCCCGAAACCTACAGGTACCTGTCACTGGCGCTTAGACGAATTGTACTAGTGAGGTCGTACAAATTCGTACGAATTGGCCACCTCGTAAAATACGTACGAATTGGTCTTGAGATAGCGTTGGTTTTGACAGTGCTTTTCTTAAAGGGGCATACACACTTTAGCTTTTAAAACTACGTATTTAACTAGACGCATCTTTTCCTAGAACATCAAAGAGAAATCACAACTGACCACATTAGTTTAACTGGATTCTTTCACAACATATTTGGAATGACCATCTCCCAAAAACCCCAAAAAATAAAAAACAGGTCCAGTATGTTTAAAATGCAGTTGATTGCTGTTTGTGCAGAGTAGTGAATCAGTTGAATGCCACTAAACAGTGAGGTGTTGTTCGTTCATGATATGAGACAATGGTAATGTTCTTTTCAGTAGCTTGGCACTTACCATACCTCACTCAATCTTAAGCTTGAAACATACTCTATGTTTCAGGATACAAAAGCATGATTTCATTACGCCACTGCATTCCAATTCATTCCAAGTGTAATTAGAGCAAACTGTCTTCCTCCATGGGTAGTTTTCTGCCACAGCAATACAATGGTTCCAATGCATTGGCCAAGCATTGACTTCTGTGTTTAAGTTCTTGTGTTAAGCTGTTGTTTATTGTCTCAAAGTTTTCTATCACTGTCATTTGTTCTCTTGGTTGGGACTGTTGGCATTTAATAAGTGTGCGATTAATAAGTAATGCGATGGCTTAACTTTATATGACGTCATGAGTAATAGAGTCATTTAGATCAGTGGTTGGCATACAAGTCATGAATCAGAGCACTGAATGTACTGGAGTAAGTTTTAAACTTATTAAACATGCTGTGCAAAACTACATCGAAGCTTGCTCTAAAGGTGTTTTTTGAATCGCTGCATTTGGTGTCAAACGAATATGAAACATTTAGGATTTGCTTTGGATGCCTTGCATAAAGTGCTTCTTAGCCATTCTATTTGACCCAGAAAAGAGCGTGATGTGTTCGGCTTCACGGTCCCAGTTGACTTAATTAGAGGAGCATAAACTCCTGGTTGAACTCCATAACCTTCAAATCATCGTTTGCTCTCCTAAGTTCTCTTTTCTCCCTCTACCGTGTCTGTTTGTACTCAGGCTCTCTCCTCCGTCGTGAGCTTCCACATTTCTCATGGTTCTTAAGGAGCGACGTCTTAATCTAGCCGTCTGGTCTTATGTGAGGCGAATGGCGCGCTCCAGTTAAACACCACTGAAATGGAGCAGCCAATTAACAGACGCTAGGTTGCTCTGAGGGGAATAACTGCATAATGAAACGCTGGATGTGGCGTCAGCGTAGTTCATTCTTATTTTGTGAGGTCTCTTTCCCTTTTAACTGTTACTAGAGAATGCAAAAATATAGGGAGTACAGAACGAAATGTGTTTTCTCAGTTTTAAAGGAGACTGACGATGCGATCTAAAGAAGAGCTCGATGTTCCATCCTTCAGTTCTGGGAGTTCACCATAGGGTGAGATACTTGAAATTAAATATGTCACAATATTTGTATTGGCTCTCAGTTATTTTGAGATCCGCAGGCTGCAGCGAGAAATATTCATTGCTGCTTGAGGTGACGTCTTGCCAAAGATTACATACTGGATTTCACTCGGAATGTCAGGATGTGCATTATATTGAAGTACCAGACAGCATATGGTGGATGAGTTTAATTAACCTAGTATATACGGAAAATGGATAGCTTACACAGTACACCCACCAAAAGCTTTATACCTAAAAATTCCCAAAAGGCCTGAAAATTCCCAAATGCAATTCCTTTGAGTAAAGAGATCCTATTTTTCCACATTAAACTACTCGAATACCTCCAAAGCTTATAATGTCAGACTCTCAGAGCCTTATATTTTGACCTTGACAAAAAGTACCAAGCTCTGGGAAGTGAAAGTCAGTGAGTTTTAAATATGGTGCACCAGCATATGGTATTCAGCTTATTAGAGTCATAAAGCTCCAGTGGGATGTTGGATCCCAGCTGCTCCTGAGGTGTGTCCTGCACTACTGCCTGTGTCCTCGTCCATGATCACCAGCTGACCCCGTGATGATGTGCTTCTATATTTGCAAGTGATTTAATATTGCTTTACAATTTGAGTGATATAATTCATATTTGCATTTATGCATTTAGCAGAAACTTTTATCTAAAAGTGGAAATTAGAATCTATGGATATAAATGTCATTTGCTCAGCTGAGATCAATGCTACAGTAGCATTATGGATTGAGCAATTAACTTTCCAAGGAAACTAAATTAAATATCTGTTAGTGGTTATGTTCATATAATCACAGTACAGCTTTAGTGGCCACACAGGGGAACTGACACATACTGGTGAAAGAGGCTTGACGCAGATGAACAATGCAATCACATTTAGGGGCCTGTTTACACAACACCATTTTCAACTAAATGTTTTATGCGTTTTGGTCGTTCGTTTACATGACAACGGCATTTTGGGTGCCTGAAAACGCAATCTTTTGAAAACTGGTTTCAAAGTGCAAATTTTTTAAAACCTTCACGGTGTAAACAACAACAACGTGAATCTCTGAAGGATGACATCATGCACATGTGTATTACGTGTTCAGTCTATAGTGTTTCATCCCCATCTGATGGCCTGGCAGCAGAATACAGCGTCATTATTTGTTTTTTGAGGATCCTTGTGAACAGGGATCATTTTGACAATGGTGTCAATGTAAATGTGTAAATGTACTCTTAATAAACAGCAGCACGAAACGTTAACACAAGACCGAGAACTGAAGCCAACTGAGGGTAGAAAGACACAGGATGATGAGGAACAGGTGAGAAACTAATGTGAAACAATGAGTAACTATGGCAACCAAACTAATTTAGGGAATAGTGATGGAGGGTTTAGGGGCCGATTTTGGATTCAGCCAGGGACTAAACAAACAGGAACTGAACATAGGCAATACAAGACAAAAGAATATTAAAATAAATTTCACCGAACAAAGAGACACAGGGATATTGTGACAGGTACAGATGAAGTAACACAGCCTTGGTGAGCCTTTGAGTCTTTCAAAACATAAAAATCTGGTGACACTTTACATTATGTACACCATAATGCATTATATCTTTTCACAGATAATAGTAACCAAAGTTAAAATGTATTATGATATTTTTAAATTCCTTATGTCTGAAATTGGTTGTTTGTCATGTGTTTTAATTCACTACACTTTTATAAAGGTGTGTTCAATTAATATATAAGGATTATAATGTATTATTACTGTGGTTACAATTATTCATGAGACCGTTATAAGGTGCATTACATTGCATAATCAATGCATTAAATACTTTTATAGTGCATTATATAAAAAGTATTTTAAAAATACTTTTGAACTCTTTTTTTATATGAAAAAAAAATATATCAACAAAATATTTCAATAGCTATACTTTCCAAATGAATTATAAAAAATTATATATACTCCTGTGTATGTCAACAATCTTATCTTATTTTCAATTTATCTGCTAAAATTCTCAAACTTGAAAACATGTGAGAACTCCATTATGTCACCTGAGCCATAAAGAGCAACATCTGAACAATATTCTGAACTTTTTTGGGAAAATAATTAGTAAAACTTTACAATAAGGTCTCATCTGTTAACACTAGCTAACAGTGGGAGCAATATATATATATATATATATATATATATATAGCCTATATATATATACAGTGTAATGTACAATTAAGTATATTCTGGAACATGTATGTGCCCATATTTGTATGCAAGGAACAATGGACCAATCACAGTTGTGTTTGGCCGGTTTGATCCACTAGATGGGGCACAAAAGCAGGAAGTGTGGCATGTGCTCGTGCCATGTGAGTCAGCCTGAACTGCACTGGAGGATTATTACCAAAATATGCTGAAAAAAACATGACTCACTGATACTACATGTGAGAAAGCTGATGTAAAAAAGCATTGCCCAAATGATTACCCAGATTACCAAAATCTGAAACATCTCATAAAATCTATGTGCATGTTAAAAAAAAAAAAAAAAAAAAAGATTTAATGTGCATTGCATTGGTTGTTCCCAGATTATTCCATGGTGCAAATTTGAAAAACATGTTTCCTCCTGGTTTTTACGATCAGCCGTGTGCTCTCATGCTGATCGGGTCACTGGAACGGCGTTTCACAGAGGGGCCGTATACAAACAGCCGTCCCGGGGAACTCCCATGCTGCCTTGCAGCAACTCCCAGCCTGAGTTAAATGATTCTGCAGGGTGTGAATCAGCTACGCAGGATGCCAGAAGGTCTCTGTGGTTCGGTTTACGCCACTTGCCTTTGTTTCAACCCACGCTTGCAAGAAGGAACAACTGAATTGGTTATTCTCTGAGGCATGTGAATATTAAAAGGTCACGTCCTTTGTAATACAAAGAAACAGTGGCTATCACGTCAACACAGTCTGGAGTCACTGTCCATAAACAAACCTGATTTATTTACTGTCTCGGCCAAGCCAAGTGTAACTACATGTTAGTTTAAATGCTCTAATGAAGCATAAAGTTTGTTGTATTTGTAGAACTTTCTGGTGACCTTGCTTGGAGGCGACTTTTCTGTTACTTTCAAGATTTCTTGTTAAATGACACATTCGCTGGACGTAAAATGACGATAAATACCCCTGTCTGTGTTCAAAAATGTTTATAAAATGCGACCACATATAACTATAGGAAAGAAAATCACTTGGTAATGTCTTAATTATGTCTTATACTTCTTGACAGCAATGACATTAAACTGAGTACAAATTGAGATTTCTACTGCAGCATGACAAAAGCTTTACCATCAAACCACATTATATATAAAAACAGCTCTGGAAGTCAACAGTCTCATATTTAAAATTATCATACATAAAACATAAAATAAATATATGTGAGCTACAAAATTTGATTTGTGCAAAAACATTATTATGAAGCACATCTGGGGGGAGAAAAAAAAAATCTCATGAAGACAGGCTAGTTTGATGAAGTTTGGTGGTTTGTGGAGAAGAAACACAATGCCATTGTGGGTGGTGGCGTAAACCTCTTGTTCCAAAACACAGACTCCCCCTGGCTAGCTCTCTTCGGGACCTCAGTCAACAACATGGATCAGTTCTCGGTTGTCGAAACATAGACATTCTAACTTGAATTTGAGACAGTTAAGACTGGGTGATAGTCTGGAAAACACCAAGTAGAAACAGCATGTTCACGCAAATTGCAAATGTGGCCCAAATACACATGGAGTGTTTGTTCTGGTTGAGAAGTCCGTTTCTTAATAATATTCACTACACGGATGCTTCCTCTGGAGAACAGCTGATGTTTAAACTCATATACACGTTTGCCATCGAGATGAAATTCAATCAAAATGACTTACTGTACAAACCATACACTGCGTATTTGCGTATTGTCTGAGTAGGCACTATTTACACTACATTACTTTGCGACCGTATGTTTTAGTATGAATATGGTTGGTATGAATACAATTTGGAAGTACTACATCCGCCATGTTGTTACTGTCATGTGACCACCCAGCGTCAGTTGCATTACTTCACTAGAATTAAAGTCAATAAGGTTCAAAACAACACAACATTGACTTTGATTGTTTTATTGAGTGAATTATGCCTTTAACTAAACTGTGTATAATACAATAATCATATGCTCAAAACTTAGATTCCATTTTTGACAATTATTGAACATTTGTGTTGGCTGTGAGTCAAATCTGTAAGAGATTTACACCTGGTGTTTCAATCCATCTCTTTTGTCCACTTTCAACCACTTCTGTCCTGATTTCTCCCAGGCGAGGGTCTATGGGCTGGGTAAATGTATGTGTTTTTTCAGATCTTTCGATCTAATGGACAAAATAAGCTTGCACAATTTACATATGAACTGACTGGCGCAAGACCAGCCGAACGCGGTGTATGTTAGAAATCAGGAATGATGAGAGAACACTGTGCTTGGTCTTCAGCTGACAAAGTTTAAATCCCGTCTGGCTAGAGCTCTACCCACAATGTTAACGCATTAGGCCAGTGGACGGAGAGTAGACGGTCTTTAGTGTCTGTTTGAACACATTTGATCACATGAGCGTTTACACTACGAAAGCAATCCGGTTGAATGTGTTTCCAGCTACTTCTGGAAGTGGTCAAAAGTGGACAAGATAGTTTTAGACCCCGTTTACACCTGTATTAGCGCCATCACTGATCCAGTCGACCAAACCGCATCTTAATATCAGGGGTCCGTTCTTCGTACGTCGCTTAATACATCCGAGATCAAATTACACATCCTAGATTATATCATCGTGCTAATCATGATCGGGCTAATTAGGTTCTCCGAACACACTGTTTATGATTAGTATCGCTGGATTGAGTTGAGATAACTGCACGCTCATGCGTTGGTTTAAAAGCGGTTTTGTATCGATAGTAGAAACATTGATCAGCAACGCTGCTATTGGCTGCTCACCGTGGCTGCTCTCCATAATATTCTACAAAATGATAATATAATTTTTACTGTTACTACTTATACTTACTGGCTACTTATACTGTTCTTAGTCTTTTTTTTTGCACATATTATGTGCATGTCTGTTTATAACAGCAGCCAAGAAAAAGCAGGAGCAGTAATTCCTTCATTACTGAAAAATGTGCTTTAAATTCTCTTAGTACACTGTAAAATAATTTTTTGCTGCATTAAATTAAGTAGTCCAGTCATATCAAATGTTAAATCTTGAGTAGTGATGAATATTGCTTTGACTTATGAAAGTGAGCACTGCATGTAGGGTAGTTAATGTAAAAATATGTTGCCAAGAGTTATTGATTACATTTTTCTCCAGTGTACTTTATTATAATGATATTTTGTGTTTTCCTCTTTTGTGCAGTTTTACACAATACACCAACAATTTTACCTGTTCCCAAGCAAGTGTTGGCTGAAGCATGTGCAGTAAATTGACTTTTTCTAACTTTACATCAAAGTGGAAGAATCTGCAACACTTTGTAATGCCCATTGTTTCCATTGCATAGGACAGTGAATAAACCCTCTCAGATGACTGTGCTTTGGAGGAAGTCTCTGTACGTGCATAAATAACTTTACTTAATTTATATTTGTGTACCTATTATTTCTGACTGCAATATGATTTGCGGGAGTCCACCACATCTACAGAAGAGTCAGCACAAAGAAGTGATACAGAGGATGGCAGTTTTGTACTTTTCCTTTTTATTTTTGTTGCATGAGGCATTTGTTGAAAGGTTTATTTCCCCCAACATCATGGAGGTCATCATCAGACTGGAGGTCATCATCAGGCTGGAGGGGTCATCATCAGGCTGGAGGTCATCATCAGGCTGGAAATCAAGCTGGAGGTCATCATCAGGCTGGAGGTCATCATCAGGCAGGAGGTCAGGCTGAAGGTCATCATCAGGCGGGAGGTCATCATCAGGCTGGAGGTCGTCATCAGGCTGGAGTTCATCATCAGGCTGGAGGTCATCATCAGGCTGGAGGTCATCATCAGGCTGAAGGTCATCATCAGGCTGAAGGTCATCATCAGGCTGGAGGTCATCATCAGGCTGGAGGTCATCATCAGGCTGAAGGTCATCATCAGGCTGAAGGTCATCATCAGGCTGGAGGTCATCATCAGGCTGAAGGTCATCATCAGGCTGGAGGTCATCATCAGGCTGAAGGTCATCATCAGGCTGGAGGTCATCATCAGGCTGGAGGTCGTCATCAGGCTGAAGGTCATCATCAGGCTGGAGGTCATCATCAGGCTGGAGGTCGTCATCAGGCTGGAGGTCATCATCAGGCTGGAGGTCATCATCAGGCTGGAGGTCATCATCAGGCTGGAGGTCATCATCAGGCTGGAGATCAGGCTGGAGGTCATCATCAGGCTGGAGGTCATCATCAGGCTGAAGGTCATCATCAAGCTGAAGGTCATCATCAGGCTGGAGGTCATCATCAGGCTGGAGATCATCATCAGGCTGGAGGTCATCATCAGGCTGGAGGTCATCATCAGGCTGGAGGTCATCATCAGGCTGGAGATCAGGCTGGAGGTCATCATCAGGCTGGAGGTCATCATCAGGCTGGAGATCATCATCAGGCTGGAGGTCATCATCAGGCTGGATGTCATCATCAGGCTGGGGGTCATCATCAGGCTGGAGATCAGGCTGGAGGTCATCATCAGGCTGGATGTCATCATCAGGCTGGAGATCAGGCTGGAGGTCATCATCAGGCTGGAGGTCATCATCAGGCTGGAGATCAGGCTGGAGGTCATCATCAGGCTGGAGATCAGGCTGAAGGTCATCATCAAGCTGGGGGTCATCATCAGGCTGGAGATCAGGCTGGAGGTCATCATCAGGCTGGATGTCATCATCAGGCTGGAGATCAGGCTGGAGGTCATCATCAGGCTGGAGGTCATCATCAGGCTGGAGATCAGGCTGGAGGTCATCATCAGGCTGGAGATCAGG
Organism: Semotilus atromaculatus; assembly: GCA_031834385.1. Taxonomy (NCBI): domain Eukaryota; kingdom Metazoa; phylum Chordata; class Actinopteri; order Cypriniformes; family Leuciscidae; genus Semotilus; species Semotilus atromaculatus. The sequence continues at coordinate 5,274,255 of JAULUF010000036.1, forward strand.
CTGGATGTCATCATCAGGCTGGGGGTCATCAAGGCTAGAGATCAGGCTGGAGGTCATCATCAGGCTGGATGTCATCATCAGGCTGGAGATCAGGCTGGAGGTCATCATCAGGCTGGAGGTCATCATCAGGCTGGAGGTCATCATCAGGCTGGAGATCAGGCTGGAGGTCATCATCAGGCTGGAGGTCATCATCAGGCTGGAGATCATCATCAGGCTGGAGGTCATCATCAGGCTGGATGTCATCATCAGGCTGGAGATCATCATCAGGCTGGAGATCATCATCAGGCTGGAGGTCATCATCAGGCTGGAGGTCATCATCAGGCTGGATGTCATCATCAGGCTGGAGGTCATCATCAGGCTGGAGGTCATCATCAGGCTGGATGTCATCATCAGGCTGGAGATCAGGCTGGAGGTCATCATCAGGCTGGATGTCATCATCAGGCTGGAGATCAGGCTGGAGGTCATCATCAGGCTGGATGTCATCATCAGGCTGGAGATCAGGCTGGAGGTCATCATCAGGCTGGAGGTCATCATCAGGCTGGAGATCAGGCTGGAGGTCATCATCAGGCTGGAGGTCATCATCAGGCTGGAGATCAGGCTGGAGGTCATCATCAGACTGGAGGTCATCATCAGGTTGGAGATCAGGCTGGAGGTCATCATCAGGCTGGAGATCAGGCTGAAGGTCATCATCAAGCTGAAGGTCATCATCAGGCTGGAGATCAGGCTGGAGGTCATCATCAGGCTGGAGATCAGGCTGGAGGTCATCATCAGGCTGGAGGTCATCATCAGGCTGAAGGTCATCATCAAGCTGAAGGTCATCATCAGGCTGGAGGTCATCATCAGGCTGGAGGTCATCATCAGGCTGGAGGTCATCATCAGGCTGGAGATCAGGCTGGAGGTCATCATCAGGCTGGAGGTCATCATCAGGCTGAAGGTCATCATCAGGCTGGAGATCATCATCAGGCTGGAGATCATCATCAGGCTGGAGGTCATCATCAGGCTGGAGGTTATCATCAGGCTGGAGGTCATCATCAGGATGGATGTCATCATCAGGCTGGAGGTCATCATCAGGCTGGAGGTCATCATCAGGCTGGAGGTCATCATCAGGCTGGATGTCATCATCAGGCTGGAGATCATCATCAGACTGGAGGTCATCATCAGGCTGGAGGTTATCATCAGGCTGGAGGTCATCATCAGGATGGATGTCATCATCAGGCTGGAGGTCATCATCAGGCTGGAGGTCATCATCAGGCTGGATGTCATCATCAGGCTGGAGGTCATCATCAGGCTGGAGGTCAGGATGGAGGTCATCATCAGGCTGGAGGTCATCATCAGGCTGGAGGTCATCATCAGGCTGGAGGTCATCATCAGGCCGGAGGTCATCATCAGGCTGGATGTCATCATCAGGCTTGGAGGTAATCATCAGGCTGGAGATCAGGCTGGAGGTCATCATCATGGCTGGAGGTCATAAAATACTGCCAACAGGCATAGCCCCTGTCACCAAGCAGGATCCCGTCGTAATCACCTGTATAATGGAAAAATGTAGTTCTGTTAGGATCAGCAAGTGTATGTAATACAGTGATCTTGATATTTATATTTGCCCTTACAACGTTCAAATAATCCACATTTGTGATATGGAACATAGACACACAAGAAAGACATTTTAATCAGTCCACTGCATACTTTTTTGATTCTATTCTTTTTTTTATTATTATTATTTGATATAATATTATTACTGGAATATTAAGAATCCTAATAGTAACTTGCCTGCACATTTATATTGTGAACCCCGTTTCGGGGGGTTCCTAACAAAATCTCCTTCATTGAGGCCTTGTTGGGAATGTGTGTGTAGTTTATGGCATCACTAATCACGTTAGGGAATTACTATCATACTGTAAGTCATACTTATTGGCATGATCATCATTGCATTATCTTTATTAGAGTATAATGTACCTGCGTTGGCAAAAAAGAAAATAAAATCTGCTTTACACCCAAGTCTTAAGTGGCTTAGAAATACCACAAAAACGCCTACAAACTGCTTGAGCCCCAGGTAAACACTACGAATGGCACGACAGACAGCACTTTTCACCAAGTTCTCCGCATCTCCAATAGTTTAAAGTAAAGAGCCACTCGCAGTTTGGGCCGTTATTAAAATCCGACTCAGACGAGTCGAACATTTAATGTGTTGTTCCAACAAATTAATTATGTAAATGACACCCTCACGACTCACAAGAAAAAAGATATCGCTCAAAAAGTACACTATCGCGCTGCGTTAAAAGCCTTCCCGTATCAGCTCCGCTTATAAAGCCGCGATCTTGTTTACATGAGATAAGCTGCTCCGAGCCGAGTTGCTTTGACAGCAAGTCCAGGATGAGCGTCGAAGAACCAAACAATCCAACATCATGCCAAATCGTCAACAATCAAATCCAGCTAACTGAGTTAGTGACATACGAAGAACGGACCCCAGGTGTTAACAGCCTTTGTTTATATTCTACAGTTTTCATTTGTTTGTTGACCGTCATTGTCAGTGGATTCAATAAACCATTTTTCAGTAAGATCGTATTGTTTGAAAGTGCATTATGTTCAAATTCTCTTATAGTACCCTAAACTAAGAAAAGATTAAGTAGCAAGCACAACGAATTCAATATTGTGTTCCCATACACATATACAGTAGTCCATTTGTCAGAGGATGTGCAGTTGTTTCCAGAATTACATGGACAGACAATACTCCCCTATTCTATGGGCATACAACACATTCTTTGAGTAAGTAGCTGTTGCATGGGGAGAGTCATGGTCAGCTCTGTGGATTCTGAGGCAGCAGGTGTACTGCAATGGTGAATTACTCCTCTATTTGACACCACTCACATATTTATTTTAGTAAGTTTCTGCCAAGCTTTGTGATTTGACTTTGAAGCTTGAACTTTGTCAGGCCAGCTATAGCCTCCCATGCTAATTTTCATCTCTATCTTGAGTTTGAATCTGAGGTGGGGGGAATTTATGTGCAGTCTTGTTTAGCCAGATATTTACTGTTGCTCTACCATTGTGCAAAATTTCTACCATTGTGTCTTTTAAATGGGAATCCGTATAGTTTCTTGAGTATAATATAATATATCTGGTTTGATAATTGTTGGAGAAATGAATCCAGAAGGTTTCCACCAAAGCACTATGATTATCTGTCCTGACTTTAGGAAACCGTTCATTCTAATGGCCCGATATGCTTCAAGTGCAATAAAAAAAAAAAAAGAAAAAAAAAAACTTCTGTGATGTTATTTCAAACATAATCAAGCCAAAACAAAGTTTGTTAGGAGTTTGTTTCTGGAGTCTGAAACTGAAGCTGGCCAAAGTGAACTTTCCGGAAAGATTTTCTCCGACTGATAAACACCTTCAAACTCCCATTGGTCTGTGGTGATGATGTAATAGGTGGGTGTGGCTGTGAGGCTCCGCCTTCTTTGACGTGGGAATCTTCTGTTCAGTCTGTCAAGGTCAGACTCGACTAAAAAACATGAACACACTTGAGAGCCGCTTCATAGTAGAAATGGCTGTGGAAGTTGTAATCAAATTTGAAATCAACACAGACACTGTTTTTCATGTTTAATTCTATAAAGCTGCTTGATTTAAAGCAATCTTTTGTTTACAGTGCTATATAAATAAATTTGACTCGACTAGAGCGCTGAATCACAGAGCTGGTGCAAACATATCCAGAGCACTATGATCAGATGCTTTCTTAAGTGCTGTTTTCTCACAGCTGTCATTTTCATTGTGCGTTTATTTTTGTTATTGAGAGGAAAGCAAAGCACATATTTTTATAATAATCTAACTGCGGCTCTCAGTAGGGTGAGTATATTGGAGCTTTTAAAGGGCAAATCTGAATTAAAGCTTGACCATTTGGGGTTTTAGCATCCAATATTTTATGCTGGTACAGACTGCTGGTATCATTATCTGCTTGGTGTTAGTTGTAAGTTAGCAGAATCTTAGGCAAGGTGTTTACTGTATGTTAATTTTAAGAACATTTTCTATGGGACATCCTTCAGGGAGGGCTTTGCAGGACTGGGATGCTTATTTGTGCAAGTTTATGAGTCACTCCTATCGAATTGAAGCTACAACATTTTTGTCAGCGGCCCAGATCCTTCATGGATAGTCTACCACTGTACTTTGTGAAATAGTGTGTGAGGTAAGGGCAGTTAACTTCCCATTCTCTTCACACATGCCAAGCTTTCTTCAACTGCAGACGGGAGCTCCATGGGAAAGTAGTTTGCTGTGTCAAAAACAACTGAACCAAAATGTTGGCATTTGTTTCGGGATAGAAAAGAAACAGTATAGAGAAGATCATGCCCTATCAAAGCTTGCCAACTCATTTTTGGATCTGTCAGTCTGTGGCAAATTGAACCGATTTTGTTTGTTTGAACTAGAGAACAAGTAGCTTGCTAGCATCAATGCATGCTTAAGCACACAAGCTCAAATGGCATCAAGAAGGGGCGATTAATATAAATTAGATGATCTCAATTGGTGAGTCGTGAGGCAAAACTAACCACATAACTACATTTAAGAAACCAAAATAAATTAATTAATCATCACTTGGTCAGTATTTAAACCTTTGCAATAATCTAGGTCTAGCACTAAAGTAATGAAATATGTGTGCAAAGATTTACCATTGTAGAGGGATCCCTTGACAAAAAAAAGTGTGCTCAATTGTATTGAATGTGCACTTGAAGTGTCAACTTTACACCAATGTCAACACCAATGTCAACCTAATTCATATAGGGAATGTGGAGGTACGTCACGCCGTGTTGCATTATGGGACGTGGGCGCCATCTTTACAGGCACGATCTCTGTTTACCTTCGGTAAAATAGTGGGTGTTTGGCTAAAACGAGGTAAAATTAAAGAAGAACGGAAGAAATGGAGTTGTTTAAAGAAAAAGAGAAGGGACCCTACCGGGATAAACTAAATGCCACTGCCAAAAAACGTTATTTGGACAAACTATCCGCGATAAACAATGTCGATACATCTGATTTAGTTTTGGTGTTCGAAGCCTATGCTAAATTGATTACTATTGTACATGAAGTCAAAGCTATTTTACCTGTAAAGCAGCTCTCATAGTTAATGTTAGCTTGCTATTTTTAGCATATGTTAAGTTTTCATAGGTTGTGCAGAAGAAAAAAGTACGTTACTTTATAATGCCACAAGATGTGGTAACTTGTTAAATACAAATGTGCCTTGTTGTCATTATTTAATGTTAACACGTGTAAAAATGAGGGTATTTGGTCGTTTTTTTTTAAATAGTTTGATGTATCTTTGCCTAGTTAATATGTGTAAGTTACTTAAAGGGTATTTGTGGATGCAATCAGTACAGAAACAGAGTCACTTAATGTATTTATTAAGCAGATATATAAAAACATGATTCACAAACATTTTTAAAAAGGCATGTAAAAGATGTACAGAATATCAAAGCAAATTGTTAATTGAAAACAAAATAAATATAATTTGATTCATGCAATGTGTTCTGGCTTTATCATCTGCTAACATGAACAATAAATTCAACATCATTCATCAACTATCTTCCTAACTGTTAGTCATCGAGGACTATACAATACACAACCTCTGGCTTTGTACAACTTTTAACAAATGTAGTATGCAGTGGAGGACAGTAAGTAAAGTTTTTCCTCATGATTGCGGCAACCCACGCGATCTGGCGTCTTCTCGTCAGCTCCTCGACCTGCTTCCCTTGTTGTTTTTTCCAAGAAAGAAAGGTGAAAAAACGTATTCCGTTGTTCAGTTTCCTCCCTGAACGATCGTGTGACCTGCTACGGCAGTTGAACTGAACAACCATATCGACGTTTATTAAAATCTCGACAGAAAATCCAAACACAGCCTCCAACACATGCATTTAAATACAGCGGTATTGGGCGCGATCCTGTAAATATGGCGGCGGAACCCATAATGCAACACGGCGTGACGTCATCTCCACATTCCCTATAAGTACCATTAAAAAACAAGGATTGTTGACCAGGGTGCTGTACAATATAATAAAAATTCTAATTAAAACCATATACAACATAACCGATTACACACACAGACAAGACCAAAACTACACAAATCAGCTATGATTAAAAGCCAGAGGAAATAGATCTGTTTTAAGTTTTACTTAATCACTTAAAGTGTACTTTAGGCGCAATTCTAATAAAAACAGGAAGGCCTTTTCAAAGTTTCAGAGCAGCGACGGTTAAAAATCACCTCTAAATTTCAGCCTAGCCCGAGGAACGTTTAGCAGTCAGATGACGGAGACCTTACTGGATTGTGAACAGATATTAAATCAGAAATGTATGCAGGTGCTAATCCGTTCAAGGGTTTAAAGACCAGTGACAACACTTTTAAAATCAATTCTGTAGCGAATCGGAAGCTAATGCAAGAAATGTGCTCTCATTTCCACTCACAAGTTAGGAGCCTAGCATTTGCAGACGGGCAAGAGATGCTTGGTTAATACTCATATTAAAGGAATGACTAAAATCAAGCCTTGTCGAAATAAAAGCATGGATCACCCTTTGAAAGTCCTTACAAGAAAGAAATGATTTTACCGTAGCTCGGACATGAAGGTAAAAAAAAAATTAGAGAACTAATCTGTTTCTCAAATTTTATGAGCACTGTCAAAAAGCACCCCGGAATTCTTTTCTAATGGTTTAACAAATGAAGACAAAAGGCTAAAGATGCACTAACAGCTTCTGAATATTAAAAAACTATAATGTCAGCTTTGCCTTCAGGTGAAGAAAATGTAAAGACATCCAGGCTTTTACTTCAGCTAGACAAGCCAACAGAGTATTCAAACCCCTCTTGTTAGATCCCAGGGGCAGATAGATTTGGGAATCGAAAGCATAACAATGAAAAGACATACAGTGTTTCTTAAAAAGTCGACTCCAAAGGAAGCATATACAAAGAAAATAAAATCGAAGCGAGAATAGAGCCACGAGGAACACCACAAATAAGAGAAGCTGCGCCTGAAGTGAATTCACCAATGTTAACAGAAATGCTTCTATTACTAAAATAAGATTGAAACCATTTAATAGTATTTCTTCGTGAACCAAACACGAGATGGGAACAGCGTGATCAATTGTGTCAAATGCTGCACTCAAATCTAACAGCACTAACACAGCAGTCTCGCCGAAATGGACAGTCAATATTATGTCGTTCAGAGCGTTTACCAGTGCTGTTTCCGTGGAGTGGTATTTTCTAAAACCTGATTAGAAAAATCTTGTTTTCATTCAGAAAGCTCTTTAGTTGGTGAAACACTATTTCCCTATCGGTCAGTCACTACAACGTAGGTCATGACTGACCAATAGGAATCTCGCTAGAGAGGCCATCTACTTCGAGTGAAACTAAACAAGCCAATGCACATTGGCATGCAATCATTTGTATCAGCTGCGCGACCTCGTTAGCGCGGGTATATAACGAGCAGCTGGTGATTTGTACTGTAGCTTTTTGCTTCGGAGCCAAGCACTTCGTATGCTGACTACACAGAGTGAATCTGCAAGCCTCTTCTGGATCTCTCCACTTTGGTGCGGGCGTGACAGCAAAGCAGCGCGAGCGGTCTTTTCTTCTCTCTCTCTTTTTTTTTTTTGTAAAAAAAAAAAAAAACTGAGCAAAAACAAAAAAGCTGTTTTCACAGCTGGTAAGGTGCGCGTGAGAGCGCTCAACAGCTGTTTTCACGGCTGGTAAGGTGCGCGTGAGAGCGCTCAATAGCCGTTTTCACGGCTGGTAAGACCAGCGAGAGAGAACAGCGCACAGACAGGTGCACATTCCTGTCTGTGTTCGCGGTGACCGTTCCCCTGCGTGCTTCAGCACCAATGAGAGCAGTCTCTAAAAGAGCTAGATAGTTCGCGTCTTTTTCAAGATGACGTTCTATCTGTGTGTTTCTGGATGTGGTCGTTACCTGGGGTCACGGGATGGTCACGATCGCTGCCTCGTGTGTCTGGGCCTCGTACACGCTGAGGCAGCGTTCGTGGATGTGTCATGTACCCATTGTGGGAAGATGACCATCTCGGAGCTGCGGTCGAGACTCTCGTTCCTGCAAAGGGGCGGAGTCCCCGTGCATCTGCCCTTGGGCAGTAACATGGGTGACCTGAGGATCACGATGAGAGCGCTTCCTTCGGGGAACCAACCCCCTAGGAACCCTCATGCCTCTCACGCTCCGCAGCCAGTTGAGTTACCAATCGAACGTGCTGGTCCATCCTTGAGGTGCGTACCAGTCGTTTCTTTTTGGTGCTCCCCGCGATGAACAGATGTCGATCGCTGCATTGGAGGGTGGGTCAGACTTCTCCGCGGACGACGACTCGGCCGAGTCGGACCCAGAGAATGATGGCCATGCTTTCCCGGGCCGCCAACAGGATCGGGCTCGAGTGGAACCTCCACCGTGTCCCGAGCCCTCGAGGCTGGATGATTGGTATCTCGGGGTGGTGCGTGCTGGTTCTCAGCAACCCACCCCAGTGCCTTTCTTCCCGGAAGTGCACGAGGAGCTCACAGGGATGTGGATGGCACCTTTTACTGCCAGAAACCGTCTCGGTGGCTCCTCCTCCCTCACCACCCTTGATGGCGGGGCAGCTAAGGGATACACGCGCATCCCGCCAGTGGAGCGGGCCGCTGCAATGCAGCTGTGCCCTAACTCCACTTGGTGCGAGGAACCGTGTCTTCCTTCCCAGGCCTGTAGGTTCTCGTCTGACCTTTTTTCGACGAGGCTTACAAAGCCTGTGGGGAAGCTGCCTCTGCCATGCACGCCATGACGTTGCTGCAGGTCCATCAGGCCAAAGCACTGAAGGACCTGCACGAGGGTGGTCATGATCCACAAGTTCTCCAAGAACTCGTGCCGCAGCGGGCCTCGCGCTTCGTGCGAAGAAGGTAACCGTGTGGTCAGTGGGTCGTGCGATGTCCACCTTGGTGGTCCGGAACGCCATCTCAAGCTGTGTCTGGCCGACATGAGGGAGACCGACAAGCTCCGGTTCCTTAACTTACGCCCGTCCAGGCCCACGCCATGAATGGCGGCAAAGCCATAGGTGAGTGGCCCCAGGACGGGCAAACCAGGGATGATTGGAACTGCTCTCCAGGAGACGGTGACCTCACTGCTCCCTTCCCCGGAATAGGGCCGGGTGTAAACATTTCTGTTTGTGTTCCGCCGCTGGCCTCAAAACCAGCGATACCCAAATTCTCAATAATAGAGCAGTTTCCTTCATCTCTGGGTTTGAAGAGGGCCTGGAGAGTAGTGGGAGTAAAGAATCTTCACCACTCTCATCCACCTCTTCTATCACCAGCGGGCAGCTGAGTGCGGTCCGAGAACGCCACCGAGCCGCCTCCTGCCCTGTGGAACCAGGTAAGTGTTGCACAACACACTCTGACCCTGCTACGGGCCGCCTCCCAGAGAGAGCCGCCCGAGCCGCGTCCCTGTGTTCCACCTCGCTGCCCCACCCCAGGTACGCCTACGGTTCCTTTGGTCCCGCTTGTATGGTCTTGCGAGCCCGCTGGCTCATTCGAACTGTCAGGCTCGGCTATGCGATTCAGTTCGCCCGGCATCCCCCCAAGTTTCGGGCCATCCACTCCACTACAGTGTGAGCAGCCGATGCCCATGTCTTGTGCGCGGAGATCGCAGTCCTACTGGTGAAGGACGTGATAGAGCCGGTCCCTCCAGCCGATATGAGGTCAGGGCACTACAGTCCCTACTTCATTGTACCCAAGAAAGGTGGTGGGTTACGACTGATCTTGGACCTGCGTGTTTTGAATCGGAGCCTCCACAGGCTACCGGTCAAAATGCTCACGCAGAAATGCATTTTTCGGATGCATCCGTCCCCGAGATTGGTTTGCAGCGATTGACCTGAAGGACGCGTACTTTCATGTCTCGATTCTTCCTCGACACAGGCCATTCTGCGCTTTGCGTTCGAGGGTCGAACATATCAGTACAAAGTCCTACCCTTCGGGCTGTCCCTGTCCCCCCGTGTCTTCATGAGAGTCACGGAGGGGGCCCTTGTTCCCATGAGAGAACAGGGCGTTCGCATCCTTAACTATCTCGACGACTGGCTCATACTAGCACACTCTCGAGATCAGCTCCGCGAACACAGGGACCTCGTGCTCAGGCACCTCAGCCAGTTGGGTCTTCAGGTCAACTGGGAAAAGAGCAAAACTCGCCCCCATGCAGAGGATCTCTTTTCTCGGTATGGAGTTGGACTCGGTCACACAGACAGCGCGCCTCACAGAGCAGCGCGCTCAGTCGGTGCTGAACTGCTTGAACACGTTCAAGGGCAGGACGGCGGTCCCACTGAAATTTTTTCAGAGGCTCCTGGGGCATATGGCAGCGGCAGCAGCGGTTACCCCGCTTGGCTTGCTCCATATGAGACCGCTTCAGCACTGGCTTCACGGCCGAGTCCCGAGATGGGCGTGGCATCACGGCACTCACCGGGTGGCGATCACACCGGCCTGCCGCCAAACCTTCAGCCCATGGTCAGATCCCTCGTTCCTTCGGGCAGGAGTCCCCTTGGGACAGGTGTCCAGGCATGCTGTGGTGTTCACAGATGCCTCTGCCACCGGCTGGGGTGCCACGTACAACGGGCATGCAGTGTCAGGGGTGTGGACGGACCCCCATCTGCATTGGCACATCAATTGCCTCGAGTTGCTAGCAGTACATCTCGCTCTGCGCCGCTTGAAAAGGCCTCTACAGGGCAGGGACGTGCTGGTCCGCACGGACAACACTGCGACCGTTGCGTACATCAACCGACAAGGTGGTCTACGCTCCCGTCGCATGTCGCAACTCGCCCGCCATCTCCTCCTCTGGAGTCAGAAGCATCTGAGGTCGCTTCGAGCCATGTATGTCCCCGGCGTGCTCAACCGTGTGGCCGACGAGCTATCACGAGCCGTGCTCCCGGGAGAATGGCGACTCCACCCCCAGGCGGTTCAGCTGATCTGGAGAGAGTTCGGGGAGTCTCAGGTAGACCTGTTTGCCTCTTCAGAGACCTCCCACTGCCAGCTGTTTTACTCCCTGACCGAGGGAACACTCGGCACGGACGCACTGGCACACAGCTGGCCCCGGGGCCTCCGCAAATATGCGTTTCCCCCAGTGAGCCTACTTGCGCAGACACTGTGCAAAGTCAGGGAGGACGAGGAGCAGGTCCTTCTGGTGGCTCCCTATTGGCCCACCCAGACTTGGTTCCCAGAACTCATGCTCCTTGTGACAGTCCCTCCCTGGCCCATTCCTCTGAGGAAGGATCTTCTGACTCACAGACGGGGCACCCTATGGCACCCACGTCCAGACCTCTGGAAACTCCATGTCTGGTGCCTAGACGGGACGCGGAGGTTCTAGGTGACTTACCCCCTGAGGTACTTAACACCATCACTTCAGCACGGGCGCCGTCCACGAGACGTGTTTACGCCCTGAAGTGGAACCTGTTCGTCGAGTGGTGTTCTTCTCGCCGAGAGGACCCCCGAAGATGTTCGATAGGGTCTGTGCTTTCCTTCTTGCAGCAGGGGTTGGAGCGAAGACTGTCTCCCTCCACCCTCAAAGTACATGCTGCCGCTATTTCAGCTTTTCACGACCACATAGATGGCAAAACAGTTGGAAAGCACGACCTGGTCGTCAGGTTTCTTAGGGGGGCGAGACGATTAAATCCTCCTCGACCCCCCTCCATACCCTCTTGGGATCTTTCCCTGGTGCTTCGAGCACTTCAGGATGTTCCCTTTGAGCCTCTGCAATCAGTAGACTTAAAGCTTCTTTCCATGAAGTCTTTGCTGCTGGTTGCACTGGCCTCTGTCAAGAGGGTAGGAGACCTGCACGCATTTTCGGTCGACGAATCGTGCCTAGAGTTCGGGCCGGGTGACAACCATGTGGTATTAAGACCCCGGCCTGGCTATGTGCCCAAGGTTCCTACCACTCCCTTCAAAGACCAGGTAGTGAACCTGCAAGCGCTGCCTTTGGAGGAGGCAGACCCAGCCCTGGCTTTGCTCTGTCCCGTTCGCGCTCTGCGTATGTACGTGGACAGAACTCAAAGCATCAGGACCTCAGACCAGCTCTTTGTCTGTTACGGAGGCCAGCAGAAGGGGAAGGCTGTCTCCAAGCAGAGGATGGCCCACTGGATAGTGGATGCCATTGCCTTGGCTTACCAAGCTCAAGGCGTGCCCTGCCGCTCAGGTTGCATGCACACTCCACGAGAGGCGTTGCATCCTCCTGGGCGCTGGCACGTGGCTCCTCGCTAACAGATATCTGTAGAGCTGCGGGCTGGGCGACACCTAACACGTTCGCTAGATATTATAGCCTACGTGTAGAGCCGGTCTCCTCCCGTGTCCTTACCCTAGACGGGTAGAAGCACCGAGAGACCCAGCTCTGTCGGCTTGCTGCACCCTACTGTGCAACCTTATTACTATGAGTAAACCTGTTGAGTCCTCCAAAACCCCTCGGCCTGGACATGGCGGAGCGTCCGGCGCCAGGCCCTTATCCGCTGAATCCTTGAGAGCCGGATCTGGGCTGGGTTCCATATGTGTGACCCTACGTGGATCCCATATGTGTATATTCTCCACGGCTGCTCCTAAGACGGAAGCCCGTGTCTTTCCCTTGGGCTAAGTCACCATTATTTCATATGCAGTACAACCTTCGGGTTAGTCCATATGTATTTTCCACATAACTCTTTGAAGAAGTGGCTTCCGCAGCGTTCTTTCCTAAATAGTAAGGGCACGCTTTCCCAGTGTTATCCAATATCTCACTGTATGGGTTAATCGCGGAACAACAGTGTCAGACTCACTCTGTGTAAGCCTCCTCCTATCGTCCTTCCAGGCAAGAAGGTGTAGAGGCTTGCATGGGGCGCTGGATGGGGTGCAGCGGCTGTGGCGCTTTGGTAGGGATTCCTATTGGTCAGTCATGACCTACGTTGTAGTGACTGACCGATAGGGAACGTCTCGGTTACATAATGGTAACCCTCGTTCCCTGAGGGAGGGAACGGAGACGTAAGTCCCGTCGCCACATCTGCTGCCGCCCGCCGGGGCGGCCAGCTTTTTCAGGCTTGGCTCCTCAGCAAAAAACTACAGTGCAATCACCAGCTGCTCGTTATATACCTGCGCTAACGAGGTCGCGCAGCTGATACAAATGATTGCATGCCAATGTGCATTGGCTTGTTTAGTTTCACTCGAAGTAGATGGCCTCTCTAGCGAGATTCCTATTGGTCAGTCATGACCTACGTCTCCGTTCCCTCCCTCAGGGAACGAGGGTTACCATATGTAACCGAGACGTTTTTCCAAGATTGTGGACATAAAATAAATTGGGGTTTTTAAGAAGTGAATGAACAATGCCATGCTTCATGTCATCTGGTACAGTGGCCGTTTAAGAGTCATTTGAATAGTAGATCCAATCACCTCAAAAAATGTGGGGGAAGAACATCATGGGTAGATCTGGTAGAACTGTAGATCCAGAAGGTTTACGCTGGCCTACAATATAGCAGTAATACAGCTATATCAAGTCACCTGGGGAACCCTGGTGGGGGTTAAGGTCGGGAAACTCTTCTCTACAGTATTTTGGCACAAATTCATCTGAAATTCATCCCAGATGACATTAAATATGGGTTAAATAGAAGTAAAGCAAAACCTGTTGAGATCCACTGCTATAAAACATGTTCTGTCTGGTTATCAGGTTTCAGTCTCATTATATAAACAGCTAAGATCAGATTAATGTAACCTTAAAAGAACACAATCGCAAGTGCAATTAGTTTCACCTGCTCACAGCACACATCATATATGCAAACCAGTTATTTCTCTGACGTTTCAGAATGAAAGGCCACTGTTAAACTTAATTGTTTATTACCCGTCCAGTATTATCCATAACCTTTTCCTTGGAAAGGCTTGATCAGACAGAAGGTTACACAGCTCACTTTGTGACTAGATTTTTTTTTTTTTAAGTTTCCGCTCAAATTCAAAGGTCTTTCTTATTTTAACAGATGTGGGCAGGCCTGTAGCCGATCATTCCCAAATGACCCTAACATGCACTTCCTGTCCAGTAAGCTAACACCCAGGAATGGAACAATCCCACTTTGTACCTACAAGTTCAGTATTAGAAAGAAGGGCTTTTAGTCCCTTTTAACATTTTTCCCTCTTGCTTGATTTATTCCGTGTCTCTTGGTGTGGCCGAAAGCCCTCATTTAAACCAGTAGTTTTTGAAGTTTGCCATGAGCCAAATCCTGTTGGAAATCCATCTGGTAGCTGTGTTTTGGAACATGCTAGCTGGTCTTTAACTGGTCCATGTTAGCAGGAATTATTTAAACAGCATGCAATTATATAAATATTACATAAATTAATTAATGCTTAATTAGAAATAATTGTCTAAAATGTATTACAGAAAGTATTAAAACAGCATGTACGTACTCTTATAAGGATTTGTGTGAAGTGTCTGAGGTTGATATGTGGTGAAATGGTACATGTGGCTTTACCACAAAAGGAAAACCCTTTCCACCATAACCAGTTGTTTACATTTATTTGAAATATGTCAAATGCCCAGTTTCCACCCTGTGGTGAACATTGTTGAATAATTCTGTCTCTGTCTGTATTTCTAATCTCGAACAGTCTTTAAGGTCAATGTGAATGCCATTTATAACCCATTTTATTTATTAGTGATGTATAGCCCAAATTTATGAGTGAAACAAGATATTTGACAATAAATAATATAGATTTTGATTGTATCCATCAGGTACTGATCATTCAAAATAGTTGTCTGGGAAGGGTTAGAAATTAAGAGAGATTTATGGAATATTAATACTGCACTAAATAACGTTCCCTGTTGTCATATGTTGATTAATTAAATAAATTTTTTTTTTTTTTACTTTTGGAGTAGTCATTTACATCAGTTGGCATTGACATAAATCTGATGAAAAAAAAATGTATTACACTTACACTGGAAGTAGCCTACTTAAGATATATAATATCCTAGTCAAAAATAAATATACTAAAATGTATTTGAAATACATTTATTTTATGCTTTTATTAAAAAAAAAATTTATACTACATATACATTTACATATTTATGTACTTAAAGTAAATACCTTGTACATTGTATAGAAAATTTGTATACTTAAAGTCTGCTAAATTGGAACATCTATTTCGGTACTTTCCAGAAATAGTGCTGAGGTTCAACTAAATATATACTTAAAAGTCCCCATGAAATCAAAATTGACCATACTTTGTTTGCCTAAATTGATAGTTTTGTGGTGAACAATTCATCCGTGCAAGTCAATCCACACAAAAACATTTTTTGGCTTCGTAATCTTTAATCAAAGTCTGAAAATGCCCCTCCCCTCTGCCTTGGAGGACCTTCCCTGATGACGTAGGTTTGACGGTTTGGGTGTCTGCTTAACATCCGTAACCACGCCCGTCCAACTGACAGTAGACAGACTACTAGAAACACTTACTTTTCTAGATCCAATCAGGTGCTAGTTGGAAAAAAAAGCCATGCCCACTATTTTGCCTCATTTAGTATTCCGTTTCTCTCTGAAATACGTCACAACACTGGAGAAAAGTCGGTTGCAACGTCCGGTTCACGGGGACTTTAAGTATATTTGATTTTGCTAAAGTGGAACTATACTTTTGGCACACTTTGAATATTTTGAAAGCTGAGGACAAGAAACTCAGAGCTGAGGACAAGAAGCCCAGAGCTGAGGACAAGAAGCCCAGAGCTGAGGACAAGAAGCCCAGAGCTGAGGACAAGAAGCCCAGAGCTGAGGACAAGAAACCCAGAGCCTAGGACAAGAAGCCCGGAGCTGAGGACAAGAAGCCCAGAGCTGAGGACAAGGAACCCAGAGCTGAGGACAAGAAACCCAGAGCTGGGGACAAGAAACCCAGAGCTGAGGACAAGAAACCCAGAGCTGAGGACAAGAAACACAGAGCTGAGGACAAGAAACACAGAGCTGAGGACAAGAAACCCAGAGATGAGGACAAGAAACACAGAGCTGAGGACAAGAAACCCAGAGATGAGGACAAGAAGCCCAGAGCTGAGGACAATAAACCCAGAGCTGAGGATAAGAAACACAGAGCTGAGGACAAGAAACCCAGAGCTGAGGACAAAAAACCCAGAGCTAAGGACAAGAAACAGAGCTGAGGACAAGAAACCCAGAGCTGAGGACAAGAAACCCAGAGCTGAGGACAAGAAGCCCAGAGCTGAGGACAAGAAGCCCAGAGCTGAGGACAAGGAGCCCAGAGCTGAAGACAAGAAACCCAGAGCTAAGGACAAGAAACAGAGCTGAGGACAAGAAACCCAGAGCTGAGGACAAGAAACCCAGAGCTGAGGACAAGAAACACAGAGCTGAGGACAAGAAACCCAGAGCTGAGGACAAGAAACACAGAGCTGAGGACAAGAAACCCAGAGCTGAGGACAAGAAACACAGAGCTGAGGACATGAAGCCCAGAGCTGAGGACAAGAAACTCAGAGCTGAGGACAAGAAGCCCATAACTGAGGACAAGAAGCCCAGAGCTGAGGACAAGAAGCCCAGAGCTGAGGACAAGAAGCCCAGAGCTGAGGACAAGAAGCCCAGAGCTGAGGACAAGAAACCCAGAGCTGAGGACAAGAAGCCCAGAGCTGAGGACAAGAAACCCAGAGCTAAGGACAAGAAACAGAGCTGAGGACAAGAAACCCAGAGCTGAGGACAAGAAACCCAGAGCTGAGGACAAGAAGCCCAGAGCTGAGGACAAGAAACCCAGAGCTGAGGACAAGAAACCCAGAGCTGAGGACAAGAAACACAGAGCTGAGGACAAGAAACCCAGAGCTGAGGACAAGAAACACAGAGCTGAGGACATGAAGCCCAGAGCTGAGGACAAGAAACTCAGAGCTGAGGACAAGAAGCCCATAACTGAGGACAAGAAGCCCAGAGCTGAGGACAAGAAGCCCAGAGCTGAGGACAAGAAGCCCAGAGCTGAGGACAAGAAGCCCAGAGCTGAGGACAAGAAACCCAGAGCTGAGGACAAGAAGCCCAGAGCTGAGGACAAGAAACCCAGAGCTAAGGACAAGAAACAGAGCTGAGGACAAGAAACCCAGAGCTGAGGACAAGAAACCCAGAGCTGAGGACAAGAAGCCCAGAGCTGAGGACAAGAAACCCAGAGCTGAGGACAAGAAGCCCAGAGCTGAGGACAAGAAACTCAGAGCTGAGGACAAGAAGCCCAGAACTGAGGACAAGAAGCCCAGAGCTGAGGACAAGAAGCCCAGAGCTGAGGACAAGAAACCCAGAGCTGAGGACAAGAAGCCCAGAGCTGAGGACAAGAAACCCAGAGCTGAGGACAAGAAACACAGAGCTGAGGAAAAGAAACACAGAGCTGAGAAAGATGGCCGCTCTATCACTAAAGATTGCTGTCAAGATGGCGCCGATGTCGATGGCATGCCGTCTGCCCGTGTCTAGTCTGTTTTTTATCACTGTTTTGTTATTACTTATGACCCTGCTTATACATGATTCTAGCACTACACTGGTGTATGATCGCTCTACACTTTTAAATATTCGAAATATATTTGAGAAACATTTGAATGAAGCTCGGGAGGAACTCCAGTCCTACACTATTAAGCCGCCGCTAAGGACTCCTACGTGGCAGCAACATCTCTGGCCCCCTTTGCCGAAAAGACGGCGTCGCCGTGGAAAGCGAGGAGGAAGGCTGGTCAAACTAAAGGCTTACCTGGTCTCCCTTCCGGGAGTGCCGCGGCTTGCGGATTTGCAGTTGTGGGGCTGGAGCTGCGGTCGGTTGCTGTGCTGGCGTGCGACTGCGGAGAGCGCGGTGACTCGATGGATTCGACCTGTTGTGCCAGGGGGGCCTGTGGCGAATCATCTTCGGCGTGCGCGGTATTTCCACCGGAATGGAATTGACGCGCAGAATCTTCGCCCTGTGCCATTTGGTCGTGGACGGACGTTGGAGATTATGGACGTCGAAAGATCAGCTATAAGGTTGGCTCTGATTAATGTACGCTCGCTGAAAAACAAGTCTTTTATCCTAAACGAGTTTGTTAGTGCTCGGGATTTAGATTTTGTTTTTATCACGGAAACTTGGATGAACACTGACAATACATACGTCTTGGGAGAAGCTGTACCAAATAACTATTCAGTTTTTAATTCTCCTAGACAAATAGGAAGGGGAGGAGGTCTGGCCTCTATTTTTAAGAACAATTTTATGTGCACCTTACTTAAGTTTGAGCAATTTTCAAGCTTCGAACTTCAAGCCTTTGAACTGCAATTAATACGACCTGTCCTTTGTGCTGTTATTTACCGACCACCAAGAGCTAATAAGGACTGTATCTCAGAACTGGCTGCCTTTTTAGCTGATATTGTTCTGAAATATGATAATATCTTAGTAATGGGGGATTTGAATATCCATGTATGCTGTCCAACAAACCCGTTAGCAAAAGACTTTTTAAATCTTATTGACTCATTCGGGTTTCAACAAATGGTGAATGGCCCTACACACAATCGTGGCCACACATTGGACTTGATTCTATCACTTGGCTTAGTTACTAAGGATATTATCATTGATGATTTTGTGTTGTCTGACCATAATCCGATTTTATGTACTGTTTCTCTTCCCGGTCAGCCGAGAAAACTGTGTCCAGCTAAAAGACTGTTTCGTCCTCTGACACCGAATTCAAATGTAGATTTTAATGTTTCCTTCATGGAGAAGTTGCAGTGTATGAAAGTGAACCTTTTATCTCCACACCTTGGTGTAGAAGAAACTACTAATAGTTTTAATTTTATATGCACAGAAACACTAGACTGTATTGCACCTTTGAGACAGGTGAGCAGTAAAAATAAGCCTCCTCCTTGGTACAATGAACATGTTAAATCGTTGCGAAGAGAGTGCAGAAGATGTGAACGTAAATGGAAGAAAGATAAATTACAAATTTCGTATGAAATGTTAAGAGACGCCTTAGGTAAATTCCAACAGGCTATAAAAACTGTTAGGTTCAGATTTTTTTCAGACATTATTGAGAAGAATCGTCAAAATCCAAGAGTGCTATTTTCAACAATTGATTTATTTTTGAACCCCAAACTGGAGGTGCCTGGAGCTATACCTGTGGATTTATGTGAAAATCTTTTAAATTTTTTTGTCAGACGCATATCGGACATTCGAAGAAATATACAACAGTGTTCATATGAGCCTATGGATATACCTGTAATTCATGCTGTGCTGTCTGATTTTGAGCCTATCTCCTTATCTACACTTTTAGATATTGTTTGTAAGCTAAAGCCGACAGCCTCTCCACAAGATATTGTTCCTACAGTGCTATTGAAGAAAGTTTTTGAGTTGATTGGTCCATTTGTATTATCAATAATTAATAAGAGTCTACTGTCTGGAATTGTTCCAACTTATTGTAAACATGCTATAGTGCATCCTTTGCTGAAAAAAACTAATTTAGATAAGAGTGTGCTGTGCAATTATAGACCAATCTCAAAGCTTCCTTATCTAGCAAAGATCCTGGAGAAAACCGTTTTTATTCAACTTGAGTCCTTCCTTACTGACAATACTATTGGTGAAGTTTTCCAGTCGGGGTTCAAAAAACATCATAGTACAGAATCTGCATTATTAAAAGTATTTAATGATGTTTTTATGGCCACAGATGTTGGTGACTTAACCTTACTTCTGCTATTAGATCTTAAAGCAGCGTTTGACACAATTGATCATAATATTTTAATTTCACGCCTAGAAAACTATGTAGGTATTCGAGGTAATGTCTTAAATTGGATTAAGTCTTATCTCCAAAACAGAAGTTTTGCAGTACAAATGGGAGAATGTATGTCGAGCTCAGTGTCTTTATCATGCGGTATTCCACAAGGATCTATTTTAGCACCAGTCCTTTTCTCACTTTATATGCTTCCTTTAGGTCAGATCATGAGTAAATATGAGGTTTCGTTTCACTTTTATGCAGATGACACCCAGCTGTATCTACCCTTGAAACCAACTGTCCCTGCAGCTGTTGAAAGGCTGGTAGAGTGTCTTGGGGAGATTAAAAGCTGGATGTCCGCAAATTTCTTGTGTCTAAATGAATCAAAAACTGAACTGATTTTATTTGGCCCTTCAGAGTCTGCAAGTACATCTAAAATTGAATTGGGTACACTATCCCCTTATCTGATGGATCAAGTAAAAAACTTAGGTATAATTTGCGATAGTGCACTGAAATTTGATAAACAAATAAATCAAGTAGTTAAAATGAGTTTCTTCCAGCTAAGATTAATTGCTAAAATTAAACCCTTTGTAATACGGAAGGACCTGGAAAAGCTAGTCCATGCGTTTATTTTCTCAAGATTGGACTATGGTAATGCACTGTACTATGGTATTCAACACAAAAGTTTAAATAGACTGCAGCTAGTCCAAAATGCGGCCGCAAGACTCTTGACAGGCACTCGAAGAAATGAGCATATTACTCCTGTATTAAGAGAACTACACTGGCTGCCGGTTATCTACAGGATCAATTTTAAGATACTCTTATTTGTTTTTAAAGCACTACATGGTATTGCTCCGACATATATAGCTGACTTAATTCAGGTGAATAAACCAAAGAGAGCACTGCGCTCCGAATCACTACATCTCTTGGTAGTCCCGCGCACGTACAGGAAAATGAGAGGAGATCGCTCTTTTGCAGCGGCTGCTCCCAGGCTGTGGAATAGTTTACCCCACTATATCAGGGAATGTTCTTCTTTTATTGAGTTTAAAAGACATTTAAAAACTTATTTTTTCAGTCTGGCGTTTGATTATTCATGAATGCTGTGCCAGTGGAGTAATAGGTCATTATTGAAGCCACTTAGATTTTGAGGTATCTGTGGCAATGTTTAGAATTTAAATTGTGATTTTATGAATGTTATTTTATCTTTTGTACAGCACTGTGGTCAACTTCTGTTGTATTATTAAGTGCTTTATAAATAAATTGAACATTGAACATTGAACATTGAGCTGAGGACAAGAAACACAGAGCTGAGGAAAAGAAACACAGAGCTGACTACACATTTGACTCAAAGCGTGATTATAGTTTTATTTGACTTTATATTTTTGTTTATTATAACTCACAATAAAAAAAAAACATGTGCTTTTGTACAATAAAGAAAACAAAAAGAATGCCGCTTTCAGCAGTCCTTCCTTTCCGTGAATCTTGTGTAGCATGTCACAAAAATGTATCGAAACTTAGCTACTAGCAAGCTCTTAAAGCTGTATTCGGTTGGGGACGGACACATGTAGAGTTACACTCCTAATATAGTATATATATATACTGTATATATATATATGCAGCTAGAGTTAAACTAATATATATTTATTTTCATATATAATATGTTTCTAAGAGATAAAGAAATAAAACAGGCCATTTAAAGATGTGCAAATCATTAATTGTCTCTAAATGAATGAGTGAACATTGAGATGCCAGTTCAAGAAGAAATTCAGTCTTGTTTCCTGAAGTCTTAAAATTGGAGGCATATGTGAAAAATCACACACCCGGTTCCACACAAAGCTTCTTTGCCAAGGTGTGTTCACAACTAAAATGTATGAAGGTATTCCTTGTCCTCCCTTTTCTATAGACAGGCCTTATATTTAGCAAGCAGTCACACCACACACATTCAGACTGAACTCTGCCTCCACCCAATCAGGGGAAAAAAGAGCAGTGTTGATGGGTACGCCATTCCCGCCAGAGAGAAACTTCATGGAAAACAGCAGTGCACGTCGGAGAACGCCTACTGTCCAGGGAGGGTTATATGGCATTGGCACTTCTCTGCGTGTTTGCTCTCTTTATCAGCCTTTGTCATGGGGTATCTATGACAAAACTACGTTTAACTTGAACAGCATTACATGTTGCATGTATTACATGTATTATTATTGTTGTTTAATTTAGATGTTTTTACCCTCATGCATAGGAGAAAAACTCAAACCTTATTGGTCACAAAAAATGAAGCAATGAAGCAATTGACATCCAACCATCTGTTGAAATGTTGACCCCAGTCCAAACAGCCTGACTGAAACTTGAGAGATTTTTCTTACACAATGAGATAAACTGTTACGAACCCAACCCATGAAGCCATGTGTGAAGTCCAAGCCTCAAAGTCTTCTTCTGTTAGAGGTTAGGAGGTTATTAAACTATGAATGCTCCCTATTGCTCCTCAGAGGGTCTTTAAAACATTCAAACATGGAACTCATAATGCACCTGCATTCAGACGAGAGCTTATGGTTCCTCCCTTCCTCTCAGTATATATACAACCAAATAGGTTCTTGTCTCCAAAAAAGAGGAAAAACGTTTCAGTAGGTGTTGTACTTTGAAGAGTCTAGCCCCACCATATCCTGAACAGATTATTTTTGGGGACAGCAAGATCTTTTTGTGTTCACCAAGCAGGAAAGGTATTCTCTAAAAGTTACCACCAAATAGTAAATAATTACAATACATGTGAAAAGTTCTCATAAAAACGGTTGCAAAACAAGGTTAAGTGCTCACTGGAGACTTGTGACCTTGTGTTTCCAGGTTTTTTTTTTTATTATTATTTTTTTTTTTATGGGACAGTCATTAAATGTGTTAGGAGATGTAATGCTGACTCATGACGGAGAGCAAAGCAAGTGTGATGGCCAAACTGTGACTGCGGTTTGTCTGTCTGAATGTACTCCAGTGACTGTATAACCTCAGAACAACTTGTTTTCTTCCTTGAAAATATAATGAAGTATCCTTTTGTTTTGAGGATAATGGATTAGGTCCTTCAAAAACCCAAATTTAGTCTGACTAAAAAAGTAATTTTCTCACATTCTGGCCATATTTTCTGAAAATGTAGACATGGCCTTCTTAAGATGGCTAAAGTTTAGAATTGCTCAGCTAGCAATATCACTTCAAATCAGATAGAAAAAATCAAAAGCACTCAAAAAAAAGTGCTTAATCTATTGTGCTTGTGTAATTCAAAGCATTAATGGTTTACTTTCTTCTATGCAACAAAATAATTTTATTTTGAAGATTCTTTTCATAGTTTTTTCCCCCATACAGTTGTCGACAAATAAGCACCAAAAAGCAACGGAGACGTTGTACATGTGACTTGTGCACTATATATAAAATCTTAATGAAGTGCTAAGAGGGATGTATTTTTGTTGATCAAACCTGGAAATAAGTTAGTATTTTAGCACTTCTGATTCAATCGTCCAATGTTTTTTTTTTAATGGGATTTCTGTTAAAAACAAAGTTATGTCATGAAACTCTAGATGGCGCAGGCTGACAGGTCCTTAAATCAATCTGACTGCAATCACTTCCTTCTCTATAGGGCACAGCTGATTGGTTCCTGCTGTATCAGTAGCCAATGAGCTCGCTGCTCAACATTCAATACATTTGCCTTAGCAGTGCAGCGCTTTCAGAAACCCTCCACCTTCCCCAGCTCCACCTGTATAGATGTATTGTATTGTATTGTACAGCAGCAGCATATCTTACTTGCTCACAGCAGCGTGTCATTTTATGAATTGGCAGAAGCAAGTCCCGTACTTTCTCTGCAGCAGCGTACAGCAGCGTACAGCAGATCGATTCTGCCAAGACTAAACATATCAACATTGTCATATCCATTACCATGCCAAACACTCATGACTCATGACTCAGTTGTCATGACAGACAAGCTTATAATAAGGTCTGTTGGTAACAGAAGCTCATGATATTTTCATGCTTTATTCTACAACGTAAAATACATCAGTATTGTCTCCTAGTGATTTTTTTAAGCTTTTGCTTTAATTTCATGGTGCTTTGTTTGCCTTTTTGACATGTGACAGCTTCTAATCATTTTCATTTTCATAGCCAATATTCCTTTTTTTTCAGTTAACTTATTTGAACTAATACTTTCTAATATGTGTTTAAAGTACTTTTTATTATTAGTTCTCAAGTTAACTGACTATTCAGAACATGTTTACATTAGAGTTATTCTCTTTCTTATTGCAATAAAAGCAATTTAAAGGTTTGCCTGAAATTATTAGTATCTATACACCATGGTGTTGCGTTCTTCAGCAAAAGCCAGCCTCTTGCCTCTAGAGCATGTTTACTTTGTATGGATGTGTGTGGCACGGGTCGGGTAAGGAAAACAACGCACATCACCTTCTAGCTCAGAGAAATTACACATTTCAAATTCCTGTGAAAGGCAAAAGTAGTAGCATTACCTCAGTCTTTCCAGTGAATGCCTGCAGGGTAAAAAAAAAAAAAAAAAAAACCCCGCTTACATAGTATTTTTTTTTCAAAATGCAACTCATCCTTTCAAGAAAAAATGCTCTTTTGCTCTTATCACTTTCTCTCTCTGCTCCCCTCACGTTTTAGGAAATATTATTCTTTTTGATTGACATGTTTAAGGTGTTTTGAGTGATTACGTTTTGATTGAATTTCTTTTCATTACTATTGAGATTATTGTTGACACCCTTCTGTCTAGATTCCAACTCTGCACAATCTGGACATTCTCTCAATAAATGTCATGAAGTGCATACTGGATGCTTTTATACAGGATTGGACACTTGTTGGCTGCGGGAAAAACTCTGGATAAATAAAGACACTAAAATTAGCATAGACGCCATTCTTCTTATGATGTAACAAATACATCAGGATTTAAGGGAAGTGTTCCCAGTTCTGCCTGACCTAATCTATGCAGCCTAACACTGAATTATAGAAGTCTATAGTGTGTTATGTGTATGCTAGGTCAAAGAGATTGTATTTAGTCTAGCCTTGAACTGACAGAGTGTTTCTGCTTCCTGGACAATGTTAGGAAGACTGTTCCAAAGTTTTGGTGCTAAATAGGAAAAGGATCTACCGCCAGCAGTCGATTTTGATATTCTAGGTATGATCAACTGGCCGGAATTTTGAGATCGCAATAGACGTGACGAACTATAATGCGTTTAGAGCTCGCTAAAGTATGGCGGAGCTAAACCATTTAGTGCTTTGTAAGTAATCAACAATATTTTAAAATTTATACGATGTTTAATAGGCAGCCAATGCAGTGTTGACAGAACCGGGCTAATATGGTCATACTCCCTGGTTCTGGTAAGAACTCGAGCTGCTGCATTTTTAACTAGCTGTAGTTTGTTTATTAAGCGTGCAGGGCAACCACCCAGTAGAGCATTACAATAATCTAGTCTTGAGGTCATGAATGCATGAACTAATTGTTACACATTTGTCAATAAGAGCATATGGCGAAATTTAGATTTATTTTTAAGATGGAAAAATGCGGTTTTACAGATACTAGACACGTGACTTTCAAATGAAAGATTGGTATCAAAGAGCACACCCAGGTTCCTAACCGATGACGAAGACTTAACCATAAAGTGTTAGACAGTATTCTAGGTTATTACGTGTGGAAGTTTTTTGTCCAATAATTAGAATCTCTGTTTTTTCAGAATTTAGTAATAGGAAATGACTAGTCATCCAATTTTTTATATCAGCTATGCATTCCGTTAATTTTGTGAATTGGTAAGTTTCGTTAGGTTTTGAAGAAATATGGAGCTGAGTATCGTCAGCATAACAGTGAAAACTAATGCAGCGGTCCTAGTACTGAGCCTTGCGGTACGCCATACTGAACTTGTGATCGATAAGACATCTCTTCATTTACTGCTACAAACTGATAACGGTCAGATAAGTATGATTTAAACCATGCTAGTGCAATTCCACTAATGCCAACATAGTTTTCTAGTCTATTTAAAAGAATGTTGTGGTCAATTGTGTCAAATGCAGCACTAAGATCAAGTAACATTAATAGAGAGATACAACCACGATCGGATGATAAAAGCAAATCATTTGTGACTCTAACGAGAGCTGTCTCGGTACTATGATACGGTCTAAATCTTGACTAAAAATCCTTGCAGATATCATTTCTTTCAAGAAAGGAACACAGTTGTGAGGATACTGCTTTTTCTAATATCTTTGACAGAAATGGCAGATTCGAGATTGGCCTGTAATTGACTAATTTTGTATGATCAAAATGCATTTTTTTAACAAGTGGTTTAATCATAGCCAGCTTAAAGGTTTTTGGTACATATCCTAGAGACAAAGATGAATTAATGATATTAAGTAGAGGACCTATGACATCTGGAAGCATCTCTTTCAGTAGCTTAGTCGGTATAGGGTGTAACATACAAGTTGTCGATTTAGATGAATTAACGAGTTTGCAAAATTATTCCTCTCCTATAGCAACAAATGAATTACATTTTTCCTCAGGGAGACTACAATGCACTCTCTGATGCAATGTAGTAGACGGTTGCATAGTTATAATTTTGTTCCTGATATTATCGTGAAGTGAAGAAGTTCATAAAGACATTACTGCTGTGTTGCTTGGACACTTCTGGGCTTGAAGCTTTCTTTTTCATTAGTTTAGCCACTGTTTCAAATAAATACCTAGATAAATACCTATTTATTAACCACAAATACCTCTGGCAAACGATTGGTTGTGTGTTGTTATTCACGTGTTCATTTTATTAGGTACATTTATTAGGGGTTCAGATAAACCCTACGGTTTGGGGACAAAATGTCTTCTCAAAGACAATGATTTTGGATATTGACATCTTTGTGGGGACATTATGTCCCCATAACGTAGGATTTACCTGAACCCCTTTTTGGTCCCCATGAGGAAAACCGGTTTTAAATCATGTTTTTTTATGTAAAATGTAAAAAATGCAGACAAAGAGATACAGTTAACAGTATAAAAAATCATTATGCCTATGGAAAGTTCCCATAAAACATGGAAACCGAAACCACACACACACACACACATTACTGGAGGTCTGTTGCAGAGCACATTTATTATGTACTCTATTGTATACTCGATGACTATTTAATGATTTCAATCTAATTTCAGAATTTCAAATTTATTTCATTTGATAGCTATAGCATTTTTGAAAACAGTGATTGTATTTCCCATCCACACACTACCTTCTCTTCTGTGTGTTCATTTCCTGTCTACCTGGCTTCCCAACCCCCATCCTGCTGGAGTAAAGGGAAAATCATTTAGTCTCCGCGAGTAGTTGTTTCCAGATGTATCCTCCATCTTGGGCCTGCTGTGAACTGCTGCTCAGACAACTTCTCAGACAGGAAAGTGCACGACCAAGAAAGATGATCTCATCCATGCCAGTTACAGCGATGTGAAGAAAGAGTGAATAAGCAGCTTCTAGAAAATAAAGAAAATGAGGATGAATATCATAAGTATTAAAGCAAATTAGCACAAGTGATATTTCCATCTCAATCTGTTTTAAATGGATTATGCATTATGCTTGCTGTTTATTTATAGTCCTGTTTACCTCTTTCTTTAACATTTAAACCACTCAAATAAAAACATCCAGCCAGCAATATAAGCAAATGCAGCAAATCCTAAATAAACTCTCTGTCCATCTCATTTCCTGTCATAAAGCATAAACGGTTTCACAATTCACCACGGTGAGAATATTAGAGTGTGTGCGATAACCACACAACAATAGAATGAAGGCATTAGTTTAAATTTCGGATTGTGATGTATCCCACAAAAGCTACATCCTTCACTGCACTTGCTGTTGTCCTTGGCAGTGAGAAGAATGCTCTCATGGTCAAAGATAGCTTGAAGGGTCACTTTCACAGGAAATTATGTAGAATGCTTTATTTGTTATTTATTATATCAAGGAAAAACTGAATGGCAATCTATTATTTTTTCCGTACTTTGATTTCAGACAGAATGATCTATTGTTCATTTGGCTTCTATACAATATGTTGTTCTAGAGACGGAAATATAATGTGCAGTAACAGCTATTAGTAAGCCCTTTATTATAGTTTTATTTATATATTATTGAAGTGTTAATTCATATTTTGAAAACGCTTTATGCTATTTCATTCATTTTAGTTTATTTTAAATATTTATATTTAGCTCTGATTTATTTTTATTTTAAATTTGAGTTTAATTAGTTTTTTTTTTTTTTTTTTTTTAAGTTTAGTCATGTTTGTACTTAAACTTATTTCAGTTTTTTACACTGTAAAAAAATATCTGTGGAAAAAAACTGATCAAATCCTGTCTGAAAATTACAGACAAAAAAAGTTTACAGACAATTAATTTAACCCTAAATCACAACACAATGCAATGCGTAAATCAAAACTTAATAAAAAAAAAAAACCTGTGAAAAAATCTATTCGAAAAATTCCTTTATATTTTAAGGGTACAATTTCTTAGTGTCATTTTTCATTTAACCTTTATGTTTTATTTTATGTCAGCTTTATTTCAATTAAATACAAAAAATAATACATTTTAGTTTTAGTTAACAAGAACGACTGCAGATTTGTGATTCTATGCCCAAATTTCTGGTGGCAAATATGACAGACTTTATTAGGTTTGGTTGGTTAATAACCAGTTTTTCCCTGCTGGTAGATGCTAGAACTACACAATTGTGTCACTTTTTCCTTAAAATAAGCTGTGTATACTGTCAAGAAACACATAAAAAAAATAAAAAATAAAAAAAAACCAGTAGTCAGACATGAATAATAGTCATGCCCATGAGCAAAGATGGCAATACATAATAACAATTGCACTAATAAAACATATAGAAGTAATAAAACATGCAGTATTATGATTTTCCAAACAGCTTTGCCAAACTTGTTTGCCATTGGACAGTAAACACATAGTCCCGCCCCAAAATCACACCATTGGTTGACGTCTCAGGCTGGTTTAAAATAACTGCAGAACTGCTACTTTGCAAATTAAACCTGTACAAAAAAATTTATAATTACTTGCACACCATGAACAAATCATGCATTAATGCCAGAACCCCTTCAGTTTTTCATAGGCAAGACAAACTGTCTGCATTTTTCTGGGACAAACTCTAGATGACAGAGGACCACTGAGGAGTTCAAGGGATTTTATTGGTCTTACGGGTGGATCTGTCTTGCCTGATGGGAAAACACTGAAACCTTGGAAATTAAATCAAATGTAGAATCTGCTCAGCAAGAGAGCTGGGGAAGAAACAGCAACCCACACATACAAACACACACACAAACACTCCATCCCTGTGATGTGGTACAGACGTCACCCGCAGGCTCGCTGTGCGGCCTTTAACCAGAAGAACTCGTAAAAACCCACATGTTGCCCTGCCTATAGCACTCAACCACTCTCACATCGAATATGCCTCAGACTGAACAGACCTCCAAACAAATTAAGACCGCTTTAGTGCAAATGGACACACTGAAGATCTGCCTAAAGAACTGTCTAAAAACACTTCAGGAGCTTCAATAATCAATTCGTCTTCTTTATTCTCCTCAAGCTATCTATCGTACAGACTCTTTTCAAACTTGGTATAAAACTGATTTCACATAAACAACAGAAAAGAACATTCTGTCATAATTCACTCAACCGGCATGACTTTCTTTCTTCAAGGTATTTTAAAGAACGTTGGGAAACAAATATCTTTATAGTTGATTTCCACAGAAGTAAGTCACACTGTGAACTGTCCCTTTAAGGGGAGGGACATTCTCATTTAGACAGTATTTGATTGGACAAACATTAGTACACACCCCTGAGTGCAAGTTGAGTCATCAATGTTTTCCAACGGTTTTCCTATAAGAAAAATAATACATTTTAAAACCATATATATGCCAGATGTTGTATTATATGTTATATTATATTTCATATATTTAGCAAGAGGTATGTAAAGAAATTAAGGATTAAAGTAAAAAAATCTGCCACTGTTTGAATGCTTGTCGAATGAATGAAATGCACAATAATTTGCATACTGAATTTTCATTGTTCATATAAATCATTCGCATACTTGTGTGAAATGACAGCAGCAAAGCAGCTGTGATCCAGCAATTCATTTACAAAACCAAAGCCTAAACCTAAACTTTTATCATATTCTCTTGCTGCTTTACAAGCAATGGCATTTTATGGAAGGCCATGTTATATATACATATATAAAGGTAATTGCGACTTTTATCTCACAATTTATCACACAATTCAGATTTTCTCGCAGTTTTTCTTTTTTCACAGAATAGCAAGCTAATATCTCTCAATTCACATTTTCATTCTCAGAATTTTGAGTTTATATTAATTTCGCGTTTATATCTTTCAATTAGACTTTTTTTCTTAATTTTGAGTTGACCCCACAATTCGACTTTTTTCTAAAAAAATTTTGTTTACATCTCTGAATTTTTCAGACTTTTTGTAAACAAAATATTAATTTTGTGAATTTCATTCATTCATTTTGTGTATAAATTTACAGAATGGGATGTACTGTACTGTACCAAACCATTTCTTTTCATTTTGTGATACAGATAGATAGTTTTGTTCACAAAATGAGTGACCCTTAAAGAAATACAAGCTCAGAATTGAAAGAATATAAACCATATAATTCTGAGGCAGAAACAGGCTTCCATGTTTATTCCATATATCATTATATTTATTCAAATTATGAATGGTGTGTGATGACTTATACATCCAGTCCAATTCAGTTTTTTTTTTCAACAACATCCTCATCCTTCTGATCTTTTAGTTCTGCAGTGGCGCATCTCTATTCGTGACACTAATGATATATTAGTTATTTTAGTACTGCCCCAACATTAAGCACTCAGCTCAGCGCTCCCTGACTCTTTCCAGTTTCACTGTATGCGATTCGTCATGATGCAAAACTGTAATGGCCGAATCACGAGATAAAAAAATGACAATGGCACCATCTAGACTGGCCAGGAAAGATTCTGCTCAAATAATTACTACTCAAATGGACAAAACAAACACTAGAGCAGATGGAAGTAGGAAAACTGTCTGCACTAAGCGGGTTATAAACCCATCCAAAAGCTTTTTCACAGTCACTACAAAGTTCAGGAATAGTCCACGTTGAGTAAAAGCACACTGTTAGTGTCTCGTGTAATCTCCTGATTCATTGTTATTTGTTTAGAGTTTTTTTTTTTTGGTCCTTCATAGAGTAGAATTGCCTTCCCAATCTCTTATGACACACACTTATAAAACTTCAAATATAATTTTAATCAAATGTTGGTGTTGCCTGCCTGTAAAACCAACATTGTCTGGATTTGGCTGTTGTTTGGTATAGGTGTCTTTTTCTCTTTTCCTAACCCGACTTTGAGCGGGAAAACTCCACACAAACAAACGGATGGGAGACGGATTTTACACCACACCACTTTATTTGTGTCCTCTGCCACCCTGTCTACTATCTAAGTCTCACTGTAATTACACAGATCTTGTGATCTTTCTGAGGTTTCTAAATCTGAACGGTCAATATTTAGCATGGCTGCCGGCAGTACAGTGTGGCAGATTTAGTTGAGCTTCTTGGGTAAATTTAACCCAAGTAATCTAAACAAGGAGGAGGCAGATTCACATCATGAGGCCTTTCATATCAGACACTGAAAGGAAAATTGGATGCTTAAAATTCAGTAATTCACAAATATTTCCTTGAGTTGTGAAAAAATGCAAAAAGTTTATTATTAAAGTAAATTATTATACTTTTATCATGAATTAAAGGCAGCACAACTACATTCTTTTGCATTCATTTTTTTTAAAGAAATCATTTTTTTTAAGAACTACAACAAACGGCTGGTAGGGACTACACCACACTCCTCCCGGGTTAGTGACATCACCAACCCTAGAACTTACATAAACCCCGTTTATAGATTATCATGACAGAATATGCTAATCAATGACTAGAAGATAGTTAACCCCACATCAGCAAAATAAATTCATTAACTAACCATTCAGAAACGTCCTGTTGCATTCTACATGTTGTCACTTATTCTTGAGTCTCTCCATCATTGTCTGACTCCAGTTTGAACATAAAAGGCTAAACGTTTTTTGCAATTTTCACACACACACACACACACACACACACACACACACACACACACACACACACACACACACACACACACACACACACACACACACACACAGGAGCGCTTGAAGCTCCGCCCTCTGTGACGGGAGGAGCAGCTCATTTGCATAAAAAGTGACAATTTTAACATGCTATATAAAATTATCTGTGTGGTATTTTGAGCTGAAACTGATCAGCGGGATTTTGTCGCTTGCTGTCGGGGGCGGAATTGAAAACGGAGCTGTCAAGTCGGACACTTTCTGCTTCCCGTAGTGACGCTTGCATGGTGTTTATGTACTTTATCACTGACAAAGTGAATTAGATGCAGTATTTGTCAAATACACAGACGTTTCAGACGTTTTCATGAAGCATCAGAAACACTTTTCACGTACTGCTTAATACATCGCCATCTGTACAAGAATGCATTTCAACAAAAGCCTATACTACTATTTAAGTAAGCAATGAGGTACTCGAGGCTGTGCTGTATCGTGAATAAGAATGAGCATTAGTAGAACTGAAGGTGTCAGAATAAACACAAAACACACGTCATTGTTGTCATCTGTGTATTCAGTCAGTCGTGGGACAGCTGTTTCGTCATCAGCTCTCGCGGTACTTTAATCCCGTTCGTCAGTGATGTGGCGTCGCATGAAGTCAAACACACCTATAATCTCTAAATAAAAACACAGACAAAAAATCAAACTTGTTTTGTTTTGGTCATGCATGATTTTCATATCTATAAAATGTTGGTTTGGTCTTCCTAAGTTTACCTAAGACTGAACGGCGCAGCATTTCACACAACCTCTGTTAACTACATAACCATTTGTCCTTCTTGATTGTTGACATTGTCAGTGGGCAGTATGACGGGCTCTTTCAACACTTCTGCTATTGTTTTGACATCAAAGCTTCACACTTAGCACCCAGCCGCTAATAAGCCATCAGTGAGAGTGAAGACATCCTAGCAGCTGCTGTACTGGAGGAGTGTGGAGGTTTACTGGGGGATTGTGGAGGTTTACTGGGGGATGGGATGACCGGACACAGCTCATTGTGTGCAAAAACTGACCTCCACATAGACCTCCTGAACTCAGCATTATCCTTTTCACTTTCTCTTGACCTAAAGCCATTTACCATTCCTTTACTTCTTATATCATTTAGCTTCAGATTAGATAAGCAATCTTGCAAGCAAGAAGTTATCTCCATTGTAGAGAACAAAAAAGTCTGATGCCATTAGAGAACTTTACAACCTAGAATGAGAAACCTAGTCTACATGACCCAAAAATGATTAACCTTTAATATAACAGGAAAAACATGAATAAATGTTCTATATTTGGAATCCCCAAATTCAAGAACTGTACACAGTTAAAATGGGTATTGATGAGAATAGTCTTTGCTGGACCGAAGCTGCTACAGAGAACCAACGATGAATCTTTATCATCAGAGTTAATGTGTGTGTTTTAACGGCAGGTTTAACTGTTATTTAAGATGCAAACCATCATATTGGTCAATCCCACAACAGCTGAACAGGACATGCTTATATTAATTATCTTAAATTACACTACCAGTCAAAAGTATGAATAATTATAATGTTATGATTTCATCTTTTTGAAAACCTCTTCTGCACACCAAGACTGCATTTATGTGGTCAAAAATACAGTTGAAAATAACTGTATATGTGCATATATAGTAAAATGTAATGTATTCCTGTGATCAAAGCTGAATTTCCTGCATCATTACTCCAGTCTTCAGTGTCACATGATCCTTCAGAAATAATATGTCTAATAAATAAAATCTAATATGATGATTTGATGCTCAAGAAACATTTCTGAATATTATTATCAATCTCTTTGTGGATTTAAACTATGATTGCCTTGTTATTTTTGCATGGGTGTCACAATGAAAATAAAAGAATAAGAGTATAAAGACATTAGACATGTTTTTTTATTAAATAAGATTAATTAATAACTACTGTAAACTGTGGTTACAAATAATAGTCCCCTAGTAAAAGAAAGTTGTTTTTGCTCACAATGTTCCCTTTTAAAAACCTGGGATCTTCAGTCGACCATTTGATGTTCTCCGAAAGCGTGTGATGTCCACATCACTGAAACGGGCCACATTTTACAAAACCTCAGACTGCCAAGATCTCCATTTATGAAAAACCTGAGTTTGCTTTTTAGTGCTTAGCAGCACAACAAGGCTTTCCTTTCTCTCCCGCGAGCGGAGTCCGTCTGGCTAACGTTGGAGGAGCGTTTGGGAGCCAAGGGTCCTGCAGTCACTGCTGACTTCAAAGCCGTAACCTGACTCTCTCTGCAACTCCACAATAAATCAAATAAACCATTCACTGGGTGTTTGGGGGGGACGGGCCAAACGCAGCGACTGAGAAAACAAGCAAGTGAAATAGGGGAGAGAAAGAAACAGACAAACCCCAAAGAGAAAAAGAGAAGGGCAACAAAAGTGAAAGGACTAAAAAAAAAGCAAAAAAAATATATACATCTTTTAATTTACGGTAAAAAAAAAAAAAAAACGGCAGCTGTGGTTGTCAGGGATGTACCGCACAAAATATGGTAGCAACATTATAGGTTTTACAGACTGTAACTTAAATTTACAGTAAAAAAAAAAAAAAACTTATTTCTTTTCACACTAAACACCATCATGGTAACACACATGACATTTTTTTAAAGCAAAAAACATGAATTTAATTTTGTACATAACTGATTAGAAAACCCCTCCAAGAATAACTATGAAAAAACATAGTTATTTCAACAATAATACATCAAATGTGAAGTGTCACGCAGGGAATTGTGGGAATGTCAGTTCACGTTTTTTCACTGTAAATTATACAATGACTGTATTGTATGTAAATTTAGCGGTATTTTATCTTATCTTATTTATCACAGTTATTCACCGTATATAGTATGGAAACTTTAACCAATTAATAGTATTTCACTGTAGTATTTTTACGGTCTTTTACCATTAAAGTGTGGAAATAAAGGATGTTACAAAGTAACAGAGAAAGTCTTCACTGACAACAATTATAAGAAAGAAATATTAATGTGACAGCTGTAAACAGATAGGCCTAATCTTGTTTGGGACGCATCCTGCACTGCATTTCAACATCACACCAAGTGTCTTTTATATCTCAGTTACATTTCTCCTGGGAAGTGTTAGAAGAAACACCTGATTTGATAAGTGATAGTAAATCTTCTGAGCTACAAAAGATGACCTCTGAAAAGCGTCTATCGAGCTGCAGAGCTAGTCTGAACACTGCAGGTTGTCACCGAAGACCTGTACGGTTGGGGTTCACGGCACAACTCGAGGCCACGGGGCCGTAAGAGGTTAAGGAAGGACATCTCAGCGAGGGGGAGCGCTTCCCGCTGGGCCTGCTGGAGAATGCTAGGTATTTCTCGTCTTTGAGAATATGCAGGAATGCAAAGGGAGCGGACTTCCTAAAGATAACATCAACCTTATATCTAGTACATGGAGATTTACATTTACATTCATGCATTTGGCACTTTTATCCAAAGCTACCTACATTGCATTTCAAGGTACACGTTTTGTGGAGATGTGCAATTATAACCCTGTCAGCCTCATAATCATCAAGCCGACACTGAAGTCACTGTTAATCAAACTAGTCTTCATACTGAGTATTAGATTGATGGATGGGAGTGACCTTTCTAAAGTTTTAGAACAACGCACACACACAAAAAACAGTGGCGAAAAAACGAAAGGGAGTCGAGGGGAAAGAAACTAAAGTGCTTTATATGGATTGCAAAAGTTGTTTGGACTTGAGCCTCCTCCGCTGAGACCTCCACCCTTCATTGATTTGTTCCTCTTTCGCATGTCCCATCATTTTATAGTTCAGGGTAAGACTGCAGCCAACTTCTGCATTACATCACAACAGGTGGTTGGTCATATCCTTGCCTCTCACCCTCCCTAAAGAGACTCTAAACAAATACAGACACATGAACCGATTTCACTCTCTTTAATGTGCGTGGGTTAACACCCATTGGGGTTGTTTCAAGACTGACTAATGTTAAAACCTCAGCACTGGCTAAATGATTGCAGTTCATTTACCATTGAGGATATACTAGTGGTATGCTAGGGCATTTTAAGATGTTTAGTATACAGGAATAGTTCACCAAAACAGCTTTCAAATGGACTACAAAAGTCGCATGTACTACAAAAAGGGTAAACTGACAAACATCAGTTTCAACACACTCTCATGGCAATTTGTTACTGCTTTGTGACATTTTGGCTAATTGTTGTGAATTTGTGAGTTTTCGTATAATCTGCTTACGCCCCACTGAAGATAAAGTTTAGAGGCTTAAAAAATGTCATGCTTACTTTTTTAGCAAATATTGCACGTTTCTGTACAAATCACATCATACGAATTCATGATGGGGGGAAAAGGATGGATTGACGCCAAACATAATGACCAAACATCATTAGGCATTTCAACACATTGACATGGCAATTAGAAACGAATTTATATATTGGTAACTAATAGGTGACTAATTGGTTCAAATGAATGCAGTCTCATTGTATTGTATTGTATTTTCAATCTGCTCACGCCTCACTGGTGATTAGGATTAGAGGTGGACCTTTATTCTTTCTGTATGAATCACACCATACAAATTTAAACAAAACGAGCACTTTGTAAAATAGTTACATTTTCTAATGAGAACGAGTTGGGCATTTTAAGATTTAGAGGATTGCATTGCATTGACGGCAAAAATCATGACCAAACGTTTTTTAGTTTTTTTTAGTTTTGTTTGTTTGTTTTGTTTGTCGAAGTAGTGAATCAATTATACAAATTCATACAATCTTACATGTTATGCTTATTCCAATCTATGGTCAATGGTCAATTGACCACTTTTCTACTAAATACAAGTAACTTTGCAACTACATGTCAACTAACTCTCATTAGAGTATTAGTAGACTGTCTGCTTAATATCTGCTAACACTTTATTGTGATGCTCCTCAACACACATTCAACTGACTATAATTCATTTTGCAACTACATGTCAACTTATTCTACTAACCCAAACCTAGCGTAGCCTATAGCCTAACCTAACAGCATTCTACAGTCTACTAATACTCTAATGAGTTAGTTGACTTTAAGTTGCAAAGTTACTAGTCAGTAGAATGTCTGAAGTGGACCGTTGAAATAAAGTGTTACCAAAAAGGATGTTCTGTATGAATGTGTGTAGTATGAATATGATCTGGGCTGCGTTTCCCGAAACCTTCTTAACGCTACGTCGTTCTTAAGTTACACCTTAAGCTGTACCTTATCGTTAATACGTGTTTCCCGAAACGCTCTTAGTTAAGTA
Source organism: Semotilus atromaculatus (assembly GCA_031834385.1). NCBI lineage: Eukaryota > Metazoa > Chordata > Actinopteri > Cypriniformes > Leuciscidae > Semotilus > Semotilus atromaculatus. The sequence continues at coordinate 5,311,344 of JAULUF010000036.1, forward strand.
TACCTTCTGTAAGTCATACGTTCGGAAGGTTGGTCTGGAGCACTCTTAGCTATACCTTATCACTGTTAAAGGTCTATATGAATATAATTCTGAAGTTTTAATACACCCAGACAGTGTTCAATTAGGCTAATTCAAGTGTTTTCATGCAAAGAATAAAATTGTCATTACACTGATTGTTGTTACAATTTTAATTATATTATTATATATAATACAATTTTATAAATTTATTTTAATTAAAGAGCGCTTTTAAAGGCCAGTGAAAGCATAGGCTACTGTCAGTTAAGTCCTATTCGGACGCTAATATTGTTTATCATGGGCTCGTAGCCTACGGTATTTTAAACATTTACAGGGGTAAGTCGGTTATTTTAGTGCCGTCCGAATCCATAATATCAGTGTTTTTTCTCACCCAACCCGCGTAAAAATCTCTGTCCAAATTAGTACCTACTGATTTTTTGACAAACAGGTCGTGTGGTAATTTAATTGCCGTCTGAATCCACATCTCTGAGTTTACAAGAAGAGATTCAAAATTCACTGTTTAAATCCTTTTTGATCACTGCCGAGCACCGTAGCTACATGATGTACTCTTTTATTACTGAAATGCTTGAAAGTATTTACAAGAACAGTATTTCATCGCAGCTCACCTCAGCGAACAAAAATGGGAAAGAGAAGAAAGCACATCAAAAATGTAAATGGTTATGATGGCAGCAATATATGATACAATTTTAAAATATGTAGGCAAGGCTATTATAGGCTGTTATAGTTTAGATTATTTTTTATAATATCCCATGAGTCCTAGTAAATGCAATTTCAACTATTTCTGAAGTGCTTCTTTTATAAAGAACAGCGCTTTCTCACATAAGCAGCCCCTGCACGAGAGAATAATTGATTCTCGAGTCATCGAAATCAACAGATTCAGCACCATCGCCACGGACAGCACCCGGTAACGTCCGACGTAAGAAGGTATATCTTAAGCAGCTTTCTAAGGTATAGTTCGGGGAACACGCCTAGAAATGGTATACCTTCAGTTAAGTTATACCTTAAGAGCCTTCGTATCGCGCTAAGAGACAACGTTATCGGGAAACGCAGCCCTGGGCATATTGCATTTGTCATGTGACTTGCGGCATCAGTTCCATTGTTTCACTGCCATTTACAAATCCTCTCCCATGGAATAGTGAAGTGTTCATCGAATCCACACTCAAGAATCTCGCAGTATTAGGTCCTCTGGGTACTATTATAGTCTGCTATTTAATGACATACTTCTCTTCTCACACAATATTTTACACTTACTTTATAGTAGGCAAGTGTATATCAGGTTGTAGCACACAACCAAACCTCACTGATATCAATGCTACCATATTTGATTTGTGAAGATATTCAGTGAATATAGTATCTTGAGTTTGGTAATGGCTTCCGAACACTTGGAATTTAGCGCACCAACCACATGGACTGATGTGATTTTTTCAGTCGTTATGGAGTTTGACAAAACAAGTCCCCTTTCACTTTGATTATGTAAAGAAGAACAACTAGGATATTCTTCAAAGAAAGAAGAAAGAAAGTCATCCATGTGTTGAATGACTTGAGTTTGGTGAGTAAATGATGACAGAATCTTCACATCTTGGTGAACAAACTCAGCACAGACGTCCATGGATATGCATGACTCTGTCTTGGACAACAAGGCTAGATATCCAGCTGTGCACGCTTGTGCAACTCTCTCAGACAATAATTTCCCTGATGGACTGTGGAAGTAAACGGTCATCCTCTGTCTTGCACTTCAGTGTAAGCTAAACAGGCCACCCAGGACATGAAAGCCTCCAACCACACTGTCAAAGCCTTTACTGAACAGGCCTCCCATTCGAGATCGCTGGCCCTTCTCCAAACAACAAATTAAAATGTTCTACCCATCGAGCTCCCCTTGTCTCTATTATTTATGTATCAAATACATAACTGAGCTATACTCCCTCCCTGTAACATAATAGCATTCATTACAGTAAAGAGGAGTAATGGACCTGTTCTACAACTTTGATAAGCAGCCAAACCAACTGAGACCGCAAAAACTGTACATAAGTCCCAATGTATAGATTAGTCTAATCGAATAGATTTGTGGTAATGCTCTGTTTCTTCGCAGGGATGTTGTACCACATGCAAATGTCTCGCAGGGCCCAGAGAAGCTGTATGTCAACTGTACGTGTGGAAGCCATGTGTATGGTCAGCGTCATCCCGAGAGAAAACCCTCAGCTGTACATCCTGACAGAGGGTCAATGGGAGGTCTAATGCATCAATGAGCCTTTGGGTAGAACAATCACATCCAGTTATGTAGCTTGCTTAATCAGTTTGGCATATATATGACATAATTTGAACCATTTTTTCCAGGCTAAAGTTACTGGAACCAAACACAATACCATTTCAATCATTTGAGAAATCCAACACAGGCTCATTGGAAAAACATTCCTATACCTATTTCTGCAAAACGCTTCATACAAATCGTTGCACTTTCAGACTGAAATGAGCACTAGAGGCAGTAAAACACCAAGAACTTTTAAACACAAATTATGATTTTGTGTATAACACAATATGTTATGACCTCAAAACACATTTACCATATATAGAGCATATAGTTTTTAAAACTAATATATTTTTATGTTTGCATTAAATAACCAGCTTCATATGTTTGGCTTCTCTGACATGTTAAACTAGCTCGATAGCTCACCTGGTGCAGCATTGCACTTGCGATGGGAAAGCGCTCGGGTGCGAGTCCTGTACATGTCTCCTACACGCTTTAACCTTGCGCACGAGCAGATCCGTTTGCGCTCTGGAGAAGTGTTCAGTTTTTCCGCTTGCATGTTCCTCCATGTAAATAGCAAATCCGCCATGGTGCGAGCGCAACTGGCTTTTAAAGGGAATGGGAGATGAGACTCTGATTGGTTTATTGCACATTACGCCCAAAACACACCCATTACTCATTAAGAGAATAGGGACAACCCTTTTAGACCATGCGCCGGGAGCGCCGACCATTTTTCCCGTTGTTAAACTAGCAAAAGTGGATTCAGACAACGTGCTTAGATCCTTAAAATAGGACCCATAGAAGCAAACTAAAATGGGATGGTTGCTTCAGCAATAAATCAGTTAGATTTACGATCGATTTTAGTGTTTGTGTTATGTTGTTTTTTAAACATGTTAGAGCATTAACCTTTTAGCGCCACTCACCAAATATTTCATTTCAGATCTTCTGTACAACAACCAACGCAATAAAACGTTGTCAAATTCACATTCATCTGTTTTTAGACGTGCTTTTAACTTACTTACTAAAACATACAAGAAGCAACATAATATTAGATTTTTTCAATGAGCCTGGGTTGACTTCCAGGGTAAAATTTATTCCACATTACTGGTACCAAACATGATACCAAATCAATCATCTGAGAATTCAAAATGTGTCTCTGACTTTAGGCCGACTGTCAGAAGTCTGGTTTTGTGAGTCCAGATGTTAGCTTGTGAGCATGTTAGCATGTAGGCAAACACGAGGCTAACCACATGCATTTACACTAGGGTGGGTCTACACACAGCAATGAAGTGCTACAAGCTGTTAGTACAGCCTGAAATTGACAGACTTAACCAGAGCAAACATGACGCAGCAAGTGTTTTGGATAGCCTCCTGTCAGGAAATTTAACTTGTTAGGATTGAACGCCACAAAAAGGGCATTTAGCTCCCTTTTTCTTTTCACTCTTTTTTTCTTTCATAAACTTTATAAGGAGTGTGCTTTGTGTTAAACCATCTGTATAACACATGTCCAAGGGTTAAGAGCGTGATTTTATACAAAACACACCAGTTCCCATGCAAAGGCTTTTAACATTCTTCTTCAACTATTCAAATTAGGAATAGAGTATAACAAAGATGAAGTGTTATAGAGGCTGTTAAAGAGACCAATAAATCATTTGTTTTGAACTGAAGAATCATCTTAATGGAACTTATAATCGTATCTGTAACTTTGGAGATGATGTCCAAGTCGCTGTGACTTTTACATGTTCTTTGATCTGACCTTGATTGTGTGAATGGACAGGAAAGTATGTGTGTTTGAAACGGGGATGTGTGAAAGAGCTCTCCTGAGAAATCCAGAATACTGTCTGTCAAACTGACAAATAGGATCCAGAATTCATCCACTAAGACTGAATTGAAACCTATCAGATAATTTTTTTAAATCAGTAAATCATATGTAATATGAAATGATATGTAAACATAAAATATATATATATTTTTTAATGAATTTAATGTGTCATAATCATTAAGTTGTTGGGCGTTACACTGTTTGACAACGCAGGTAAACCGTTCTAATGTCATGAATGTCTTTAAAACAAAAACATTTTTGATGATGAATGATTCTGAAGAAAAATAAATAAATAGCTAAACTGTTCTTTTTAACTGAAATAATAATGAATTGATTGTAATAATGCTGAAATAAAAAGTCAATATTGGATAACAGAGTATAACAAAGTTTAAATACTTCACTGATAATTAGAAATGTTGCCTTGTCAACTGCCTGAAATAAAATAATTATTAAAATGACTAAAACTGAAATAAAAATAAAAATAAATGATAGCTAATTAGAATAAGAAAGAATAACAACAAAACCTAAACATACTAGTAATAACAATAACACATTTTTTTTTTAATTAAAAGCTAATTCAAAATATTAATAGCTAATATATGTATGTATGTATATATGAATAATTTTTTTAAAACAATTTAATCATTTGTGTATATTGCTCCTTTAAGGCTTTTAATTTGAGTTTTTCTATGCATCGATGTCAGTTTAGTAACACCACGTAGAAGTGCAAAAAAATTAAATAGAATGAATAAATAAAAGTCAGGCTGCACAAAGAAAACATTAATGTTCATAGTAGAAGAGTACATTGTCCATTGTCTTTATAAATGTTTTAATCAATATGGACACAAAAAATTTGCATTGTGTCATTGACCAATATATTGTTTTCTCTATCATAATGTAAGAAACAAAAGACGCTCATATGTTGTTGTTATCAGGCTGTAATACAAAAACGCAGATGTTCATAGCCTGGTGGTATGTCTAATGCCAACAAGTTCCTCTGCTCTCTCTCCAGGACGGCCGAGACAGAGGTAGAGTAGGGGGTTGGGGGTAGAGAGGGGGGTTAATTGGTTCCTTATGTCCAACTACACCACGTTTTCCTCTAAATAACAGGGCTTTTTTGTTTCAAATAATGGCTTTTCCATCCTTTTCCATTTGCGATGGTAGAGGGCAAAGCAACAAACTCAAGAATTAAGTGATCAGTAGTTTTTTTTTTCCTGTCAGGTTAAGAATTTTGGTATCACACATTACTAGACTAATAAATATTCTTAGTAAAATGTGGGTGTTTATTGCCTATGCAAAACTCACTGCCACAATACTAGGATGTTCTGGACGGTTGCCAGGGCATTGCTGTGTGTTTGCTAGATGCTTACCGACTGATCCAAGTTAAAAGTAATAGTCTGATTACTATTAGGTAAAACCCATAAGTATGATTGCTTCAAATGTAATTAATGTATAATAACTATGTAATTAATATAATAACTTTGTTAACGGTACTCTTTGCTCAAAAGCAACAGTAGCTTTACCCATAACCAACACTGGCAAAATATATTTTATTAGTTGGCTGCATAGCACCTGTTTGCTCAGCTTGTGAATTGACTGGTTGATCAAAACCATGTAGATACTTGGGCTAATATGGACCAGACCTCAGATGTCTTTGAAGATCCTGTTGTATGTTTTTTTTTTTTCAAACAAGCGTTTCTCTTCGATTTTTCCCCTACGGAGAGAAGAAAGCGTTAGAACGGTAATATTGAAGCACCCCAGTTTATGTGTGCCTATATGGAAGGCATTAACTCAGAAATTCCTTTGAATCTGCGAGTAAACTGACAAGATGGTGGGATTTGGAGTTGCAATTGGCTTCAAAGGGATTCGCCAATCCTGCCATGACCCCCAGGACACACCCACGGTGAGGTATCGCTAACACGCAGTGAAAATGTGATTACTGACCTCACTGACTCAATAACAAACATATGTGAAGAAAGAGGCTTGGCGAGTCACTCAGCAGTTTTTTAGGATCCTCGTGTAGAAGAACAGCCTGCAATTCCTGCTAGGAATGTTAAAGTGTGATAATCTGGGGTGCGTTTCCCGAAAGCATCGTTAGCCAACTATGCTCGCAAGTTCCGTCGTTACCAATAGAGTTCAATGGAAATTGCGACCAACTTGCGACCATAGTTGGCTAACGATGCTTTCGGGAAACGCACCCCTGGTCGTTTTGACAGACAGAACCAACATTTCCTGTTTTAGCTGGTTGTCATATGTTGTGGATCAGATTCTGGTCCACAGCATACAGTCCAACTATTCTGGTGTCCCCACCAGGCTTTAAAGACGGTCAAACGCCAGATGAGAAGCACTGCATCACAGCAGTCCAAAGCAGTGAATCTAATCACCAAAAAAGGCAAAACTTCACTTCAACAAAGTAGTAGTGATGAGTTTGATGTTAAAAACAAAACAAAAACAGTGAACAGAAAGAGAAAGGGAAATTAGTAACACTTTATATTAGGTGTTAATTACTACACACTTACATCAATAATAATAATAATTGTTTTTTTGTAATAATAATAATAATAATTTAGAGAATCAAAATACTAGGGCCGATAACAATAAAAATCTGTTTAAAAATACAAGTCGGAATAATATCTTGGAGACTAGAAGGCTTCAAGTGTTTAACCATCTCTGCCAGGGTTGAAATAGAAACAGGCTCAAACTGGTGAAAAACAGCAGAGACAGTCGACGGAGGAACTGATGGATCATGATCAGATGGCTGAATAGAAGATCTAATACCAGCAATCTTGTCCATAAAATATGTATGAAAATGTTCACAGGTTTGAACATAAACATCAATACCATCAGAGGCAGGAGGATTCATAGCAGCATTCAATGTACTAAATCAAACTATATAACTATATAAATAGAATTACAACGATACTTTTCAATAAGATCAGAAAATTATGTGTCCCTTACAGTTTTGACCATTTCCTGATAATTTCATAACAGACCCTTAAAATTATCGTAAGAGACTTGAAGCTTATCCTTCTTCCACTTGCGCTCTGCACATCAACACTACCGACGGAGAGCACGAGTCGAATAATTTAACCATGATTCTAGTTTTGGTTTAACATATCTGGCCTTCAGAGGTGCAATAGAATCTAAAATATTGGTGCATGCAAAAGTAAAAGAGTAGAGTAGGTCATCTGCACATAAATGCAATGGTGAACTTTCATACAATGTACCATGCTACATTATACATGCGAGGGGACATGCATGATTTCCACACAGGGTATGATAGAGAAATTTTTTAAAGCAACAGACTTATGATCAGAGAAACCAGTCTCAGTAATTTCAAGATCACATACAGCTAAACCATAAGATAAAACAAGATCCAAAGTGTGTCCATGTTCATGTGTCGGGCCTGTAAAAGACTGGACAAGATTAAATTAATCAATAAGATTTTAAAAATCTCTTGCCAGAATATTTGATGGACAACAAACTGAATGAATGAATATTCAAAAAAAAATGTATAGTCCCCTATCATCAAGAGTCTGTCATGCTTCGTCATGATTCCCCCTAAAAACTCAGTAAACTCAGGAATAAAGTTTTTATTTGTTTTGGGTGGTCGATACACCAACACACAAAACACTGGATTTTGTAAAGTCAATTTGCATCAACTGCACTTCAAAGCTTGAGAAGATGTCAAACTTCATGCTTCGACAGTCACATTTCTTTTTAAAAACTGATGCAATACCTCCACCACGACGACCAGTGGTACGAGGTGAACTAAAAAAATTCACATTCCGGTGGTTTAAGCTCTGTGATAGGGCTGATAGGGCACCAACTTTAAGCCAAGTCTTAAAAAATTTAAAATCCCAAACATTGCGAGGTGAAAAGGTCTTTCAATATAAAAGTTTTATTTACTACCAATATTGAGTTTACCAAGGCCATCTTGGCCAAGATCGATTCATAAGCCGACTGTGATGCATAGGAGTGGATGCCGACTGGATGCAACACAGCGGGAGATGATTCATTTGATCTCCTCCACCTCTACGGAGACAAGGCAAAAATACCTGAGAAGGCACCGCGGCTCCAAACTGTGCCAGCAGGAACAACGATCCAAAACCAGCTCACATCGGCGACCAAACGAATAGGAACTTGGCAACGCCAAAGACGCCAGGTACAGTTTCCATCTAGTAGAAATACCGCCTCACTTTTCGTGTCTGCGTCACCATTTCCTCCTGGGAGCTGCGTAAGACAGCCGGCGTAAACTCTCTGGCATAGAAAACTCAAATGGAGGAACAAAGGTACTTGATTCTCTTATACACTATTTGATCAGTTTTCAACAGAGTTTTGAATAGTGAACGATGTTTGCTTGTCGTAGACCAATGCAGTTGAGACATGTTGAAAGATCAGAGAGAAACACAAAACAAACAAAAACAACCAGGCAAGATGCAGGCGGCAAGTCATACACTCCTACACCATCACAGATCAGCTGAGTCTTTGCGGTCTCCATATACAGCATAGCTCCATAATAGCTCTCTATATAAAGCATACCGACTTTATTCAAGCCACAGAAAACAATACAATCTTCCAGCCTAGGTGGAAGTCAACATGCGCATTAAACAACAACTTGGGACTAATATAATCTAATTTAAAAGAAAAATATGTAAGTGGCTGTCATGTGTTGGAGTGTCTTGATAATCAAAGTATATGACGCAGAATTAACAAAATAATGGACACTTAGAGCAATAGCACAACACAAGAATCAACATAACATCAACACAATATGAAGAACAGAGTAAAACTGAAGGCTTAAATACACAGAGGGAAGATCATGAACAAAAGTTTTATAATAAAACAATAAAACCATGACAACAGATTAATGCCTAGAACTCAGGCAAATTGTGACAAAGAAAGACAGTGAAACTTAACATAACTGTGACATCACAGTTCAAACTAAGAAGGGGAGGGGGTAGGAGGAACAGGAGCAGGCTGGGGAAGACATAGAGGATACGACGGCCAGGGAGGAGATGAAGGTGGGTAAAGTCAGGGCAGAAACAGGAGGGACCAGCGCAGGGATAAGAGGAGCAGGAGACTGACCTAAAGCCATGACATAAAGGTCATGGTGGATGAGCCAGGAGAGGTGGAGCTTGACATGATGGTCCATGGTGGAGCTGAAGTAGCATTGAGCAAAGGTGGAGCTGATGGGTTGGAGGGTCAAGGTGCTGTCTGGGTCTTGGAGACTTGAGTCAGAGGGATCCATTTAGCCAAGGGGGAGCTAATGACTGGGATGCCCTAGGCAGATCTGTGCAGCAGAGCGGAACCACTGAAGGAGACAGCAGAGGCAATCCCAAAGGAACTGGATGGCTTTGACAGTGGAAGAGGGAGAGGGAGGATGGGAGAAATCATCCACAGTGGAGACTTAGTGATGGGTTTAACCAGCCACAACTTTTGTGCAAGGCTTAACCAGCGACGCCTTTTGTGCGAGGCTTAACCAGTGACAACTTTTGTGCTAGGCTTAACCAGTGACGACTTTTGTGTGAGGCTTAACCAGCGACGACTTTTGTGCTAGGCTTAACCAGCGACGACTTTTGTGCTAGGCTTAACCAGCGACGACTTTAGTGCTAGGCTTAACCAGCGACGACTTTTGTGCGAGGCTTAACCAGCGATGACTTTTGTGCTAGGCTTAACCAGCGACGACTTTTGTGCTAGGCTTAACCAGCGACGACTTTTGTGCTAGGCTTAACCAGCGACGACTTTTGTGCTAGGCTTAACCAGCGACGACTTTTGTGTTAGGCTTAACCAGCGACGTCTTTTGTGCTAGGCTTAACCAGCAACGACTTTTGTGCTAGGCTTAACCAGCGACGAATTGCTGCTAGGCTTAACCAGCTACGACTTTTGTGCTAGTCTTAACCAGCGACAACTTTTGTGCGAGGCTTAACCAGCGACAACTTTTGTGCGAGGCTTAACCAGCGATGACTTTTGTGCTAGGCTTAACCAGCGACGACTTTTGTGCTAGGCTTAACCAGCGACGACTTTTGTGCTAGGCTTAACCAGCGACGACTTTTGTGCTAGGCTTAACCAGCGACGACTTGCTGCTAGGCTTAACCAGCTACGACTTTTGTGCTAGGCTTAACCAGCGACGACTTTTGTGCGAGGCTTAACCATCGACGACTTTTGACTTTTGTGCTAGGCTTAACCAGTGATGACTTTTGTGCTAGGCTTAACCAGCGACGACTTTTGTGCTAGGCTTAACCAGTGACGACTTTTGTGCTAGGCTTAACCAGCGATGACTTTTGTGCTAGGCTTAACCAGCGACGACTTTTGTGCTAGGCTTAACCAGCGATGACTTTTATGCTAGACTTAACCAGCGACGTCTTTTGTGCTAGACTTAACAAGCGACGACTTGCTGCTAGGCTTAACCAGCGACGACTTGCTGCTAGACTTAACAAGCGACGACTTGCTGCTAGGCTTAACCAGCGATGACTTAGTTGACTTGAAACTGGAAGGGACAACCGTTGATTGTAGCATAGAAGAAACCTCCTTGTCCAGCTCATCATACAACGATTCCTCAGTTACCAAGCTCAGTTTATGTGCCTCTGCAGCAGGAGTATGGGAAGGCATCCAATCAAGTTTGATGAACTCCAACAATATGCCCTCGATGATGGATATTGTTGCCGGCTTACACACCTGGACAAACTCCACATTAGGCTCGGGCTCCGGTACGAAAACAGCCTCTGACGACCACTCTGACTCGATCTTTGTGGTGGGCTCAGGCTCCGAGTCAGCAGTGGACTCTGGCTGTTCTGCGGCGGGCATGGCTGACGGCTGGCTGGGCTCTCAGTCTGAAGTGGGGCTGGTGATGTCCTCATCGGCGAGGCAGATGGTAAAAGGTGAGTCATTTCGAACCAGCACCCACATACTCGGAGAAGCTCCCTCGAGAACCATCCACAGGCAGGCGTGCCTTCGACTGTTCCTTGAGGCTGGTGTTATAGAAAAAAACATAACGAGTTATTAGTTGGGTCATCTATAGCATTTCCGTGACAGTGGAGAGCGAAGGTTCGTTTCTCACTGAATTTGTCATCTATAAAGGTTAAAGAAAAAATGTTGTGAGGAACGAGGGTTACATACGTAACCGAGACGCTCACTTTCGCTGTCACTCCAAGTTACGTCAAGTGACGACGAATGGGGTTCCAGTCTAATCAAGCCAGCTTCACAGCTGTCTTCCAGTGCCCTGCGTAAGTCTGAGCTCCCTGTTGTGAGACTGGCACGGACGAAGGACTCGTACTTAACACAGGAATACCAAGGTTCAATGGGAAGCATATCTCAGAGGAAATATGCAAATAGTGCCTGCCCAAAGGGGGGACTTACAGAATAAACATATGACCGGGAAGGGGGTAGCATACGGAGAACACTGGGGTGTCCAGCCTGAAGGGTGGAATATTTCAACCCGTCTGCACTTCGCCAACTACTGCGTTGTGTTCTGACGACAAGACGCTGATGTTCCTAAAGACACTTTATTCTGCACACTGCACAATTCCAAAGAGAGCAAAAGATAAGGATTCTATCCATCAGAATCAGCCTCTCTCAGTCAAATAGACTGCAGACTTAGCATTTGATCACATTCAAAAATCAGAAAATAAAATACATAAAAATAATTATAGAAAATAAACATTGCATGTCATTTCTGTTATTGACTAAGGGCTTTTAGCTTTTATAACATGAAATAAACCATCCTATTTCCAATAATACATACAGTAATATGCACAAAGCAAAATGTACATACTTTACATCTAGGCTGTTCAGTGCCATTGAACATCAATCAACACAAGAGAACTTTAAATGAACACATTAGGCCTATACTCTAAACCTGGTATTGGAAGTACATACCTGCACAATTCCAAAGAGAGCAAAAGATCAGGATTCTATCCATCAGAATCAGCCTAACATAAGAAAAAGGACAACTGAAACATGTGGCTACATCTAAAGAGGATAGAATAGTGAGCGCTAGCATACAGCAAAATAAAACACGAGGTTAGCTATGTTAGCAATTTCTTATGCTCTCAAAACAGAAAAGTTCTCAACTCATCTCAAATAAATGTATGTGCACTCATAAAATGCACATACACTCACAAAAAACATGTACAAATTACCATGTGCACTAAAACTAAAGTTACAACAGGTAAACGTCAAGTTTACATTGCACTGATGTAAATATGTACCTCTCTGTCAAATAGTCTGCAGACTGAGAAAAGAACGCGGAAATTCAGTATATATCCACCACTCTAGCCTCTATCCATAGAGGGCGCACGTACACAACAAATAACTCTCCCAATACCGATAAGCTACCATGAAATAACAGAACAATACCAGATTTTGGTGAAACAAACTCACAAAACAGAAAATGAAAGGTTGCAATAATATTTATCTTTCTTTAACCTGTTACACATGCACACGGAGGCACCTAGCCAACGCGCAGGCAATAGACAAATAGGGAAAAGACACTGGCGTTGACGTCAGCAGTGCTGGAGGAACTCAGGGCTTGACGGGGGAAGCTCACCTGAGGAAAAAAATCGCATGTATCCAGTCCGTGGAGTGGAGTGGTGAGCAAGCGAAGACACATGAGCGGGTCCAAGTACCGGCTGGTTGAAGCGAGTGCATGAGAGGACACTGGCTCCAATCGGAGATTGTAGAATCTGGTGAATGTGTTGGGTGTCGCCCAGCCGGCAGCTCTGCAGATGTCTGTTAGTGAGGCGCCATGCGCTAGAGCCCAAGAAGAAGCCACACTCCGGGTGGAGTGGTCTGTCACACCAAGGGGGCATGGTCGACCTTGCTGCTGGTATGTCAAAGCAATGGCGTCCACAGTAAGACAGCCTTTGCTTGGACAGAGCCTTTCCCTTCAGCTTCCCACCATAACAGACAAAGAGCTGGTCCGAGGTCCTCAAACACTGCGTTCTGTCTACATAGGCGTGGAGAGCGCGTACTGGACAGAGCAGTGCCAGGCCTGGGTCTGCCTCCTCCAGGCAGCGTTTGCAGGTTCACCACCTGGTCCCGGAAAGGAGTGGTGGGAACCTTGGGCACATATCCAGGCCGGGGGTCTCAGGATCACGTGAGAGTAAGCCGGCCCGAACTCCAGGCATGCTTCGTCAATGGAGAATGCGTGCAGGTCCCCTACCCTCTTGATGGAGGCCAGTGCAACCAGTAGACCTGTCTTCATTGAAAGGAAGTTAAGCTCCACTGATTGCAGAGGCTCAAAGGGAGTACTCTGCAGGCCAGTTAGAACCACTGAGAGGTCCCAAGAGGGAACGAGGAGGGCAAGGAGGATAGTCTCCTCACTCCTCTCAGGAACCTGACGATCAGGTCGTGCTTTCCCAAGGACTTACTTTCGACTGCGTCATGATGTGCGGCGATAGCGGCAACATACACTTTCAGGGTGGAGGGAGACAGCCTTCACTCCAACCCATCTTGCAGGAAGGAAAGCACGACACTAATCGAGCATCTCCGGGGGTCTTCTCGGTGAGAAGAGCACCAGTTGAAGAATAGGTTCCACTACCTACCTCCGAACCTGGACACGCTGATCGGATAACATTCCGATCAGAAGCGCGTGTACACTTGTCTTTTCAATGTGTATGTGGACAACATCCAGATACAGGTCGCATGTTAATGCCAAGTGTAAACGCAGCCTCTGACAGCAGGTCGGAGTAACTGGTACTCGGAGCGTCAATTTAAGTCTATTGCAGTATTTTCTGATTTACAGTGTAACAAAAAGAAATATTCATAACCCCTCAGGTGATGTCTTTTCATTGTAATATATCAACAAAATGCTAAAATAATTTTGAACCTTGTTATTTTCAATGGTCAGATTCGTCACTTCAAAATATATGCAAATTAGTGCATATTTAATTAGAAATAGTCTGATTAGCATATTTAAACATAAATTTACAGAAAACTTGCAATACATTTTTTTTCTCCTATTCATGCGAGTAATCAACTGGTAAAGTTTCATGGTGATATCTGTAAGTTAAAATTTTTACCCTATTCACCTGTAGTGTCTCGCCTTAAAGAGCCAAAAATTGGCGGCCATCTTGAATTTGAAGGTCAAAAATAGGTCAAATCAATAAATCTACATAATTTATGAATTTCTTGACCCAAATAGTCTCAGAAACCATGTATTATGCAGCACTGTGGGCAAAACCATTAAAAAGTTCATTTCCAGCTTGGCTGACGGCAGCCATTTTGGATATAGGGCTCTCACAAAATTTCCCCACATTTTTGTGAGGGGCACCCCGGCTAATTTTTTTCTTTATCCTTTATAGATGACAAATTCAGTGAGAAACGAACCTTCGCTCTCCACGGTCACGGAAATGCTATAGATGACCCAACTATGTCGGGGTAGTGGGTGAGGCACACCAGATCATGAAAGTCCCTCTTGTAATCCTGGAGGGAGTGATCCCCCTGATCCAGCAGGAGGAGATGGACAGCAGGATTTTTTTTCTTTGCTCTAAAAATAATCTTATTTAATGGTCTTGTGTTCTGTCAAGGGATGCAGTGTATTGATAATCATGAACAAACTTTAATAAACACAGCATAACACAAGAACCAACATAACATTAACACAAGATGAAGAACAGAGAAAGGCTTAAATACACACAGAGGGAAGATCATCAACAGAACAGGGAACAGGTGTAGACTAATAAGAAACCATGAACAGATTAATGACTAAAGTCAGACATATGATGACAAAGAAAACGAAGACTAAGAAACTGACCAATACAGTGAAACTGAACATAACTATGACAGTGGCGCTCTGTGGTGTTGCAGGATTTTATACAGCCTCCGGAGACTTAGCTGGGGGATACGGACAGATGCCGCTCATAGAAATCAATGGCAATCAATCTTGTCAATGAAAATTAGCCAGTTCTGCTGAGCTTGTTAGGTCCTCACCAAATGCCTAATTTTTATGAAGCATAGACTGTTGGACAGTGTTCCCACCAGTACACAATGTGGATGTCTCCCTCATCTGACCCATTCATTTTTGGTCTTAGAGTCCCAACGAATGAGCTGATGAGTTGTTTTGGGTGTGTTTGATTAGGAAGAGCTCAGAAATGGGTAGATTTATGTGCCTACAGGAACAGGGTGGGAACTATCAAAGTGCATGTAACCGCACTTACTGACTGCTTCTAGGAGATCTATTCTGCAGAGACTGAATGTTTTATGGACAGTATGTCTTGACTGTGACCTGTTGTGTTTTGCTAGCAAGATGTAAGCGTCACTTCTTGTAGCTTGACATACTCATTACAGCATAGATGTGGGAGTCGACTCATTAGTCTTGTTTGACCCAGTTCATAGCTAAAGTGTGTTTACTACAGATGCCAGTAAAATGGTTTTCAATCAAATATGCCTTCAGTAAAGGTCCTCTGTCATTTGCTAGGAAACTACTAAAACACCAAAGGCCTCTATCTCCAGTTTATTTAATCTGTCTCTGACAGCAGTCCGGAAGGTCGCCAACCCCTCCACTATATGACCTCCTGTTTCCTCTCACTCTCTCACCCTCATGTCCTGAACTCTTGTTCTAACTGTTTGACCGGCCTGTTATGGCAGGAACAAGAGACACCGGGTCTCCTGTCAACTCGCCTGGCCTACATGTTTAGAAATGTCCCTACTCCCCCTGACAAATATGGAGTAAGAAGCAAGTTGAGTTATGACATGCCTGGAAGAATGAGGAAAATGTGGCTGTGATTTCAGTGTCATGCTGGTGCTGTTACGCTAATATAATAATGTTGTCTTTTTTCAGACACTACAAACAATCACTATTTAAAAGAGATTTGTTTTATGAGAAATCTGCAAATACAGACCTTCCTTACTGTTTTAATTCTTTTTTATTTATTTATACAGGACAAGAACAGTTCTTGAACTATTCCTAATGATGGTGCACTATATGCAGTGCAACATGAATGTCAAATTTAAGTTTGGCATTTTATGGTACAAATACTGTTAAATAAATAAATTATTTTATAAGACATTCCTATTTGGAATTTTACAGTCACTTTTACAAAGGCTGTGTGAAGAAAACAACTCTAAACTCCTCAGGGAAAATAATACTAATCTGAAAGTGTTTTTTAAAAAAGATGTGGAATCTAAAAATCCTTAGGACATGTTTACTGATTAAAATTAAAATCATTAATACCATTGATCAGCCCTACCAAACGTGGAGGTCGAACATTGTTGTTTTGATTGATACTGTGAAGCTGCTTTGATACAATCTGTATTGTGAAAAGCGCTATATAAATATACTTGACTAAAAATTTTATAGTTAAAACAATAAAAAAATATATTAGCAATAAGAAATATAAATCCAATTAATAATGTATTCTGAAAACAAGCCTTCAGAATTTTGCTTCTCAAATACATGTATTTTATTTAAGGATTGTAATAATAAAAAAAATATTTAATAAAAAAAGGATTGTAATACAGGTGAAATCAAAAACATGTGAGAGTTGGATCCATACGCAGTGAGTTTACTGACACATAAAATGCATACAAATAAACAAATCCAAAATAGAGACCAGAGAACCAGAAACCTGAATGATCAAACATACAGCAAGCCATGAAGAACAAAACTTGACAAGTAATACAAGAAACACTGGGGTTTAAATAGACAAGGGATAATTGGCAAACAAGACACACCTGGGAACACAGAAAGAACTAATCAACATGTAAAACTACAAATGACTACGAAACATGGCGCAGAACAGGAAATAACATAAAAGTCCACACAAGACAGGCTGGGATCATCACAGGTATTTTACAGGAAAACAATTGTTTGTTTGTTTGTTTGTTTGTTGTGAATTAACAGGAAAATACTTATTTCACAACAGAATGTTGATATCTTACACTGGGCAGTGCAGGCCACTCCAAGGACATTTGACGTTTCCATGTTATGAATGCACTGACAATCTAACAATGTTTACTGCAGGAAGACACATTGGTGCTATTGGCTTGAAGCTGAATAGTTTATGAAAAGAAGAAAAGCTTGTTAAACCCAGCTGTAAGTCAGATGTTCCTTCTTGGTATGCTGTTGTGCAAACTCTAGAAGAAATTTAACCTCCGTTTCAATCAAACAACTGATTACACTGTAGAATGTATCCACAATCATGTGAAGGGCTCTCATGGAAACATGTTGGACCACAATTTGGAGCAAAGGCAAAAGACATTTTCTACTTTTATGCAACGTGACAACATTTATCCCAACAGTTTGGTTCACATGCATAGCATTGCTACAGATGCATTTAATGGCCTGACTCAAAGCTGCATTTTACATTTGAACACAAATCTGAAAATTACTCTAAATAAAATGTGCAGTTCATGGAGCATTGAACTGCACACATGAAGTAGTTAATGAGTTGTTTGCATAAAATATACCTCAAATTGACACTTTTGCCTTGTGTGAGATAGCCCTATACTACAGTGTGTGTCCCCATAAATATAATGCAAATATACTTTATGCATTTAATCTCACTTTATCCCAGTGCATTTGCTGTTAACTTTCAATGATCACACTTCACCATGCAAATAACTGCAATTATGTTATTTAAACGTACTATGGGGCCCTGCACCATGACATGCAGGAAAAAATATCATAGCCAAACCGATGTTTGAAAATATAGATTTATAAAGAAAACAGATGTGTTCCTAATTCTAAGAAACTGAATCTTTGTGTTGGTTAGCCCACTGGTAGTGTACAAAGGATTTGACTTCTAATCTTCTTTTACTCTTTTCCCGCCATTGATGGAATTTTTCAGCGATCCATGTTTTCACTGTTACACGGTAGGGGGCGCTATTACACATCTTCTGAAAGAGTGCTGAATCTCCTGATCAAAACACAGGTGAAGAAGAGGCAGATACAAGTGGTAGCTTAAACAAATGTAAAATAACACGATCATCAAATATTAAACCGCATATAAATTAAAAATGCCAAACGTTACAGATTGACATGTCGAAACCAAGAAGAGGAAACGACTTGATGATAAAAAAGATAAACACTGAACATTACAAAATAAACAAACAGCACAAACTGCTAAAAGTGAACCAAAAATAAAGCTGGACTGGATCTACTCCATCTGTGTTTTCATCATCGTTTTGAATCCGATCCGGATGTAGTCTTTGACAAAATGTTGATTTTTCTCAGATTAACTTTTTATATCACGTTTTTGTGGATGTGCTCAATGTGTGTTGATGAACAATAAAGAAGAAAAGTGTAAAAATACGAACCAAAATAGTGATTCATCCAGTAAATCAGACAACGCTACTTCTCTCATGAATTTGCTAATGAGATTTAGAGTGGATGTCTAGATTATCAGCTGATTTGATATTATGAATTTGGTAAAAGTGTGTAGGCTAAAGCCAATCGGCCTATAGTTAGCCTAAATAATTTAAAATAGCCATCGTAGTCGCCTGGAGGAATCATGTATTCATTAATGTACATTATGCACTCAAAGACAACTCTGGTTTATGTAACATATTTTTACTGTGGAGTAAACCATGTTATATAATATCTAGCCAGTGTGTGTGTGTTTGTGTGTATAGACACTTTTGACCAGTTGGCATCAAGGTTTTTTGTGTGATGCATGAAGTCAGTTTAAAACATTTTCATATTTTAAAACCTACCAATCGTATTCAAAGTTTGTTCAAACAAAAGTCGGTAAAAGGCAGGACAAAGGTCAAATATATATGACATAATCCTCCCCAGAATCATACAACAACTGACTATATAATCAACATTTCAAAAGTTATCATCATGAATCACAAGCACATACACTGTAAGAAAGGTAGTTCACTCACAGCTTATAAAATTTACTGAGTGAGCTGACAATGTGTTTTCGATTATACGCACCACGCCAGCGCGCCTACAGTGAGTGTTTGCATTTGCGCGCCCGCGCGCGCGTGTGTGACGTCACTCTCACATCTCTCTCTCTCTCCTCTCTGTGAGAGTGTTGCTGCTCAGTCTCAGTGCTGCAGTTGTTCTCCGAGTAACGGGACAGAGGTGAATTATCCCAGCTCACATGCCGTATGCGCGCGACTGCGAGGGAATAAAATGAATATTCACAAACAGCCGTGGACTAAACAGCGCTGAGCAACAATCGAGCCCTCTCTCTTAACCAGACGCGAGCTTTTAGTACTTTTTTTTGTTTTTGTTTTTTTGAGGAGTTACTATTCAGTTTTGGAATAACTTTGTTGGAGTTCACTGTCACTACTGCAAGTAAGTATTTAATGTCAAGGTTTAATAGATGACAATGATACATGAAATTTGTTTTTCATCATAGTAAGTGTGCATAGGCTAGCAAATCATGAACATTTCGGATCTCAGAAACGGTAACGCGTGGCAGTGTCCGGCAGAAGAGGCTGAGAAACTGGAGAAAAGAAAAAAAAAAACTCTAATTAATGCATCCTCCATCATTATTAGTTTAGTGATGCATAAATTAGAACATATAAATCAGAACTTTTGTATTGTGTTTTTTATTTTATTTATTTTTTAGAAAGCGTTTTAGGGGTATGCATAGGTGCCACCCTGTTTCCAAAAGGTGTCAAACTTCAGTGTTTGCCCCAATTTACACTAATACCTCCCCCTCACTTCCACATAGACTAAACACTCACAAGAAGATAACATGTACCTAACAAAAGAGGAATTGTTTCATACTGTGCTGTGTTCAGGTACTGTTGTAACAACCAGTTCTGGTTTGTTGTAAATTCAGATTGATAGCAGTCAAACATTCCTGGCCCTTCTGGCAGGATCCCAAAATACACGCCTTGGAATAAAGTTTTCCAAACCAGACAGGACTCATGCAGGTCAATACACGACATATTGAAGTCGTCTGATGTGGTAATTAATGTCTTGACTTTAGCATATTATTTTGCAGTAAACAGTAAATGGAGAAGGTGTGTTTGGTCCCGATCTGAGTGGACTGTATAGGATAAAATGGTAAATCATTTCATGGACTTCATTTATTTTCATTTCATTAGCCTGTGTCATGATGTGGTCACACTTAGCTGTAGTAAGATTACACATGAGACCACAGTTAAGCTGCCTGATGACTGTACATTTGATGTATTAGGCGATTCATACAGTGAACGGAATCTCATCAAAACGATCAAATAACGCAAATGGAAATTTAAGGATAAAGTTTAGACCAAAACAAAGCAAAATCTTCTATTTGACCTTACTGGGATGCATTGTAAACCCTAAAGCTCCAAATATGTAATTCGTTTGAGTAGGGTACATTTAAATGAAACGCATTAGTTAAAAAAAAAAATAACTTCATAAAACTGACACATTTTAAGTAATCTGAATTGTTTTATGAACTTGTTTCTTTTCATTTAGACAAACTTAAATTTAGCTGAAACTGGGCTGGGATTTTAGCATTTACTGAATTAACTAGTTAAAGCTATAGCTTTATTAGCTATAGCTAAATTCCTCTACTAAAATTGAGTCTTTGAGTATTTGATTATTGAATTGAGTCTACTAAATAAGTTGAGAGCACATGATAATTTTAAGTAGAATTAATGAATGAATTCACTTACTCAAATATTTCAAGTTAAGAGCAATTCAAATATCTGCTTGCCTAAACTTTTCTTAAGCTTAAAGTTCACATCAAAATAAAAAAAATAAAAAAATCTGTCATAATTTACTCACCCTGAAGTTGTTTCAAACCTGTATGAGTTTCTTTCTTCTGGTGAACACAAAACAATATATTTTGAAGAATGTGGGTAACCAGACGGTGGACCCCATTGACTTCCATAGTAGTCAAGATACTATGGAAGTCAATGGGGTCCATCAACTGGTTACGACATTCTTTAAGATATCATCTTTTGTGTTCGGTAGAAGAAATAAATTAATACAGGTTTGAAACCACTTGAGGCATGATGACAGGCAACATAAATCATGACAGAATTTTCAACTAATCATTTAAAAAAAATTCTTAGCTTATACAAGTTTGCTGTTACCGATTACCTCAATTTATTTTGAGTCTTGTCAACTTATTTAGGTTTACGTTGTGCAGTCAGGTGTATCTTACACTTTTAATTGGAAGTATTTGTTTGAACTTAGTGTCGACTGAATACATTCAACATGGGTTTATAGAGTACGATACATACGGCAAGAAAGTAAAATACAGAATTTTAGTGCTCTTCTAAAATGTGTAGACTTAACATGTTTAGTGCCAAGGTTTTTGGTCTGATGCAAGCTAGACAGAGACAGGAAAGCCTCCCCTTTACAAAAAACACACACATGGCACTCCATGGCCTCCCAGGTCAGGACTGGGAGCAGCTGTGGAGCCGGGGATCGGAGCTGGGATGCCCGTGCTGGTTCCTGCCCTTCCTGCTGTGTGTCAGAGCTGCTGAAGGGAGATATCAAACTCCAAAATGTGTTCGGTGGCCTTCAATTACAGGTCCAATGGCGCTCTCTAAATAAATAGATCAGATGGGCATGGATGGGAGGTCCCGTGACTTGTTGCAGGTTGTGGTTGATGGTTGTGCTATATTGTGTGCTATTTTAATGGCCACCCAGTCAGTGGTATAAATAAGATCTACTATTTTGATATATGTGATCTTTTGAGATGTGTGGTTTGTTGCTTTGTATGTTGCAGTTGCAGATGTCAAAACAGTTTATCTCAGCTATAAGGTTTATTGATTTCTAAACCGTGTATTATCTTCATAGGATAATGATTTGTTGTGGTGTTGGTGTCAAGCTGTTATCTTTAGATTGTTTTATGTCCTTACTGGAGTTTATGGCGTCTAGTCTGGTTAACTTCAAAGACAAGCTCACTGTATGTATTGTGATAGGCTGATGTAACTTTTACTGACTTGCTTGTTGGGTGTATCTCTCTCTCTCTCTCTCTCACACACACGCACACGCACACGCATGCGCACACACACACACACACACACAAATATATAAAAAAAGCCTTTTGTAGGTGTAAAGTGTTTTTTATTTTTTTCAATTTTTTATTTTAACCACATTCAAGTAAAACATTTATGTAATACAATGATTTTTTAAAAAAAAGTATGGCAGCTTAATACATGATATAGAAAATTATATTTACTGTAATATTAAATTGCATCATAGTAATGAAAATATGATTTCCCCCCACTGTGGTAGAGAATTATGAGACGGGGTGGGGAATGGCATACTTCATTTTTAAGAAAATATAGGTATAAAAGCCATATATAAGAAAATGGAAATTATGAAAATAATTGCCTTATGTAAAAATAAGTAATGGTCTTAATATCAATCTTAATTTAATATTCAAAATCTACCTTCTTTAGAAAATCTAACCTGTACTTGACTGGTTTTCTGAGAGTCAAAGACTAATCATTAAAACTAGTATTGTAAAAAGTTGCAAGTTATTTGTTTGTATTAAAATGTGTGTATCATTTGGCATTTCGTCTATACGAGATGCATTGTTGGAAATGTTGGAGTGTGCAGCCCATATGAATCCAGGACACACCCATACACAACTGTGACACAACTGTGATCTCATCCAGCCTCATGGTTACGGGGGAAACTTGAGTTTAATAGTTCAGAAGAGTGCATTCAATCACCTTTTGGCTTCTTCCTGAAGTTTTCATACTTTGATGTCAGTGAATACTGATCTATCATGCTTCTAAAACAACATATTAAGTTCATTAGATCACATCTTATTAATCTATTACCCATTTAATTTAACCCTCTTAAAGCTTCAAAAGTCAAGATTATAATTGTTGCTGCTAGTTAGCATGTTATAATTGGCTCAGTTCTAACCGATGCCAGCTTAATGAGATCACTTTTAACTGGTTTCCAGTTGGGTGTTCTATAAAACCGTTTCTCATCTCACACGGATGTGTTGCCAAGAGAGCCGAGTTAAGAAGATTAACAAGATAGAGTAACTTGTGTTGGTACACGTTTGACACAACTTGTAATTTCCTTAAGAATGAAAACCGAGTAAACAATTTTGTCATGTAAGGGTGTTTAAAATAACAGAACCACGTCATAAGAGCTAAAAGTAACTACATTAGAATAACAAATGCAGCTGCGGAGGTGAATCACTACGCTGACTGCCATTTAGCAGTATGTGTGTATAAATGTCTTAATAACAAAAGAAAACTCGCAGTTCAAAGCAAACAGAGTTGTGGCCGTGATTCACAACACCAAAATTACCTAATTTGTGAAGGAAAACCTGATAAGAAATCTCAAAATTAAACGCATAATGACACATTCTTCTTCCATTTAACCCAAAAGGAGAGATTCTGAAGAAAGTTCACGCTGCCTCTCTGTAATGGTTAACATGTATTGATGAGATCAGGTTTGTCAATGGGTGACAACCATTGATGTGTGGGTGATGTCAAACCTGGTGTATTGGACCTTGGCCATCTCATGTTGGGTATGGTCCTCATGCAAATCCATTATATGACTTTATACGACTTCATAGACTTATTTTATGATTCGTGTATGCGTTTTTTAAATTTATTTATTTATTTATTTATTTATTTATTTTGGAGCTTGAAAGCCCCTATATCCTTCCCAGGGTTATTTTTTACTAAAACTAAAACTATTCCTAAAACTAAAATGAAACAAAACTAAATTAGTAATACTAATGACAAAAGCACAAGGAAAAAAAACACAAATTAAATTAAAGATTTTTAAGTGTACTCAGGGCATCTCTAGATTCCTTTTCGTTTCATTAAGAAAGATAGTTATATTTTGAATAAATTAAGACAGAATTTTCAATTCTAGATGAACTATTTATTTAATGGAGACAGATGGATACTTTACAGGAGTGGTTATGAATACCGCAAAACTATAACCACAAAACTGAACCCCCGTGACCCACTCTGAGCAAAAGCTGAGCAATATTATGTCAGGGAATAGTCATTTGGAAACCAATATAGTTTAAAAAAGGAGCACAAAACAATTACCCCTGAGTGATGGGAAAAATTTTGAAATCATCATTTATCCTATTTCCTTCATCCAAGTGAATTTTCAAAATGTTAATCATTGTTTCATAATGATTTAGGCAGCCATCTTATGGGAGTCATTCGGTCTGTTTTGCCAGGTTTTATAGCTTCCAAGGAATATAAGAGCACTTTATAGGACCAGATGCTTCCTATTCAGGTTTAAACACTGTTCTGCCATGACATTCCTACAATTCAGGGAGATAATGCCACCATACACAGCTAAATTAACTTCTAGGTTGATTGCATTCACCAAACAATTCCTATGTTCAGAATCAGATCTAAAAATGATTGAACCATGAAGATCCAAATGTAGATTCCATCATCTGTACTTTCTGGAGGATTTTATGCTTGAATTGTGTGATATCTCACTATACACCGTACAGGGCTTCAATGTCAACATTTCCAAAAACAAATGCTATTCCGAAGAAGAGGACCTTTTTAGGTGTTTACAGTATTTGTGAAATTAGTTTGAATAATTGAAAATATCTGAGTGTGTTATATGTTGAATGTTTTGTATCTTTTATGGTTTTATTACAGTAATCCATGTTAATGTTAGTTGTTTTGACACTGATTCACATTATGGCGGACAAATCTTTTTTTTTTTTTGAGTCAATCCTATATAAATCAGTCTGAACGATTAGACAATAGTAAATCTGTCTGAATCTTTGGAATTGATTCAGATTGGTGATGCATTTTGAATTTGATTCCTTGTCTGTTTGTTGAAAAGCATATTTTAGGGTGATTTTTACATTTGGTTATTGTCATGCTATGTCCCTGTTTAATGGCCTACAACTCATTTGATGTAGCCTACTCATTGGAACTCATTCAATGCAATTAAAATTTTAACTCTGCATCAGATAATTGAATGCATGGATTGTGTATATTATAATGCTCTACGTTTGTGGATTTTTGTTTCTGCTTTAGTCTGTGTCACGGTTTGTTACTGGTTACCATAGAAGTGCGATCAGTCAATGTAAGTCAAAGTGTTTCGTTTCTCTGGGGTTCCAAAAATAAATTGATGAAATTGTGTTTTTAAATATAGTTACATTATAAACTTTTAACTGAGTGCACTCCAATCCCCATGCTACCACAGCTGACCAGTCAGGTTTCAGAAATAGGATCAGAAATGGAATTAGAGGAAGTAGGTTAAAAGTACTGCGAGCGCTTTCCTTCCACCTTAATACAAGACAAACCAATGGTGACTGTCCATTAGTTTTCTGATGGCACCAATACGATAAGTCAATATGACACGAAGAGTACTTGAGGATGTAACAACGAAGAATTAGACACAAACAGTTGTGCTCTCCATTGCCCATGTAGGACTGGCTCTACAGACCCGGATATTATCTCTGCGTGCCAACCATGCTCTATTTATGTGGCCTTGAATCCCTAGATCTTTTTGGTGTGGTGTGCCACCAGACTAACCAAATCCATTCTCCAGTGGAGTGCCGCCACCAAGTTTTGCAAAGAGGCTTTTGCTGTAGCCATGCTGTAGATCAGGGATGTCCAGTCCTGCTCCTGGAGAGCCAACGTCCTGCAGACTTTACCGCCAACCTGATCCATCACACCTGCCTGGAAGTCTGGTTCAGTGTGGCCTGTGGCCATCCAGGAGCAGGATTGGACAACCCGGCTTTAGGCAGATGGATGAAGCCCTTTCTACATTGAGCCATCCGAAATTGCTTTGTGCAATGTTAGGATGTCCTTCACTGGTTTGCACATAAGAGATACTCTCTTCCCTTGGGATAAAAATCATTTTGAAATACATTTAATCTCCAGGGTGTTCATGTTTTTAGTCCAGTCTGACCTCGACGGACTGAACAATAGAAATGAACCGCAGAAAATGTCCACGTCAAAGAGCCACACCTATACGTAATCACCATGGACTATTGGTAGTTCAAGAGTGTTTCCCAGCTTGAGTGAACTTTTCTGTAAAGTTTAATCAGGCAAGCTCTTTCAAACTGCAGAAACAAAATGAAAACTGAAGGTTCTTGGTCTCTTTGCTTTTTAGCAGTTTTGCTTACTTCTGCTTGAACCATGTTGTTAGGGTACTACTAACTAAATGGCTATTTAGCAGTCTGCTTGGGTTCCAGGTTTAGGTGTAATCTGTGGGTTGGTAGAAGTGAGCTAGGTTATGTTTTCCCTTTTTCTCTTTTCTTGTGTTTTAGATGAGAATTCAAGGCCACCTAACGTCTAGTACTGAACTAACATCTCAAGACCAAAAAAAGAAAACCACACTGAAACTGCCCACGGTTCTCAGCAAACTCTACTGAACTTCAAAACGATTTTGTAACAGTCCTTTCACACATTTGTGGTGCAGATTGTGGTTTAACTAAGAACATCAAACCCTTTCTTTTGGGGGATTTGATGTTTAACTTTAAACACGTTGTGTTTGAAGATTGATGTTTTCAAAAAATTAATCGGGTTGTGGCTGGTTCTTTGTGATGATATCTGTACCAACTTTGTTATTGCTTGTGTCATTTATGCAGTCCATCTGTAATGTTGTAGCCTCTTCCTGAGGCTGTACGCAATACTTTTGATACTTAAGTATATTTTACATAAATTACTTTAATTTATTTTCCGGATAAGTACCTTTTAACTTTTACTTCACTTTCCATGAAAGCATTTTTACTTTTACTCAAGTATGACAATTTGGTGCTTTACGCAACAGTGCACTTCCCATATTTATTTATTTACACTGTATATATTTATTTATCTGTTTTCATAGAGGCTGTCTGAGAATCATGTAATATAGGGACACTAACTCCAAACCAAATATCTGGAGCTTGTATGAGCCTAAGGGTGCTAGAGACAGTAGGTGAAAGAGACCATCAGCACATCTGCAACCGAGTCCAAGTTAAACCTGAGGTTCAAGTCCATGGAAGAACATGTCACAACAGGTTTTATGACTCTTGTTGTCTAGAACAGAGTTTTGCTTCAGGCGAACAATTATGCTTACAATGTTCATACTGAAACAAACAACTTCCTCCCAAATTAGTACAAGTGTCTAATGGGGTCAAATGAATGTGGTTTCTCACGAATGCAAAGCATGTATTCCGCTGATATTATAATAATATATAGTATTGTATATATTTAGTTATCATATAGAACAGTTGGTTACACTATTTTGATGGTCCACTTTAAAAAATTCGACTAACTATAAGTAACTTTGCAACTACATGTCAACTAACTCTCAGAGTATGTTTAGTATACTATTAGTTATTATAAAGTGACTTATAGTCAGTGTAATGTCTGTTGAGGAGCATCAAAATAAAGTATTAGTAGACACTAATACTGAGAGTAAGTTGACATGTAGTTGCAAAGTTACCTTTAGTCAGTAGAATGTATAAGGTGGACGATCGAAATAAAGTGTTACTGAACAATTAGTCAATTTCTGCATTATCCAAAGCAATTTTCAAATAAGGAATACAAAAAGCGTTTGGTACGTTACATTAATTTTAACTGAGAGCCTTGCCTGTAGCCTATATGACACATTATCTTTTGTAATACTGTAGCCTATATCTTTAGTACAGAATTGGGTTTACTACAGAGTTTATCTTATGTACTATAAAGGTTTACTATAGAGTTACGGTTAAGGTTTGGTTTATTTACTTGTAATTATGCATAATTTACTGTTGTTAGTACTATAGTACATGTAGTAACGTGTAACTATATCACCTTAAAATAGTGTTACCTTGAAGTCGGTTTGAATCCACCACTGCTTTACCTGAGTTCCTGAATTCATCCTCCTTATTGTTTACAGCATCCACATGCCTGCCTAATTATGGGCATAAATTAGTAACATTTGTGTCTGAAACTCTGAATCACATTGGAGTATTGCCTCACAGAGCCTAGGCTATGTACTAATGCGAACAATTTATTCTTTGTAAAAATCCAGTTTCATTGTTTTGTTTTTTTGATAGGATGGGTGCAGAACAATGCCTGCTTTGTAATTTCAGTCAGGCAAGGGACCAATACTGAAATAAATCAAAACTGGTGCCGTTACTCGTTCCCTTGCCTCATTCACAGAAAGTTTGCCTACACAGTATCTATATTGCATAGTAATGTTTGCTTGTGATGCTATTCAATATTGAGGATTAAGCTCTTGGTCTCATTTATTTAAACTCTTTAAACAGGCCCATGTTGGGTGAATTGAAACCACAATGGTACCAAAAAGCATTTGGACTCTTAAACCATGTTTTAAACAAATACTGCATTAATGGTCTAAAGTAATTGCAAAAAAGCATAATTTTAATTAAATGATGTATACCTTCTAAACAAAACACTGTTTATATCAAGTGTTTACTTTCACATGATGTTTCCTTGAGTTGCAGTCTTGCACTGTTGTTTTAGCAGGAGATACAGCAGAACTGTGAAGATACAATGTTATCAAATGCACTCAGCCAAGGCCGTTCTGGAATTTCCTTTTCACTGTCTTTATCCATTGAGGATGGGTTCAGCAACAGTGCTGAAACTGTGGCTTTGAGCATTGCTGCAGCTGAGAGAGGAAGTTCACAGACATTTGTGCACAGACCGCTCTTGTTCAGTGCCTTTAGTTTAGCGAGATCAGAGGCCTGAGGCTATATGATAAAACACATTGACACACAATGACAGGATCTGTCTGTCTCCCAGCACTATGGACCAATGTGTGGTGATGATAGCTTTAGAAGTACACAATAACTGTGGAAAGGTCATCCACTCTTGCTTGGCATTTGAATTCTTAACAATTGATAGCATGCTGAGCCTGAGATGGCTGCATGCGAGCTGAAAGAAATGTCTGTTTTAATAGTTACAATACATGGTTCTATTTAAAAGTGTTATTTGTGATATTCAGTGCAACCAGGTTTTCAAACACAACCTAAAACGCACATTATTTATTCAATTACATGTTGTTCAACTTTCTTCTCCTTTTTGAGAATACTTTTTCAATACAGTGAAAGTGAGTGAGAAGGAAATTTCAATACATCCAAAGTGGCTAACTAACATCAGATGGCTTTTTGAGGATTAAAAGCTCTGGTCCCTATCCATTGTTATTGCTGTTAAAGGAGCAACCATTGGTAGATTACTCAATGTATGTGTCGGTAAATGACAATTTTCCAAAAAGTTATTTTAAAGGTTTAATAACTTAATGAATGCAATTTAAACAAATTTGGATATTAAGACATACTGTAGACAAATGTTACCACAAAAGATTCTTAAAAAATAATGAAACCCTGCTGAACTTTACTGATTACTTTCTTACACATAATAAGGGTTAAATTATCTTGCAATGCTCAAATGGGACCTATTTCCTGTGTTTGTGTTTGGAGGGGAAGAATCGCCCAATTCAGTTTAATAGTTCGTTTTGAGAGTTAGAAGCTCATGCTTCAAACTACCATTTTGCCCGTTTGTGTGTTTATGCAAGCTGTCTTTTTTTTTTTTTCAGTGTTTAGTTGGCCCTTCCTGGTCAACATTATGCGTTAACATGCTAATAAAACAGGACCAGATTGAAATTGCATGCTAAAAAAAAGCTGATATGTGAAACATCTCACTGTGTTCTGGACCTACTGTTGAATTAAATAACCGCATGTTATTGAGAGGTTTATTACCAGTTAATTTATGTGGATGTAACATGCATTATAAATGCTCCTCTGCACAAAAAAAAATAAATAAAAAAAAAATACATCAACACTTTATTTCAGAATTATGATCATAGTGCCTATGGCTCTAAATCAATTGGCATCAATGCATGTGTTTGGCAAGTCTACTGTTTATGACATCAATGTGAAATAATTGCATGACATAAATTATGCAAGCCTTTAAGCCATATGTGACCTTTCATTAGATTTGAAACCATGCTGAAGCTCTAACACCTTTTTTGATCTTTTTTTCAGAATCATAACCTTTCAGGATGGACGACGGACAATGCTACTACAATGAAACCATAGCCTTTTTTTACAATCGTAGTCATAAGTATCTGGCCACAGAATGGAACGCCGTAAGCAAGCTAGTGATGGGACTTGGGATTACAGTGTGTATTTTTATTATGCTAGCTAACCTGCTCGTGATGGTGGCCATCTACGTCAACCGCCGATTTCATTTTCCAATCTACTATCTAATGGCCAACCTAGCAGCTGCGGACTTCTTCGCAGGGCTTGCCTATTTCTACTTGATGTTCAACACGGGACCCAATACGAGAAGGCTTACAGTCAGCACGTGGTTGCTTCGCCAAGGCCTCATCGATACAAGCCTAACAGCCTCAGTTGCTAACTTGTTAGCTATAGCCATTGAGCGCCACATAACTGTGTTCCGCATGCAGCTCCATACCCGCATGAGCAATCGACGAGTAGTTGTAGTTATCGTCATCATCTGGACCATGTCTATCATCATGGGCGCCATTCCCAGCGTGGGCTGGAACTGCATCTGTGCCATAGATACTTGCTCCAACATGGCCCCCCTCTACAGCAACTCCTACTTGGGCTTCTGGGCCATCTTCAACCTGGTGACCTTCGTGGTGATGGTCGTTCTTTACGCCCACATATTTATGTACGTACGTCAGCGAACCATGAGGATGTCCCGGCACAGCTCAGGTCAACGGCGGAACAGGGACACTATGATGAGCTTGCTGAAAACTGTTGTGATTGTATTGGGTAAGTTCTGCTTTCATTCAGGGTTTCATCATTAGCACTTTAGGCTTGGAGGGCCAACACCCCTGCTGAAAAATCCAGCATGAATTCCATGTTGCTTATTTATTAGAGCTGGTATAGAGCTTGTTCTTAAGAAAAACAGAGCTGGTGTAGCAGGTCCAACAGCAACCAGCATCCCATGCCGGTCCCAGCATGCAAAACCTTATTCTGTTGATGAACAGTGCTGGATTTGTCTGCAGGGGTCCTGCATAGTTTAACACCAGCTTTCCCAAACATGGGATGGTGGTCCTCCAGGGAAAAATTGGACAACCCTGCGCTAGCATATAGTCCCTGATTTCAACCCTGCTCTTGGACGGCCACCATCCTGCAGAGTTCGGTTCCAACCCTGCTATAGCACGCTTCCCAGTTATTTTCAAGTAATCTTGAAGAACATGATGAGCTGGTTCAGGTGTGTTTGATTGGGGTTGGAGCTAAACTGTGGGATGGAGCAACTCCTAGATCAGGGTTGGACACCCCTGATATAGTCTAGATGGCCTAAATGCTAACAGACACAAACTAAAAATTTAAATTTTGTTGGGCATTTGAAGACATTTTCATTATTTTAGGACAATATTTTTGTAATTTGTTCCTTTTCTTCATATGAATCAATTTGAAATGGTGCATCCAACTTTGAATACAGCTAATGCTGTCTGAATAGATGAGGAACAAACTTTGCAACCATTAAAATGTGTGTATGAATGTGTGTAGTATAAATGAAATATGGATATACTTCATCCCTCATGTTGTCATTGTCATGTGAGCAACCAGAAGCAGTTTAATTGCTTCACTCTCATTCACAAATCCTTTCCCATGGTGTAATAGTAAAGTGTCCACTGGATGCACACTTCCCAAAACCTCTGTTGTATTAGTGGGCCATCTGAGTAATTTTTCGCCTACTATATAGTGCGGAAGTAGGTATATTTGGTTCTCACACTCTTTTCTTGCAGATAGATCTACATAAAAATAGCTATCATTTCCTTTATTATTATGATGGTGCAATCATAAGCAGATGGCCGAAAACCACAATGACTTGATCAACAAACAAACTGTCCTCACTGATATTTTATCTTATTTTTAAATGTTGGGAAAAATCATAAAGGTCAATACTCTTGACCACTAAATCTTTGCAAAAAAGCACATGAAACAATCTTTTTTGGTCTACCGCGTTGTGGATATGACCATCATGGAGCCAAATTGCATATGTTCTCTGAGAATCTGTCCTTTATTGATGTCACTATGACATGGAGATTTACTCTGGGGATCAATTTATTCTCTACAATTGCTGTTCACACTCATTGCTTTTTTTTTTTGGTGCGACTCCATTTGTCCACTTCCTGTCAAGAGAGGTCCTTTAATGATACAAATTTACGCACCAGGCTCCAAGTTGTGGTTCAAAATAACCAGAAGCCCATATTTTATATATATATATACTGTATATAGCTTTACTTAAAGGATGTTCACTTTAAAAAAATCTTTTGCTGATAATTTACTCACCCCCATGTCATCCAAGATGTCCATGTCTTTCTTTCTTCAGTCGAAAAGAAATTAAGGTTTTTGATGTAAACATTCCAGGACTTCAACAGGACCCAAACGGTTCAAGGTCCAAATGACAGTTTCAGTGCAGCTTCAAAGGGCTTTAAACGACACCAGACGATGAATAAGGGTCTTATCTAGTGAAACGATTGGTCATTTCAAAAATAAACAAAAAAGCTTAAGTTTTATAAGCACAAATGCTCTCCTTGCTCTTTTCTGTGATGCGCGTTCGCGACGTCACGTAATACGCAATTACGTTGAAAAGGTCACGCATTGGCAGAAGTACCGAGTCAGTGTTTACAAATGTGAGGAAGGAGGACCATATTTAATATTAAAAAGGCTAAAAGAAAATTTTCGTCAGGACCGAAGCGTGACCTTTTCAACGTAATTGCGTATTACGTGAGTCACGAACGCGCATCACAGAACAGAGCAAGGCGAGCATTTGTGCTAATAAAACTTAAACATTTTTATTTATTTTTGAAATGACTGATCGTTTGGCTAGATAAGACCCTTATTCATCGTCTGGTGTCGTTTAAAGCCCTTTGAAGCTGCACTGAAACTGTCATTTGGACCTTGAACCGTTTGGGTCCGTTGAAGTCCATTATATGGAGGAAAATCCTGGAATGTTTTCATCAAAAACCTTAATTTCTTTTCGACTGAAGAAAGAAAGACATGGACACCTTGGATGACATGGGGGTGAGTAAATTATCAGCAAAAGTTTTTTTTTAAAGTGAACTAATCCTTTAAATGCTACGTAATATGTTACCCTTCACTCTATTGTGCCAACTTCAGGTCGACGAACAATGTAGTCCTTGAGTAGGCTGAGGAACCGTCATAGTGGTCTTGCGGCCAGTTCCACTGTTTGCCTTGCACTGCTTCAGTGTCATGCCTCGCCGGCTCCCCCAGTGAAGCCTGGCCTGGATGAAAAGGAAGCCAGTCATGGTGCTGTGCAGGAAACAGTGCTGTTGTTGTTTGGACCAGGCAGAGCTTGTCTCGATCCTCTGGGAGGATGGATAAGGGGTCTGGGTGAAAGCACGGTTTGTAGACTGTGATCTCACCCTGGAGATAATAGATGTATATGTGGTAATTACAGTGTGTAATTAATGTTTAAATAATAGAATCCTTCAAATTATACTTTTTTTTTGTTGTTGTTTTTTTTACAAAAATGATTGGTGTATATGGTTTCTTGCTATATAGTTATAGCTAGGCCAAATGGCAATTATTCTGACTTACACTTTATTTTAAGGTGTCTTTGTCAGTATTAATAAACTACATGGACTTACTATAGGCTTAGAATGGAAGCTTGTTTCCGCCAGAGAGTAAAAAATAAAAAAGGTAATTGTGACTTTTTATCTCACAGTTCTGACTTTTTTTTTTATCTCAGAATGAAAAAAAAAGTATGATATAAATATTATATTTATGATTTAAAGTTGCAATTGTGAGTTATAAAGTCAGAATTGCATGATATAAACTCGCAATTCTGAAAAAAATTTTTCTCAGAATTGCATATTTGTATCTTGAAATTATGACTTTATAACATGAAATTGGGAGATATAAATTCAGAATTCCATGGTATAATGTCACAATTGCGTGTTATAAAGTCAGACTTGTGAGATAAACTTGAAATTCTTAGGGAAAAAGTCAAGTCTTTTTTTCCTTAGAATTGGACTTTATAACTGGCAATTATGACTTTATATCTCGCAATTCTGAGAAATAAAGTCTGAATTGCGAGATGTAAACTTGCATTTGTGAGATAAAAAGTTTTATTCTGTGAAACAAGCATAGGTTAGTGGTTAGGATTTGGTTAGGGTTAGTTGCATGTAATTAATTTATAATTATTAGTAACTAAATGTTTCATATGTAACAATGATGCTGTAAAATAAAGTGTTACCCTTACTATTCGGACTAATCTGACAAACTAAATGTGTCTGAGGATATTATTAATGCTCGTAAACATTACTCTGATCATAATGTTTCACAACTTCCACCTTTAAGCAAACGTATGTAGCATGAAGTGGTTACTGAAAACATAAAGGTCTGGTTTAGTGAATGTGTGTCAGGTTGAGAAAAAAAAGAGAAAAGGGAAAAAAATACAAGACTAGTAAAGTGCTAAAAGACTGTTGTCACCAGCCGCAATGTGTTTTAACAAGGTTATTTCAGTATTTGTTGGGCATTTTTCTATACTTTGTTAGGAAAATAAATAGCTTTGCTCTGACTAAAATCCTTAAAATGAAATACTTATTATTAATTTGTTTGTTTGCTTGTTTGTTGCCAATATGTCAGACAACAAAACAAATCATTGATTGAATTGAGGATAATGCAAGTTAAAAAGCTCTATTCCTCCAGTCCAATGAGACATTTTCCATATAAAAGTATTAAAGGTACAGTAGCAGTTTGTGTATTGTGTAAACTACAACAAAATACCATATATGTTCATCACTATCCCCACTATTAGTTCTTCATTATCCTGTGTCCAGTCCATATGAATGATCCAGGAACTATGGATAATGTTACAGAAACGTCTACTGGAGTTATAGGTGGACCTCAGGAAACTAAATCAAAGGCTAAAGTGTAGAATACAGCCTCTTTAAAATAAAGCCTCTATTTCCCAGGTTTGTCTATATTAGAGTTCATTGTAATCTCCAAAAAATTCTCTTTTGTGCACTGCATTCACCATATCCATTAATTATAAATGACTTGAGCTTGTTCTGTCAGACCAGGTGCTGCTTGTACTAGTGAGATCTGCTGTCACGTCACTGTGTAAAGCAATGATACCGATTCAGGGTTTCATGATCTCTCCGCCAAAACAAACTTTGCAGGAAACCATGAGACTCTGCTTCTCCCCACACTATAACTTCCACAAGCTAAAATGAAATCAGTTTTTGTTACTTCTCAAAGGCATGATTCATCCATTGTTGAGAGTTACTCAAGGGCGTATGAAGTATATTTGAATAACATAGTTACAGTGATGATGAAATCATTGGATCAGTATCCGCTCCTCAAGAAAACGAGACCCCAGGACTCGTGTGGTGTAGAACAGCAGGGCGTTTCATTCTCAATACATTTTGCCAGTGTTGAATTTTCATTTCTCTGGCTATTGTTTCTTGCCTTATCAGCATTATTGGATCACATGACATACTCAGATATGCTTACATGGCATACAGATAATAAAAAAAAAAACTAACCCCCCCAGACATTTCCCCAAAACCATAGATTATGATAAGCTGACCGTGGCATCGGTCTATTTTGTTGATTTTTACTGGCATCTTGTAATCTCACATACTGCCATAATCGTAATTTATGAGAAAAGTAAACATCACAGCCCATGATTTCATGGTTATGGAAGTATATCAGCATCTCTTCTTATCAACCATCCATTCAAATGGTGTTAACAAGATGTGACAATTTATTTATGTCTGACATAGTTGAAGAAATCTGATTAATGCAAGGGATGGCTTGAAAATCAGCTTTCCATTCACAAATTCAATCATGAAGTCAATATTAAATTGCGTTCACAGCTCAACCCGATTCATTTCCACATGGAAGCTTTTTTTCTGCCATGGAATAAAACAATTTAAAAGAGAATTGCGACTTTTTATCTCACAATTGTGACTTTTTTTCTTTTCTTGCAATTGCAGGTTTGTATCTCGTAATTCTGACTTTTTTTTCTTGCAATTGCAGGTTTATATCTCGCAATTCTGACTTTTTTTTCACAGTCGTAAGATGTAAGTTAAAAAAAATACTACTTTCATTAGAGTCATTAACTTTGTAAAACGCAATTGTGAAAAAAGTCAGAATTGTGAGATAAAACGTCACAATTAACATTTTATTTTTTGACACAAGCTTCCATACTTCTATAATTACTTTTTTCCATCAAAAAAAGAAAGAAAAAAATCAGCCCCAAACAGTCATCTAATACTGAATAAACACATAAAATATCAGTTGACTTTAAACAGTTTTTTATTTGAATAAAAACAAAGACATAATGAGCCGATTCCCCAGAAATTCCTAGGAAAAGCGAACTGAATTGGGAGGGCAGAAAAAATACCCATGCTCTTGCCAAATCCTCCAGTCTGGATTCTGCTATGTGAAGCATTCAGTAAGCACTTCCACAGGTGTCTCTGTCTCACTGAGTTCCCATCAACCTCGTGCTAATGCTGCATATTTTTGACCACAAACATTTGACCATGTGTTGTCGAGTTTGCCATGAAAAAGATAGCACTTGTTTTGCAGAGATAACTTTTACTCGTGGGCGGATAATGTTGAGAGACACTGATTAGTTCTGCATTCTAGATTTTAAAGATGACATGATGTTTGTTGAATTTGAGTCCATGTTTGTCATGTGACAGTGAACCACGCAGTATCAAGGCTGTAAAATTACTACACAAATCAATATAATTTCTGACAAGTTGCTCAAATAACAATTCTGTTTAGTCTCATTAAGTTATGATGATTTGCAGTTCATACAGCGAATCAGTTACAGTTAGTACAACGACACAACTTGCTGCTTAACCGTAGTAACTTCTGCTGTTCGAACCACGTTGGTTCAACAATATAACTGTCGTTAATGACGTCACACAGGTGGTGGAGTAATAACATCTGCTAATTAATCGGTTTGAGATCAAATTAATGTGGGGTTATTGTTGTAAATAACGAACACGGCATCTGTGGACTACTTGGCTGTTTTTTGTTCTCCGTTGTTTGTTAGGCCACATTTACATTACATGGTTGAGACCCAATTCAGATTTTTGTTTTTTTTGTTTTTTGTACATGACCCATGAACGTATAAGCAGGAAAAAAGCACCTCAATGCTAATACTCTGATCGGTTTCAAGCCTCATTCATATGTAGAAATAAATCTGATATGTAATGCAACATTCATTTTGCGTCTGCCATGTAAGCAGACAGATCGTACGTCATTGAAAAAGTGACGGTGGCGGATTACGTCAACTCCGGTGAACACTAAACCCGATCCCATTACTCTTTTCAATGGCACAATGGAGGACGAAGGCTCATGCTGCATTCACACCGCAAGTAGGAACTCTGAAGTGACGTAAGCCACGCTTGTTCTTGTAACTTTTATACTGACGGCGCTGAGAACGCCAGAGGCTGAGCACACAGTGCTCGCATTCTCCGTGTTCATAAGTCTATTTGTCATGATTCTGCCATCATGTCTTTGATTTCTCTAGTCTTGTGGCAGGATCATGGCAGACCCATGTTTTGTGTACAAGCACTTGGCCTTTTGCTTGGGCCATGTGCTTGTGTTGTCTCGTCACGTAACCCCGCCCCCTTGTTATCCTCGTCTTGTGATTATTGTCTAGTCAGTTTCACCTGTTCTTGTCATTAGTGTCTCCCTATATTATCCCCTTGTGTTTGCTGTCCTGTGTCGGTTCATTGTCAAAACTGCGTGTTACTCTCTGTGAGTACATTGTCTGTATCTCGTGATAAGAATTGTAAGTTTGTGTAGCTGTTTGTTTTCTATCCGTCTAGTCTTAGTCAAAGTTTAGCCTCCTAGTCTTGTCTATGTTTTGCCCCCTCGTGGGTTTTGTTTTCTGTTTGGTGCCTCAATAAACCCTGTGTGTGTGCATTTCGTCTGGGTTCCCTCCTCCAACCTCATGCTACTATTATCTGCCTAACAGTCCTGTCTAATACGTTATTATTAGGTAGAACGGTTATACATAGAAAGTAGACCGTATATGAAAAGGTATTAGCATTTGCCTTGTGGTTGATGTCCAGTGTTGCTAGCTGAGCAGAAAAACATAATCACGTTTGGCTTGGTCCTCTCAAAGTTGCGTTGGATTTTCTCCTCAGCGTAAAGGTTAAGAGGCCCTATCACTGTTTTCCATGTTCATAGAGTTGGTTTCTGGAGTAAATATATAGGCTATATATAATCTGTGTTTACACAGCTTTTTTAAAGATCGTTGGTGTTTTGCGTGCGTTCGGCCAATCAGCGTACACTAACGTCACTGGTAGTTCCTATAGTGCTGGTTTAGACAGACTCTGAAGTAGGAGGTAAATTAGTTCATCTAAAAGAAGTTCCTAGAACTAAATCCGTTCCTAGTTCCTGTGGTGCGAACACACCAAAAATAGACACCTCCGCCAATAGTTCTAGGAACTATGAAAAGGTTCCTCTGGTGCGAAAGCCCCTATTGTCTACCTTGGCTTATTTCGCCTAGTGTAAATGCAGATGTAGGATATTGGTAACTTTTAAAAGATTATATTCAACCAATTGGAATTGGGCATCAACTGCAGTGTAAATGTGGCCTTATTACGTTAAAATTACACATTAGTACCTAAATGGTACATATTGGAACCTTTTGAAAGGGTACCGTCCCAGTGACCGCTGTTGTACCTTTTGTGTTTTGCGCAAGTTTTTTTTTAAAGTTGAACTTCTTTTACCTTGAGCTGAGAACCATGTCATCCGCAAGTTTCAGCAAAAGATGCGAGTCCAATTGTCCAACACGTCTGTCTATATCATGTTTAATAAACGAAGGAAGATCAGAGTAGTGGAATGCAAAAACACATTCTGCATCAATTGCCCCTTGACGAGACTCTAGATCTCTCCAGCACATATTGAACACACTAAAAATATAAAGTGGTTATTATTGTGTTGTAGATCACACTTTAGTTTAGGGTCCAGTTCTCACAACTATTAACTATGACTTTTCCTCAATAACCTCCTAATTACTGCTTATTAATAGTTCGTAAAGTGAAGTTTAGGTGTTCGGTGGGATTAAGGAATGTAGAACATGGTTGTGCAGAATAAGGTATTAATATGTGCTTTAATAAACCGCTATTATCTATTGATATGCATGCTAATTAGCAACTAGTTAATAGTGAGAATTGGACCCTAAACTAAAGGGTTGTAAACATGCTGAATAACCAGAAAAACAATAAATTGCTTGGCTTCTACTTTCCAATAGAATCAAGGCATGAAACCATGTCATCCTTTAGATACAGTATGGTCAGTCCCTTGCCTTTTTTAAGGAAAGCCAAAAAATACTTCCTAGACAAAACCCAACATTCATGTGACTTGGCTAAGTAATTTTGCCTCTGCAGTGTTCGTCTGAACACCCCAGTCATTGTGCCTGATGGTGTTAAAATAAGCCTTTGCGGAAGTAATAAATCGAAATCCTGCTCTAAGATGAAGCAAGGCTTTGAGCAGCTGCCAATTTAAGCTGCTTATTCAGCTTGTAAGTGGAAGAGCGCTTTAATGGAGGGCGAGGGGTGTCTTTACGGCCCTGTTTGTACCTAACCAATATCCTGTAGTTACGACATACAGAATCTGGCTTGAAATATCATAGCATTATCAAGTAAGCGATACACCTCAACTGGGTGCTTTTTTTAAAAACGGAAAGGTTTATTTGTAAGCATGAATCCATTAAGCATTTGGGAATGATTTGTTTTTGAGGAACATACAAGGCTTTAGACTGAAGTCATTCTAAACAGCCGTTTCAGTCAAACTTGCTCATTTTTACTCTGTTTTAATTCATCCACACCCATGGTATTGGCTTTCTTTGTATGTCTGTGAAGCACTGGGAGGAATACTTACCCCAAACACGCAGTTATCCATCAAACTAATTGCTATTACATGAAATGCACTTTAAGGATACAGTGCATCTAATTATTACATCTAGTTGTATACGGAAATGTGGTATCACATCACGATTATGCCACTTACAGAATCACTCAAAAGGGCTGAATTAAATCAAAATGGTGTTGTGGTGGGTTAAATTACAATTTAACCAAAGTCAAATTTCATCCTAATTTAATTAACATAATATTACTTGGCAAAATCTAGTTAAATGTTTCTGAGAGAGCACGTCATCAGTAGATTTACTGTATGCTATAACAGCAGGTTGACAGATTTGATATCGCAGTTCACCAGTATAGCAGGCAAGACCAAATTATTTGATTTTAAGTCCGGATCGAGTCTGAATCCACATGATCCAAGAACTAACAAGGACTCTGAGTCCTGAACTCGACCAAGACCATAACATTTCTGGGATTTTTCTCTCTTCCAAAAC
Organism: Semotilus atromaculatus; assembly: GCA_031834385.1. Classification (NCBI taxonomy): domain Eukaryota; kingdom Metazoa; phylum Chordata; class Actinopteri; order Cypriniformes; family Leuciscidae; genus Semotilus; species Semotilus atromaculatus. Next base: position 5,351,645 of record JAULUF010000036.1, read on the forward strand.
AAGCTGATTCTCTGTTTCAAATGAGTTTTCTGAGGTGTTCGTGTGAAAGATGCTCTCGACGCTGCTTCCTTTCTCACAGCTGAACCCACAGTGAAAGTGCTTGTGACGGAAATCATCTTCATTTCAAGTATATCTTTTTATTTAGAGATTCATTATTCTCAGAAGATCTATGAATCTAAAGTGACATCAAGTTTCCGAGTAAAAACAACTGGACGTTTGGGTGTGGGGTCCAGTATTGAGGAAACTACGGTTTTGTCTTTGACGTGCAAAAGCATCCGAATCTCTCACTTCAAACGCAGTCTTCAGTCCCCCTCGTTCACGTCTCTGATGGGTTTGTTCAGAGGGAGCAAAACATCTGGCAACGCCATGCTGGAAACAGCTTGCAGTTTATCTAACGGCTGAGAGTCTCCACATAACTTTCTAGTGATGTCAACCATTCAAGAGCAGCTGCGTTTGACTAAAAGAAGGGTAGTGCTTTTGCAAACGTGTTTCGATCTTGCAAAATAACAACTGTGGCCAAAATATTATTTTTCAGTAAACATTTTTTTGTTTGTCGAAGCCATGTTAGGTTAGATTCATAAGGAAAGGATTTGAAAGGAGAAGTTTGGCACCAATAAAACTAACTATAGGGATTTTTTAAAAGCACTGGGATGCCTGCCTGCCCCTCAGTCAGTAATGGAAAAGCCAGATATTCATTGCCTTAATATTAATGAGATGTAGGCTCTATCCAAAACTTAGAAGGTAGTTCCCTATATAGGCAGTAGACTAAGGATGTGAAGGTTTCCTTCAGGGATGCTTTCTGTTTTCACACGAACCACATCGGACACTTGACTTGCAATTGGTTTCAATTCCTTTTGCTGTTAGCATGTTGCTAAGCTAATGCTATATTACTCTAAAAAGTATAGAAATATATCACACAAATATTAGCTAAAATAAACAAGTTTTAATTGGACTATGAATACTTTTAAAATATATTGTTTATATCACATTTTCCCTTATAGCAATAGCAGTATTATTAATGTGTATATATAATATTTATATTTAATAATAAAATGAACTTGAAATATAATTATTTATATAAAATATTATTTTATTTAAACGTAAGTAAAATTCAAGTATATTTTCCTCGTATAGGCTACTTTATGTATACTCACTTACTTATAAGTGAGATGTAAGTGTACTATTTCAGTTCTCATTGGGACTAAATTGGCCCAGTTTTTAGTTTATAAATGTATACGTTCAAGTGTACTTTAACTCTTTCCCCACCAGCGTTTTTTAAAAAGGTTGCCAGCCACCGCCAGCATTTGATCATTTTCACACAAGTTGCATGGCTCCCAGAATATTTAGTTGTAGTAATATCTGAACATGCAATATATCAAAAGAAATAACAGAGCCTCTGCTTATAAACATCAACAACAACAACAAAAATGTCTAGCTTCTTTTTTATCAACAGTTGAATGCGAGTAAGTTTCATTAAAGCAAAATTGAGCAAAAAGCTGAGAAAATCACATTTGTGTCTAAAAAAAAAAAAGACTACGCCTGGATTGGATTCAGAACAATGATCAAAACATGGATCAAAATATGGAGTAGATCGCATTCATCAACACTCCCAAAGCTTCACAGTCCTAGAGCTCGTCCTGGGTCGACATTTCATTCGGTAACATTAGACAGTCTTGATTTATATACTGTTTAATGTCGATTATCACGTTGGTATTGCTTGTTTCTGCTGCTTCTTCACATGTATTTTGATCAGAAGATTCAGTGCTCGATCAGAACATGCGCAATAGCGCCCCCTACTGTATGTAAGCAATAAGGTACGAGAGGCTGTGATGTATCGTGAATAAAAGTATTATTCTCTCGCTCCTCCTCCATCATGATTGGACACGCCCCCTACATGCCCCTCCCCCATCATGATTGGACACGCCCCCTACTGCTGATTGGCTACAAGTGTGAAAATACTTTCAAAAGCATTTCTCAAAAATCTCTTAGTGCGCAGTTAAAGTGCTTGTGCTTGACTGTGCTTCTTTTAAACCTGTTTTTTTTTACAGAAATATATCCTGCAACTTCCTCAAATGAATTGCATCCATTTTCCTCTTGTTTTTCAGGTGCTTTTATTGTGTGCTGGACGCCTGGTTTGGTGCTTCTCTTGCTGGACGTGGTCTGTACCAATTGCAATATCCTGACCTATGAGAAATTCTTCCTCCTTTTAGCGGAATTCAACTCTGCCATGAACCCTATCATATACTCCTACCGGGACAAGGAGATGAGCGTCACGTTCAAACAGATCCTGTGCTGTCAGCGCCAGGAGAACGTGAACGGGACTGTGGAGGGTTCAGACCGATCCGCGTCCTCCATCAACCACACGGTCCTGGGCGCTCACCACAATGACCATTCAGTGGTCTGAGCTTTTACAGCGGCCAGGATCCACATCGTATAAGCAAGCAGAGACTGTGAAAAAGGCATTTTCATCAGCAAAAGACTCTTCCGTCTTCATAATGTTTTGTCACTATATTGAACTATTTAAAGGCTAATCCAAAAGGATTTAAGTAGCCAGTTTAACACACATTGTATTTGTTCCCGTAATGCCTTAAGTATGGTAAAAGGTTGGATGAGTATATTGGCTAGTTGTAATTTTTTGGCCAGATTGTTGTAAATCGAGGAGTTACACGTTTTTTTTTTTTTTTGTCTTGTACAGCCACTGTTGAAGTGAAGGACGTAGTGAAATGTCCAGTGAATCTGCACTAGAAAGATAGAGTGCATGTAAGGGACCACTGGGAAATAATTTTGGTAAACTATGCGAAGTACTTGATGATTTTCTTTCTTTTTTTTTTTTTTGCACTGCAGGTCCATCCCTATGATACCAAGCTGGCACCAAATATAATTCCCAAAATATGTCTTTCAGCCCAATGAATGATTTAGGGGTCCAAGGGGCTGAGAATGTAGATGAATGCTTGAAATTGAACATGATGATAAGGAGTATTAAATATTTATGTGAAGCTGGGTAAACTTATACCTCAGTAACTTGAAACAGCTAAATATACGCAACTTGGCTTTATATCTTTCCTGACACAATTGTCTTATCTGTTGGTTATATCATTCCCAGTCATTTTCAATAGCGATCAGCATCCATGCCTTATTAATATATATATATTAATATTAATATCTGACACCTCTTTATGAATTATATTCAGTTTTCAAGGTATTCTGTTCACGTTTCTAAAACACATTATACAAAATAATAGTTCAAATTAAGATTATTTTTCTGGATGTTCAATTTATGGCCACAGAATTGACCGATTCATTGAAGTGATGCAACGTACCTTGTATCATGGCCATAATAAAAATTAAATGTCATTTAAACAAAAAAAAAGTATAATAATGGTTCAACATGACGGAAATTTAAATTATCGAAAAGCGTCTTTACTTCATACACCAACGTATGTACGTATGTATATAATAAGTGTATATATTCATATGTTAGTCAAAAAGGGAATTGTTTAAAGTTGAACCAAGGTATAGCTATTTTTCAAATATTTTTGGTTCTAAACTTCTTCTTTAAAATCTAATTTCATCATACAAAATATATTTTTTTGACCAAACATGGAATGACAAGTGTTTTAGTATACATACAGTGGCCCAAAAAAGTGTTTGGACATTACATTTAATGATAAATATGACATATGAACATAAATGTACATGTTTCACGTTACATGTACTTACTGTAGTAACAACAGTACATTGTGCATAATTACATGCAACTAACACTAAACCAAAACCTATTCGTAAACCTAACCCTATAGTAAGCACATGTAGTTCATTAAATAATTACTCCGTACTTAAATGTAAAGTTACACTGTAACATGGACACCTTAAAATAAAGTGTAACCCTTTATTTTAAGGTATACTTGTTACACCTTGTTACTATTTTATTAATTAATGAACAACATGTACTCACTATAGGGTTTAGGGTTAAGATTATGGTTTGGTTTTGGATTAGTTTAATATAATTGTGTATAATTTACTGTTGTCACTACAGTAAGGACATGTGACGTGTAACAAAGATGCTGTAAAATAGTGTCACCCAAAAAAAGTCTCAGAAAAAAAAAATGATGCAATGAAACTAATTCATTGTAAATGAGACTTGTAAGTGTCCAAAACTTGTTGGGGTCACTGTAGGGAAGTTCATAATCTAATTTCTAACATCTGTGAAGTTAACAGTTTTGTGTTGTATTGTTTATAAGAGGGAACGCTATTCGTGAAATAACCTCCAGTTTAAAACTGATGTAAAAAGTGTGTTGTAGAAAAAGGATTTTCCTTTTGAACTTAATGACAGTATTGCTTTAATGTTTATTCATGTTTAAAATGGCATCGTGTGTAATGAGAATGAACTTTCCACTTTAATATGGATGAAATTTGAAGATTTGCACTCTGTAGAGGAATTGAGGATTTTGACCTGAGATTATGTAATTTTAAAACATATCAGTATTACCAGTTGTCATACAAAAAAAAAATATATAATACTAACATTGTTACTATCAATTTTACACTGAATATATGCATTGATCAAGTGTGACCATTTGAGTTTCTCGAGAACCTTTCATTGTCTTTCCAGGAAAACAACCTATAAAACCTCTTTATTTTTTTTTGTTAACCAAGTAGCAAATGTTTCAGCATTTTTGCAAGTCTTACTCTGTTGCGCAAGCAAGTTTGAAGCAGTGCAGTGCTGCAAATAACGTCCATCCAGAAGAGACAAGCTGTGCTTGACGGGTCATGGGCCACAGGTTCATTCTAGGTTGAAAAACGACACTATGTTTCCTGTTCATTTCAGCAAATGTGACCATATTCCACAAAAAAAAAAGAAAAAAAGATGCTTGGCTTTACTTGTTCTCTTAATGAAGTCTAAACTCTGAAATCCTGTATGATAACATTCACTTAACAATGTCATTCAATTAGTGAACCTTCTTAAAATAAATCTGTATATGAGTCAAATCCTCATTTGTTGTGTGTCATTTACATATACCAAGTTTCTCAATGTTCGCTGCTTTGCATTGAAGTTATTAACTTGCTTGAATATCAACACAGGCTCATTGGAAAAACGTATCACTGGGAACGTTTCTGCAAAACTGGCATTTTGTTCTTTTGCAAAGGAAAAATGTGTCAGTTACCCCATAATGTCTTGGCTCACAGTTGACAGATATTTTCCAGAATTACAACAAAATGGAGCTTTCCACCTTTTCCTGCAACCTGGTAGGAAATCCTTGTGTTCAGGCTGAAGAGTGATGGGGATATTACTCTGTCTGTGCTGATGTCACTAATCTACAAGACCTATTATAACACAAACCCTCACTGGCCTCATTTTTGGACGCTGCCTTATATCTGTAAAAACAATGACTGGTATGTGAAACATACAGCCAAAGAGATTCCACAGGACAATTGCAGTTTTTGCTCGGAGAGCCACGTCTATAAACCAGAGCAGCTGGGGTCCGAATTCCTCCGTATTTGCATTACTTTTTATTCATGTGTGATACTAGACATGGAGCTTTTCAAACAGAAGGAGGACAGTGTTCCTGTCACGTACAGGCCTTTTCAACACACGTGGTACAAGGTAGTCATCTAATTCATTTCTATAAGCCTGGTCATACATTTTTAGGTCATTTACTTAGATTGGTCTAATTTAAATTCAAAAGGTAAGACTGATTAGCCCTGACTAATTGGTCAGTTCTTAAGACACAGTGGCTATGTTTATGCAACTGGCCAAAGATGCTAGTTTTTTTAATTTGTTGAATGTTGTGATAAAAAAGATCACTATATTTGGTAACACTTTATAATAACTGCAGACTATTCTATTTTACATTATTTTCTGATTAACCTTCGTGAAAAAGAAGTGTGGTTAGTGTGCACTTGTAGTGTACTCCAAATCTTAAAATTGCATTTAAAAAAAACTGTACTTGCAGATAATACTTTACAGTACATCATTATTTCTTGTTGGACTTGATTATCATTTTAACTAGTGTGTTATTCAATGTTACATTCAAAGTTAATATATTTTAAATGGGAAACACTTTATTTTGCAGTTGCCTTGTTTCAAATTGCTTGGACTTAATATAGAAACAACAGTAAATTATGCATAATTGCAAGCAACTATCCCTAAACCAAACCTTATGGAAGTACATTTGAACTGTACTAAATTATTGTTCGTTTAACTTAACATTTACTTTTTAAGTACATTGCAATTAAAAAATTTAGTTAATACAATGAATGAGATTGGTTAAATAAATTGAAACTCAAAATACTATGTTATCTGAACCACATTAATTATCTAAGTTGATTACACGAGTTGTGATAATTCATTAAAATACAAATGTGTAACTATATTTAAATATCATGACATACAGCTTTCAATAGAAATGACATTAAAGTGTGTTTTAGTAAATGCCATAAATGCTTCTCAGTACATTCTGTGTAATAGAAAATATATACATAGCTATAACTTTAACCATATTGAAAGATAATCGAAGTAATTATGACTTTACACATAAAGTATTTGAGTACTTAAGGCAAAAAACTTACTTACAATGTATTTTATTTGTATATTCAGTTCACACTTAAGTCTATATTCTTTTAAAGTATATTATTTCCCTACTCTTTTTAAAAGTATGCTATTGTACTTCTTTTTCACAAGGGTAATACAACACTTTTCATTAGTAAATTGTATTATCTGCATTAATATGAGTTTGAGAGCAGACTCTTTATAATATTAATAACACTATATGAATGAGGCCTTTTATTTACCTTTCATCATAACCTTTTATTTACCAAAAGTTACATTTTAAACTTGTACGAGAGCGCATATATGCAATCCATTGAGTAATTCAATAAGCTTTTACTACAAAATGCAAATATCCAAATACTACGGTTCTGAAGTTTAGGAGACCACGGCTATACTAAGCTGTGCGCTCAAGTCCAAAATAAACGACCCAGAATGGGAACAGTCAACATACTGTCCACTTTCCAGGTTTATAATACTCCACCCTCTCAGTCAAAGACCCTGTGTCAGACCCGAGGAACACCAAAAACTGGCTTGCGATGGTTTAGGCTGAAATTGAAGGATAAAAGGAATTCGGTTTTAGCGATAGAAGAAAAAAAAAAATCTCATCAGTATCTCAGTTGCTATTCCTAGACACCAGTGAGGTTACATGGCGATCAAACAGAGACTTGTAGGTCACTGAAGTTTCCTGCTTTCTCCTGAGAAAATGACCCCAGTAATCTCATGTGTTTCCACTTGAATTTATAAGATCTCAATAAAATATGAACCAAATGATCTGACCTATGGTATCTATACATTAATTCTACAGCTCATTCAACATTTTATTTTCTTCCAAGGGATTTTATGAGGAACATCTTAGATGTTAATTCTTAAATGAAACAACCTCAGAGCAAAAACATTCAAAACGTTTTTATTCATGGCTGAAGAGAATAATAGCATTTGGTTTCTCCCTTATGAAATCCTTAATGCTATCCAATTTCAATATGAATTGTTTGTATTATAGTGGGAAAAAACAGCATTTCTTTTTCTTCTTCTTCTTCTTCTTCTTTTGTCTTTTGGGGGTGATCAGGAATAATCCGAGATTTTGTGTTTTTCACCGTTACATCACAGGGGTCAGAGAGAGTGTATGGTTTGGATAAAAATCACTGAGGTCCAAATTCACCGCTCAGTTTTGTTGTGGTCTCTCCGTCTTCTAAACGTTCTTGCTCATGAATCCACTCGTCACTTGTTTTTCCTGGCCTACTACTCGGACGTCTGTGGTTTTGCCCTGCTCACTCCTGGAAATTTCAGGGCCATTAAAAATACTCATGGCAAAGACAATGTATTTCTAGGATTATCTGATATGACCTGACATTCTTAGATGATAAATTAAATGCTGGAATAGAGAAACTGTCCCACACACGTTGAAAGTAAATCCTTCACCATCTCTCTTCATTAAATGCCAGCGTGATTTAATACGGTCTCGGTAAGTTCCTGTTTTGAATGCTCAGAGCAAAAACTGGCTCAGAGGCAGAGAAAGGTAGTGTCATAAATCATGGTCCATGAGGTCATTTCAGTTCCTGTGATGTAACACTGCCCCCTGCCTGCTAAATTGAAAAAACAAGTGTCCAATAGACTTGCGATTTCTTAACAGTTACCTATATACCACAAGTGATGCTATTGGAATTTAAAAGTTTGAAGACCACACCATGAGAATTTGAATAAATAGTTTTATTTCAAGCAGATTCATATCCAACATCTATTCATATAGCTAATATAACCCCTTTATTAACAGAGTTGGTTAAATGATGTAATAATAATATAATAACATGATAATAACACAAAATTCATGCTGAGCGTGTATAATAACAAATTCTCAAAGCATATTTTTCAGAATTTTTGTCAAAACATCTGTCACATGTTTGAATATGCTGAACTGAACTGAAAACTAATTGGTGAGTTCTACCAGACACACAGTTAAGTGCCCAACATACACGGACAATTTCATGATATATTTAACATTTTGGTCACTACAAATTAAACATAGTTGCTTGTGTTATTTCATGTGTTATTTTTGTTTTTATAAAATGTGTAAACTGGTCATAAAGATTTGTTGCGTGTTACTGGATTTTAAGCAGATTTTTTTGTCTCAATTCATGACAAGAAACAGTTAATTCATACCAATTTAATTTTAGTGTATTATGAGATATGATATGATATGATATGATATGATATGATATGATGCAAAACTGTTACATACACTTCTCTACAATATTGCCTGATACATTGTTTCACTCACTTCTACTTACATTAAATATTGAGAACAAACAAATAACCATCTTAACTTGGAATATCAATTAGTGAAAAAGTAAATTAAACTATTCTGTTACAACATAAAATAATAAAGTGATGATGTGCCACTTTGGAATAAGCTATTCTACTTAAATGTTTTAAACTTAAATTAAACAATAACAACATTATTCAGTTTACAGCACTATAGCATGTTCTTGAATAAACTTCTTTTACGAATGTTACAAAACCATAACCAGATGCACATTACTCTCACAACTTAACTCAAAGTAGATCCAAAAAAAAAAAAAAAAAAAAAAAAGGCATTCATACTGTATGTCTCTGCTTGCAGAGATTTCAGTCTAGGTCCTTGCAGTGACTGCACTACATCCACCTTATTATTAGACGTGGACCTTTACTGGAGATCCCGTTAATATAAAACCACCTAAAATCTTGACTATCTCTGATCTGATGCCTTCGTACATCTGCGTCATTGAAAGAAAACAATTGAGATCCTATGAACAGATGCAACCATTCATCTTCAAAGACTTTGAGGGATCAGTATTCCTTAAGGTATGCAAGTTTTTCCAATAATTTTAGGCTTCTTTCCTCAATGCTCCTCTGGGTTTTTTGAGTATTTGTTGGCACTTTAAGGTTTGTTAGGTCTCCTCAGGGTTCTCTGGAGCTCTTGTGGAAACGGTAAAGTGTTTTATCCTTCTTCAAGATCCCTCTGGGCTCTTTAAGATTCTAATGAGTTCCTGAATAGTTGCAGCTTTTTTATTCTTTATACTGCATTTTTAAAAGATCCTCAAGATTTGAGCATCTGGTCATGCATTCTTTCCAGGATGCGGTGAATGCTGGCAAAACTAGGCCGGTCAGTGGGATGACTGCTCCAACACAAACGCATGAGATTATACAGCTCCTGTGGGCAGTTTTCAGGACTGGCAAGAACATTTCCATCCCTTACATAGTAGATGACCTCCTCATGGGCCATGCCGTAGTAAGGCTGCATGCCATATGAGAAGATTTCCCATAATACCACACCATAAGCCCATACATCTGATTCACTGGTATAGCGGTTGTAGAAGATAGATTCGGGTGGCATCCAGCGAATTGGGATGGCATCATTTTCACCGGCTTTGTAGTAATCAGCCGCATAGATGTTGCGTGAGAGACCAAAATCTGCAATTTTCACAACCAAGTTTTCTGCTACCAAGCAATTGCGGGTAGCTAGGTCACGGTGCACAAACTTGCGCTCTGACAAGTACGCCATTCCTCCCGCCACCTGCTTGGAAATGGAGAGCTGCTCCAGGCAGCTGAGGGGTGGGTAACGCTCAGGTTCTGACACAAGACTGCTGCATGTCAAGGTATCCCGACTAAGACTGGGCTGCTGGGTTGAAGAGCGTTGTCTCAGAAATTCATTCAAGTCCCCATAGGCCATGTATTCAAACATGAGACACATGGGCTTCCCCACCGCACAGACTCCTACATGGCAGATGACACAAATGACAGGTTTAGTTACACTTCCAACTGTTGATACCTAACCAAAAATAAACTTCTGTTATTATAACACTGGCATTGAATCTGGTTCCGGAATGCCACAGAGGTGACTGATCCAGGGTTATACACTGGGTCAACTCTGAAATGGATGAGTCGAGCTATTTTAAGGCTTTTTCGATTGCGGTACCCTTTGGGAATGGGCATACGTGTAATAGGAAGCAGATGTGGTTCATTTTAGAAGTGTCCACAAGCAGATGCATTTTAAAAGTGCAAGCTTTTGAAGGTACACAATTGTGATACATTACCCAAGAGACGGACAATGTTGGGGTGATCAAACTCAGCCATGAGAGCAGCTTCTCTTTGAAAGTCATTCTGCATATCGGTTGAAGCTTCCTCTTTCAACATCTTCACTGCCACCATAGTGAATGGCTCCATCGGCGAAAGACAAGGGGCTCTAAAGGACAGCAGGCACATTGGGAACTAGTAGTTACAGCTCGCATCAAATTTAAGTAATTTTAGGTCAAATTTGCTGATCCAACTGATGGATTTGTAATAATATGAATCTGGAACATAAATCATTTGATGACTTTTTAGGCAGCATTACCCAGCGTTTGAAGTAATGTACTAGGCAGAGCATTACAACATTATAGTAACATGGTAAGAGCGATTAGGGGTTAGGTGCCTTGCTCAAGGGCACCTCGGTCATTTCCTGCCAGAGTTGAGAATTGAACTCACAAACTTCGGGTTAACATTCTGACTCACTAACCATTAGGACACAACTGCCCCTGTACAGCCAAAGCAATGTGTTTCTTTGCAGCGTAAAGCGTTTTTCAGCATATACAATCTTTACTGTAATGAAAAACACTTGACTCTGGGCAGTAGTAGTAGGTAACCACCACTGATCGCAAACCAAATTTTTCCCTATATATTATCACAAATTGTCAAACAGGTCATAAAACCTTTTAAAATAGTTTAAATGGTGATGCCAAACTGTGGAAACAGAACCACAATGGCAGAAACTCAAGAACCAACTTAGAATTCCATTAAGATTACACTTCCTGTGCAGAAGGCTCCTGTGTGTTCTTGGAGAAGTAAACACTTTTCTAATGGGTGTCTATAAATAACCTCCCCTGCAGGGCTTGCTCACACGATAGTGCCTACAGGGAAGTTTCATATTGAAACACATCACATGTTTAGTGTGACCTATTCAGTATCTTATTTCAGGAGACAGCCATATGGTGTATACATTTTACCCACTGCTGTAATTCCCAGGGGTCTCTATATACCTGATATCAGGATTACATTGTGGTTTGGTCTGTATACGTCAGACCTTTGAGTGCTGATTTACCGTTGGTTATTTTTTTTTTCATAAATCTAACTGGTGAGTCACTAAAGAGTTTCTAAGAATTCAGTCATTGCTCTAAAAAAACTGGATTAATTTAATCATTCACACAATATAAAAGTTCATTTTGACCAAACCATGCAAAAGAAAACGTGATCAGTATAAACACTGACAGTGCCAAACCAGGACAGACATTAGCACCACTGGTGTTACATTTGCTTGTAACATTTGGTAGCTCTCACCTTGCCTGAAACACCCTACCGAAAGCCCCCTCTCCAATGTCACGGACATATTCAATGTTGTTGCGTGGATATTCGAGACTGAGGAGCTTGGAGTTAAGAAGGAGAGGCAGTCGTTGGTACATGGGGTTGGGGTGAAGCCTGTCCAGCAAGAGCTCTGAGGGGAGGGTGGTCAGAGTAGGTGTATCCAGCACCCTACTGAATACAGAAGCACAACTTCATTTGTTTTGATATGTTTACTAATAATTTTGGTCATGCAACTTCCAAAGCAACGTCAAGAACACTTTTGGTTAGAGTTTCCAGAAGTAGAGGTACTAGTAGGTAGTATTTCTCTCAAGGTGGCTTCTGGAGGACCACCTTCCTGCAGAGTTTAGCCCTGCTCCAATACACCTGTATGTTATTTTCAACTAATCCTGAACACTTTGATTAGCTGTTTCAGGTGGTTTATTCGGTTTGGAGCTAAACTTTGCAGGATGGTAGCCGACGTGTGGTAGGCCAATGGTAAAGAGCAGGGGTGCCCAATCCTGCTCCAGCAAAGATTAGCTTCAACCCTAATTAAACACACCTGAACCAGCTAAGCAATATCTTACTAGACATACTACAAACTTCCAGGCAGGTGTGTTGAGGCAAGTTGGAGCTAAACCCTGCAGGACATTGGACCTCCTGGAGCAGATTTGGCCACCCCCGTTCTAGAGTTACCATAGATCAGGGGTATCCAAACTCGGGCCTGGAGGGCCACTGTCCTGCAGAGTTTAGCTCCAACTTTCCTCAACACACCAGTCTGAAAGTTTGCAAAATGCATAAGATTGCCAAGGCCTAAGACCTTGATTATCTAGTTCAGGTGTGTTTAATTGGGGTTGGAGCTAAACTTTGCAGGACAATGCTCCTCCAGGAGCATGATTGGACACCCCTGCCTTGGGTTATGGGTGATTCTCAATCGGAAGGCTTCATCCTACGAAAGCTGCAAATCTCGGTTGCCACGTCATCGAACGTTTCAATCTCAATTTGAAGGATCCTTGGAAGGCAGCCTTCGTTTCACGTCCTATTCGCCCTGTTTTGAAGGACGCAACGGATGTACCCCTTGCGGACTTAAATCCCCCACAATCCTTTGCACATATTCAAATTCACAAAAATAAACTGATGAAAAATGTGTCTGTACTGAGCCAGTCTGAGTTTATTATGAAATGTTAGACAAAAATTATGCTTTCGGACATGAAAGTATAGATGTTATCTTTTGTTTTGCTGTAAATCAATCATTTAACTCTAAACTGACAATAATGTAAGCCATTGGGAGACCACATACTGTTGTCATTCACTGTACTATAATAGAAAGCCAGTTACTATAAAGATTTGTAATACAAAGTATTTTCGTGCGGTGACTGCAAGTTGTAAACATTTATGGCGTAGCCATGCGCACGTGTGGGTTTGAGCCTTCACACCTTTTACCATAAGACTATACGACTTAAATGTGATTAGTTAGTCCATTATTCACCTTTTCCTCTTTTTCCACATTTTCTTTCTTCTGTGGCACATGAGGATGAGGATGGTAAAGAAGGCCGCCCCAGCAAAGCCAGCAATGACAAAGATGATAACGCTCATTGAGTAGGCCGTGGACACAGGAGGGGGTGGGTGTAACTGGACTGGTTTTGGAATCGAGGGGGCAGTCTTCACACTGATAGCTAAAGACAAGAACAACAATGGTGATGCAGATGATGTTTTATATTGACTTATGTCAGAGTAAACTGTCAATCTAGGATTGGCTACTCCAGTCAACAATGTATCTTATTAATTGCTTAGGAATACATTTATATACCTTCTCCACATTTGGGCACCAGACAGTACTCCCAGCGTACATTGGGGTTTGCGGTGTAGCACCATGGCCTGTCACTCTCTCCACCTGGGTTACGACAATAGTTTTCTGCATTTCGCAACTCAGGAATAACATCTACAGAGAGTCTATGTTGATGGGGATCCTGAATGGCATAAAAAGAGAGCGGTCAACAAACAAACTTAAATCTGTGGTCACTCACATATTATCTGCGGCTAAATTCAATATCCCCATTATCCCTGATATTTCCAGCATTCCCAGGTTAAAAACCACTTCATGCATTAAACCTTTCCACATTGTTTTGAAAAGAGACAAAATCTTCTCCATTCAAAACTTCATTTCAAAGGAAACCTCTGGATTTGTGTATTTTGACCCTCCATTGTTTTTGCTGTTAAAACACTGTTTCCTGTGTATATATCGTTTGAAGGTCACTGAGCGCATGCCAACATGCAGCATTCGGATTGTTTGGGGTTAAGGTATTGTTTGAGGATAGTGATGAAAAAACAAGTTAGTATATTTGATTGCAGCTACAGGAGAAAACGATAGCATATTATGATACATTTTAGTTTATTCATTTGTGCATTTTTAACCCTTTGTCCAATGTTCTAAATCAGTCTCTTTACGAGCATCTCAACATATGCACACAAAAAAAAATTCTCTGTCAAATGGCTGCTTTAACTACTGTCAAAGATTGGAAAGGCTGCATTACCTACAATGGTAGTCTAAAGCTATGCATAAGTAGCTACTTGGCTAACTACTACCTAACATTATTTTCCCTACCAATGTCTAACGGATGCCAGCCTTTGGTGAATAGGAGGCAGTACCAATTATTTCAATTTGATTAAAGATTATGAAGACAAAACATCCTTTAGAGTAACATGCATTGAATAATCTCACAAAATAGGAGCAGAGTCCATTTTGATTTTATGCTGACTTTAAAACAAACATTTACCTGCTGGTTCCATCGCTGACAGGGAATGGCAGATGCTGTGGCATTGTGTGTTCCTTGGTAAAATCTTCCTTTGTCATTGTAACATGTTGCTATAGATATATAAATTACAAACGGTCAAGTATATTGAAATGTGTGTTTTGATGATCAATATTGCTGTTTGACAGAAACAAACAAAAAAATTGTAGTGGAGTCCAAATGTCTGAGGCTGTTAGTAAACATTTGTATTTTCGTCATTTAGAATTATTTAATTAATAATTCTAATTATTTTACATTAATTTCAGTGGGTTTTTTTTTAACAGAGGAATTCACATACAAGTGTAAATGAAAATAAATCTAAGAGATCTTTATGGACTCTCAGACTTATAGACCCCACTATATGTGAGGAGAATATAAAGTCAAACTCATACTTACATGTAACTTGATCTTTATTGATATCTGAATAAAACACAAACAATAATGTGTTTTTCATTGAAATTCATTTTAACCATTAACCAGTTATGAGGTTTCTTAAAGATTTACACAACATAATACCCACTTTCCAACAATTTTTCATTAACATTTCATTACCATTTCCCACTGAATTAAGTTAGACAGCAGCTTGCAAACATGGCATGGAAACTTTTAGATGGGAACATTTACTCAGCTGTCCAACATCCCCTACTGATCCTTCCTCACAAGCTTTGGCCATAAAACACACTAATCTTGTCCATCTACAAGTTTGCTGTCATCACATTCCTTACAAGTCATTTCACATAAACAAAAAAAAAAAAAAAAAATCCTACAGCATTGTCCTGCCAAGAACCATACGTGGCGTTTTTCCACTAACACCCATTGTTTTCATGGGACGGATGCTTTATGGACATCACTGACAATCAGCCCCAAAATATCACAGGATTTTCATGGCTAAACAAAGATCGAGGCTAATGTCACCCCACAGGAAGGTGTACAGTTATATAATAGCGTGTCACTCTTACCCACGTAAGGAACAGCAGTACATGAGGATGGGTCTGTTTGTTGACTGGGTAGAGAGGTGCATTCTGGGAGAGTGATGCTATGTGTGAACCCTCGATGAGATCTTTCCTCAGCAGAACGCCACTCCTTATAACAGTACAGCTCTTTAACTGCGAGACAGTGCTCCCTGTGAAACAACAGCACAGTTTCTGTTTAATACGTATACTGTATATATATATATATATATATCGTATATATAGCATGGGTGGTGCTGTGGTTAGAACTTAGGGCTAGTATTTGAAAAGTTACTGGTTTCTGGGCCGACCACCATTGTTCCCTTAAGCATGATTTTTAACCTCAGGTTGCTCCACTTCTGTTAGTTATTTTGGATAAAGGCATCTTCCAAATGACTACTTACTAAATAGTGATATGAATCACTTTCTGCATGTGGTGCCTTTTCTGTCCATGAAATTCATTCATGCATTCAGTGGCCCATATTCATGATCTCAACCATCAACCAACTATCATTTTTAACATCTTCAAAATCAATATTTTGATCGCTGACAGATTCTTCACCAAATCCACCATCAAGTGACAGTGACAGTATCTGATCCACCAACAATTGGTGAAAAGCCACCACACACAAATAGTGACTCATATAACTCGTTTGTTTGGATTCTTTTTTTGTTTTGTTTACTGTCCTATAGGATAAAGAGTAGAAAGAAAAACAGTATATTCTACATGGTATATTACCATGCACCCCACATGCACAACAGAACAGAACATCTTCATTACCTGCAGACAGGTTTAGGTGCTGGTCCTATTCCCGAAGGATTGCAGTCCTGGAAGGTGGCGTGGCAGAGCAGGGATCTGGCAGCAGGCCTGCAGAATGAGCTGACCCCGTCCAGATCCCCCCATACGCTCTGAGCCAGGTACTCCTGCGCATCCTCTGGGTTCGGGAGAGAGTAGTTGAAGAACACCAGAGCGTTGCGGCGAAGCACGTTCCGACACACGTCGCCCCTGTATGTGCTGCAATAGCCAGCGCTGCCTTTGTACAGTCTAAATGAGATTACAAATCACAATGCAATATTAAAGACAACACAAAATTGATACAACACATTGCTACAGTGTTCTTTGTGGTTTGTATAAGGTTGCAAAGGCTTTTTAAAGGTTGGTTGCTGTTCTTAGTGCATGTTCTGGGTGATTGATTAATGGTTCAAGTAAACCCTTGTGAAAAAGAAGTGAGCTTAATTAAATTGAATTGAACAATAAAAAAAAAACTCAAAACTTTCAGTTTCACTTTATTTTGATGGTCCCTTTTGAACATTCTGTTGACTATAAGTAATGTTGCACCTACATGTCTACTAACTCAAATTAGAGTATTAATAGAGTATTAGTAGAGTATTAGTAGAGTGGTAGGGTTTGAGTTAGAATAAGTTGACATGTAGGTGCAAATTTACTAATAGTCAACAGAATGTTCAAAACGGACCATCAAAATAAAGAGTTACCAAACTTTCAACTCATTTACATGACAACAGCATTTTGGGGGCCTGAAAACTCAAACTTTTGAAAACGGGTTTCAGAGTGCAAGTTTTTGAAAATCACACCATTATCGTCTCCCTGTAAACTACAAAAACATGCATCTTTACAAAACTGGCATCGCCAACTACTGGCATCGCATCAAGAATACAGCGTTTTTAGTTGTTTTCACAGACCCATGTGAACGGGGATCGTTTGGACAATGTTGTCGTCTCTAAGTAAAAAACGCAAATGAAAAACCATAAACCATAATAAAATACCGTAATAAGAACTCGTTTTAAAAGCACGTTTAAGTGCACTTCTTTTTCACAAAGGAAAAAGCCAACCCAATCTCACGGCAACTCATACGCATTTTGGTGGCTAATTCGTACGAATTCATATGTTTGTCGAATTTGTAAATTTTTTGCTAAATCATACATATTTTACGAGTTACCCAATTCGGATGAATTCGTATGAATGACCTACCCCTGACCCCTCCCCGAAACCCACCCATCACTCGGGTTTAGACCAATCGTACGAATTTGTACGAATTAGCCACCTTGTACTCACTCGTACGAATTGGTCGTGAGATAGCGTTGAAAAAGCCCACGTTTAAATATTCTAGCCCCAATACATGACTTGGCTAAATCCTTAAATATCCATTTTTACTCATATCAGTTAAAACGTCTGGTGGCTTTGAAATGTAACAGCTCACCTCTCCTCAACAAACCGTATAATCTGAGGCATTAATCATGTTTGTAGTACAAATGGTGCAGGAACAAACCATAACTCTCTGAGAAATAATAACAGTGATGCTTACCCTAGCAAATTGTGTTTATGAGATATGTAGTAGGCTTTGGAAGTTGTCAGAGAGTAATTTTGCCCTCATCATTGACTTCTGCTAAACAGAATGGCTGTTTTGGACTCAAGTCATATGAAGATGTTGCTTCAAGGTTTCCATACACAACTCCGTCTCATGACTATGCGCTGACTCATGTACACACTGCGCAATTGACAAGAATAAAGTGCAGTTCTTACAATTAGTTCATTCTGTTTAACTTCGCTCTAAGTGCATCCAGATGCTGAATCTG
The DNA here is from genome assembly GCA_031834385.1 of Semotilus atromaculatus. Classification (NCBI taxonomy): domain Eukaryota; kingdom Metazoa; phylum Chordata; class Actinopteri; order Cypriniformes; family Leuciscidae; genus Semotilus; species Semotilus atromaculatus. The sequence goes on from JAULUF010000036.1 coordinate 5,369,881, forward strand.
AATCGTTTGGAAAATAGCTTGGTTTATTTAAGTTCATGTGTAACTTAGACCATATGGCGTGTCTGGCTTTTAGAGAAGGAGTGAACTACGTTATCCAGCACATGTGTATACGTCCGCATTTATCATTTGAAATCAACGGAGACATGATGATTCAATTTGAGTGGCTCTTTCCAGTGAAAGAACTCCCGTCAGCGTAAACGCAACTTCCGACTGACTTGAGTCATGCAGCACACAGTCCAGATCTGTCTTTCATTCGTTTTATTGCATACGCGTTTCTTTTCAATCAATTTTCATAGCTCTCAGTCCAAAGATGATGTGATATTGAGTGACGAGCCCTAACATGATTCACTATCAACACTGTCTTTGTGTGGTGACTCGCACACGCACACAAATAAATCACTACAATTCAAGTAAAAAAATAAATCATATTTTACTTAATATTTTATTTAATTCATATTCATATTATAGATGTTTCTCACATTATTTAAATGATGAGACCATTGTATATGTGTATACAGACTACAATTCATAAGTTTTGGGGTCAGCATGATTTTTTTCATGGTTTTGAAATACGTCTCTTCTGTTCATCAAGGCTGTATTTATTTGACGAAAAACAGCCGTTTTCTATGCAAGTATATGTTAAAATGTAATTTATTCCTGTCAAAGCTGTATTTTCAGCATCATTACGCCAGTCTTCAGTGTCACATGATCCTTCAGAAATCACTCTGATATGATGATTTGATGCTCAAGAAACATTTCTGATCATTATTATCAAAGTTGAAATCAGTTGCTTCATATTTTGGGGAAACATCATTTATTTGTAACATTATAACTGTATTTTGTTACTGTTGATCAATTTAGTGCACTCTTGATGAATAAAAGTATTTTTCCCCCAAAAAAAGTTTACTTACCGCAAAAAATTGTATGATATTATTTTACATAAAGATTTGACATCAAGACAATTAAGCATATCATCCACCCTATATTTTAAATATATTTTGTTTTTACAGTACAGCAAGAGAACATGTTTTTATGTTTTTTATGTATATATACGTAACACATATACATATATAAATTTTTTTTTCCTAAACCAAACCCAAATCCTAACCCTATAGTAAGTGCATGTAGTTCATTATTAATACTCATTACTTAAATGTACAATTACTCTGTAACATGGACACCTTAAAATAATGTGTAACCTATAATTTCTTGAAATTTGACCAACACATGTTCTTAACATATTTTGTAAGATTCACCCAGGTAGGATCCATATTTCCTGAAAAGAATATGAAATATGAAATACATTTATTTTTTTATTTTTTTGGGTGAGAAGAACATTTTTGTAATCTAAAGAACCTTTAGCCCAATGGCTGTTAAAGGTTCTTCATGAAACCATAGTTGCCAATAAACAACCTTACTTTTAAGAGTGTATATGTTGTATGCTGAAGTACCACTTAATAGGATGCAAATGTATTCTTACCTCCATTCTATGGTAAAGTTACAGGATCCAGAGACGGCCACCAGAAACAGGCCCGAGAAGAGAGAAAAGCACAAACAATATCTGTTCAGTGTCCGAGAGTAACACATCCACTTTGTCGGCCTGACCATTCTTCTGTCATGCAGTGCTTGGCTCAGTGTGTGTGTGTGTGTGTGTGTAAGAGAGGAGGACAAAGACAGAACTTGGGGGGTCTATCTGGACATACAGCAGGTGTGAAGTTTAACAGATCCTCCTGATTTCATATGCCAGGATTTAAGAATCTCCTTCACAGAATAAACCGTCTGACACGCCGTCTTTCTTCAAAACGTACAACATTTTTGGGATACACACCCATAAGAAATAAAACATTAGTCATGCATTATCACACATGATATATATATCTGAATTTGCAGATGCTGATTGAAGAGTCAGGAGAGCCATGTAATAAGGAATATGTGGTAGAAATGAACACATATATTACTCAGTTGATTCAATAATCCATATTGCCTAATCGTATTGTGTTCATTCAACATGGCTAAAGTGCCACAATACAGCATTTCAGGGCTTTGAGGAGGCAAACGAACAGCTATGCAAACACAAGGCCAGCTAACTGAGATCCTGGCTCCAGAAACACAGCTGCGGAAACTTAGAGAACAGCCTCATCATATTTACACAACGCAGCCAGAGAAACATATGGCTGAAACAGAAGTCACAGTGGGTGAGTGTTTACGAAGCCCCGTTTCATGGGCCTTTATTAACAGAAGCATCTCAAATTGATTTTGTTCAAACATTATGACTGTGACATTACAGCATTACATTAAGGTACTGTGGCAGTAATCTGGAACTGTGACTGTGGTTAGCACTGTGACGTGTATCATTATACTAAATTAAAATGTACCTTGTTATGTATTTGGATGGTACATTCATGTTTTATTAATGTTTTTTAATTAAGTCTCTTATGAGTCAAACATATTGTAAAATATCATTCCAATTTAATAACAGTTTTCTATTGTGATCAAAATCTAAATCAGAAATGTCAGATTTCAGAAATCAATCTAATATGATGATTTGTTCAAGAAATATTTCTGATTATCAATTGCCTAATATTTTAATAGGAAACCCTGATACATTTTGTTAGTATTCTTTGATGAATACTTTAAATGTACAGAATGTAAAATGAAGTTTAAAAGTACAGAATGTATTTGAAATAGAAATAATCTATAACATTATAAAAGTCTTTGTTACTTTTGATAAACTTAATGTGTACTGATGAATAAAAGTGCCCGAAACCTAAAATGTTGTTTAAAAAAAAAAAACGTGGTACTTTTTTGTACTTTTTTTGTCACGTCGTCATTATAAATTCTCAAAGCATATACTAAAGGACAATTTGGAGATCAATTTGAATAAATTATTTAACAGTGACAGTTTTTACTGTATTTTGAGGAACTCCTCAATTTCATGACAGCTTAATAATAATAATACATTTATTTTGTATAGCGCCTTTAAAAGTTGCTTTCTCAAAGCGCTTTACAGACAAGCATAACAGAAAGAAACGCTACACTCTTTAAACACGAAGATAATCAGGTAAAATAGTCAGGTAAAAGCAATCCTAAAATAAAATGTTTTAAGAAGGGATTTAAAAGTCACTAATGTATTTGCTTCCCTAATGTCAGCCGGGAGAGAATTCCAAAGCTTAGGAGCAGCGAAGGAAAATGCTCTATCACCCCTAGAACGAAGCCGCGTCTTGGGAACGACCAACAGTCTTGGGAACGACCAACACTCTGAGAGGAACGCAGATTACGACACGGTGTGTAAGGCAATAGAAGATCAGTCAAGTATTGAGGAGCCAGATTGTGCAAAGCCTTATATGCCAGCTTAACATCATGACAACCTTGTTATATTAGACTGCAACCTGTCTTTTGAAAATCATTTTTCATATGTTACAAAAACAGCCTTTTTCCACCTTAGAAATATTGCTAAGCTACGTAATATGCTATCAATCTCTGATGCAGAAAAGTTAGTTCATGCATTCATGACCTCGAGACTAGATTACTGTAATGCTTTATTAGCTGGTTGTCCTGCATCCTCAATAAACAAGCTACAGTTAGTCCAAAATGCAGCCGCTAGAGTTCTTACTAGATCAAGAAAATATGATCATATAACACCGATTTTATCATCACTTCATTGGTTACCTATAAAGTTCCAAATTAATTACAAGGTATTGCTACTGACTTATAAAGCCCTAAATGGTTTAGCTCCAGTCTATTTAATGGATCTTCTATCCATTAAATAATCCATCGCGCTCTTTAAAGCGGGACTATGCAGGATTTCTGTTTTTGTCAAACAGTGACCCCTAGAGTCGCTGTGGAGTACTTGTACTGTCGTAAATAGCACTCACGCAGAGATGTGTCTGCACTCACGGCCTGATCCCCTCCCCCTGTACACCGGTACCTGTTCAGTAGGATGGAAGCTGTAACGAGTGGAAATAAGGTGTGGCCCCTTTAAGAGCTGCGCGCGCCCTGTTGAACTGTCGGCAGTCTGTATTGTATGTGCGCCTCGAACACCACATGTATACGGCGCCGGGTTATTTCTGTTTGATGCTCATCTTAGCAGATCTTTCTTGCCGTAAAGCAATTCGTTACATCGCGAGACCTGATATCACGCGACACTTCCTGATGCTGCGGCCGGCGGGCCGCCGGCTCAAAGTTGCAAGTGCGTGTTTTTCCGCTCACAGCTAACAGAGGGGGGCGAGACGACCACCATTCAACACGAAATCAGTAATATAAACATTACAATGACTCCAAAGCTGTTTGGTTAAGTTAAAAAAGTTACTTAGTTCACCTTTAAGATCACTAAATTCGAGGCTTCTGGTCATTCCTAGGATATCCAGATCCACCAAAGGAGGGAGAGCATTTTCACATTTAGCTCCGAAGCTCTGGAATAGCCTTCCTGATATTGTTCGTTGCTCAGACTCGCTCTCCCAGTTTAAAACTAGACTAAAGACGCATCTATTCAGCCAGACATTCATATACATTTTTTTATCTTACAGTTACTGTAAATCCGGCCTCTAGTTCATAAACGCCAGAGGAGAACTGGCCCCCGACTGAGCCTGGGTTCTCCCAAGGTTTATTTTTTTCTCCATTGGGTCACTTGATGGAGTTTTAGGACACCATTGGGTCACCTGATGGAGTTTTAGGACACCATTGGGTCACTTGATGGGGTTTTAGGACACCATTGGGTCACTTGATGGGGTTTTAGGACACCATTGGGTCACCTGATGGAGTTTTAGGACACCATTGGGTCATCTGATGGAGTTTTAGGACACCATTGGGTCACCTGATGGAGTTTTAGGACACCATTGGGTCACCTGATGGGGTTTTAGGACACCATTGGGTCACCTGAAGGAGTTTTAGGACACCATTGGGTCATCTGATGGAGTTTTAGGACACCATTGGGTCACCTGAAGGAGTTTTAGGACACCATTGGGTCATCTGATGGAGTTTTAGGACACCATTGGGTCACTTGATGGGGTTTTAGGACACCATTGGGTCATCTGATGGAGTTTTAGGACACCATTGGGTCACCTGATGGAGTTTTAGGACACCATTGGGTCATCTGATGGAGTTTTAGGACACCATTGGGTCATCTGATGGAGTTTTAAGACACCATTGGGTCACTTGATGGGGTTTTAGGACACCATTGGGTCACCTGATGGAGTTTTAGGACACCATTGGGTCACTTGATGGAGTTTTAGGACACCATTGGGTCACCTGATGGAGTTTTAGGACACCATTGGGTCATCTGATGGAGTTTTAGGACACCATTGGGTCACCTGATGGAGTTTTAGGACACCATTGGGTCATCTGATGGAGTTTTAGGACACCATTGGGTCACTTGATGGGGTTTTTCGGTTCCTTGCCACTGTTGCCTTTGGCTTGCTCAGTTGGGGATATTCAAATGAATTAACCAATCATGAATACCATTGATCAGCCCAACCAAACGTGGATGCTTTTTCCACTAAGAAACGAACATTGTTACATGTATGTTGTTTTGATTAATACTGTGAAGCTGCTTTGATACAATCTGTATTGTGAAAAGCGCTATATAAATATATTTGACTTGACTTGACTTGTTAAAACATCCAATATAAATCAGATTGACAGTGATAAAGGTTATAATAACAGTTGTCAAATACTATTTCATGTCACCTCTCTATTCATGTGTTATAACCCACATAAGCATTTAAAAAAGGCATACTTCATGCTAAATACCATAGATACAGGGAATGTTACTGGAATAAGATAAACATAAAAATCGGTATTACCACTACTGTCATCAAATAAATAACTTTATTTATATATTTCTGTATCTATGCTATTTTGCGAGACACTTTTAGGGACAAAGCAGTAGACAAACTATTGAATATAGTAAGACTCCTCAGACTGACCTGTAACAGTTATTTTTGCTGTGGCTTTGACAGTGTTGGCTCCTCCGCTGTGCTGGTTAGTGGCCTGACAGGTGTAGAGCGCTGGTTTATGAACCACTACACGCAGGACCGACAGGATGACTTCATCCACCAGCGTCTCCTCCACTGACGCTCCTGAAATCTGCAGATAACACAATACCATCAGCAACAGCCTTTAACCGTTAGGCATTCACTGTCACGTCTGGCCTCTACATTTGATCAAATGCCAATATTATGAGCAATATGAAAGACACAATAAAAAAAATTGGGGTCTGTTTTTTTAAGAAACGAATCATTTTATTCAGCAAGGATGCAGTAAAGAAGTTTGCAGTTCTTTTGAACTTTCAATTAATCTTTAAAAAAAATGTTTCCACAAAAATATGAAGCAGCACAGTTATTTAAATTGTAACACTATTTTTACAATATTACAGATTTTTCTGTATTTTTGACCAAATAAATGCAGCCTCTGCGAGGTCTTGGAAGAGACCTCTTTCAAAATAATAATAATAATAATAATCTTACCAACATCAAACTTTTGAACAGATAATAACAACAACAGCAACAACAATCACAAACAATTCTCCTGGCAAGTGATTTACTGCACCAAATGTAGTAACTAGAAATTAATATAGCTGAATTAATATACAATTCTGCTAATGTGTGATCACAGGTGTGCATATGCTCTTCAAATATGGCTTATCTAATCATCTTCTTTTTAACTAAAGCATTCATGATATTATTTTTAATAGCACACAGATTCCAGTATGTAATTGGGGGCTATTTGTATTTGTAATTATTACAAAATAGCCACAAGTGTTCGTCACAATATATGTGCAGAAATGCAGAATAAAATAAAATTAAATAAAATTAAATAAAGAATAGAATAGAACTGAATAGAATATAATACAATAGAATAGAACAGAATGAAACTGATGGGTCAAATGCAAGTCGCATGATTATTCCAACAAATATAACAAATCCCTCTATTTATCGTTTGGATGTGTTAAGACTCCTGCTATTTTGCTAATGTGATTTGTTGAGTTTATGAGAACATTATGAGAGCCTGTAGGAATGTCAGTCTCATGCTGCGATCACGGCTCTATATTTGACGAAGTGCGCATTGCAGCTGATTTTAGAAGGCACTTCATCTGGCTCAAGAAAACTAATGAGCTGAGAGTCCTGCCAGAATGACACTCAGACGGGGTAATTTTAATCAACGGTCTAATAACATCTCACAGGTTTCAGAGATGCTTTGAGGGTCAGAGGTCAAAGTTCATTTATCAATCATCATCATCAGCTATGACAGCTCAAACTGTTTATCATAGCAATGTTGTATGTATAAAATGTCTTTTCAAGATTCTTACTTAACATTCTCAGTGAAAAGAGCACTAAAGGCTAAAAATAAGTATATTAATTGTAACGATTTGGTCCAAGTAATTAGTGGATTTAGAAAAAAAATCACAAATACCAAAAAAGGTATTGCAAAGACATATTATTCTAATAACACCGAATTTGATGTGAAATCTTTTTAAACGTTTATTTTATTTTATGCAACATAATAATGATGACATTACTATTATTTTCAAATGTTGAAAATATAAAATATTTAAATAACAAAACAATCGAATAATACAAAATTCAGATGCTCAGACATAGTAAACATTAAAATGTTAAAATGCACATAACCGCAACAACTAAGTGTGCATGGAAAAAACGTAACTGTGATCTTGAATAAATTTTTTTGAGTTTTGTGTCTTTTATGGTGCTTTTCCACTACACGGTACCTAGGGATGGGAATCGTTAAGGTTTTAACGGTATTACTACTCTTACCGATACTGCTTATCGATCCGGTACTTTAACGGTATTCTTATCGGTTCTTTTTGTTATATTAAAACAATATATATTTAGAATATAATTAATATTGCTTTATATTTTGAAATGTAAAATAAATATTAATAGCAAAATAAAAGCAATGTTTTAACAAAACAAATAAAATATGTATGTTATGCAGAAGGGTGCAGGGTTTTGTGTTTTATCTGCAGAAGACATAGGAGACCAAAAACAAAAGTACAAACGCATGGTCAAACAAACAAAGTATACAATAAAACGAATTATATACCCAGTGCTTTAATTTCAGTAGGCCTAATGTCGACATTACTGTGCAGGTGAGTAATATAGGCTAAAAAGACATCTAATAAAGTAATCAAATGTAAAATAACACTGCATAGTTTATCATAGATAGATTAAAGCTTATAAAAGCCAAAAGCATTCATTCAAGACCTGCGACTGATTTCCTCTTTGCCTGTTGTTGTTTGATTCACATTAATGGAGCAATCGTCAGCACGTTTAGACTGCTGCCTCTTTAAGACCAAATGCAGATCTAATCATTATTAGGCCTACATCATATTTTCCCCCAACTATTTACGCCCATTTAAGACATACACTGTTTTTAAATGAATAAACTGTTTAAGTGAATCTCCAAGACGGTCATTTTGGCACATGTTTGTGTAGCCTATATTTGATCGCACACGAAGCCCAAAGTAGGCTATAGGCCTACGTTGCTTATCTCGTTGCGGTGTGTTTCGGAGCGCGCGCCGCCTTTGGAACAGCGTCTATTGCGTCAATTTTGGTGCTTTTAATAGCTTTTTATTATCAAACGCGTCCCGCAGTTTAGCAACAGTAGATGCTGCATTTTACAACAATCACAGATCGTGCTGATTCTGACGTTACGTTTGGGTTTTAGGGATAAATGACAGCGCACCGCTGTGAAAGGAAGTTGCGCTAGACAGAATGCGGCTTTAGTTTTTTATGGTTTTACCTCAAATATCTTATTTTTTATAATCATTGGAAGCCAAAATCGAAATCTAAAATAAAATGTGTTTAGTATCAAAGAGCTAAAGTGTAACCATAGGCTATAGCCTACGTTTGATTGTTTAGTTCGCCTCATCGTCACTCATTAAGCAGAGCTGTTGTGTTGTGCGCGTCGTGGCTCCGCGTGAAAGACCGCGCGCTCTCTCTCTCACACACACACACACTCTCTTTAGCAAAAATGCATCACAGACAAATGGTTCAATATTATTATATAGAAGTGGCTGGCGAGATTAAATTAGCAATATAATGTCTTTATAGCAATAATAAATAGCACGTGTGTACTTTCTTAATTTCTCCAGTACCGACAGCAGAACCGATAACGTCCGAGCTTATCGATCCAGCGGTCTTTCAAAATTCAGCACCGGGGCCCGTTTAATACCGGGTTTCGGTACCCATCCCTAACGGTACCAGCTCGCCTCGACTCGACTCGACTCGACTCGCCTTTGTTTGGTTTTCCACTGTGTAAAAGTTGTACCTGTACCTGCTTCCAGATACTTTTTGTCGTATCACCTCCGGCGAGGTTCTGAGCGAGCTGAGCCGATACTAAAATGTGACGTGAAAACGCGACAGACTGCTGATTGGTCAGAGAGAATTGTCACTATTCACTGCGTCATCATTGCACGCACCAGACGGAGTATCCTGAATACCCCCCCCCATTTTTAAATAGTTTGACCTGAGATTGCATGATTTTTAAATAGATATACCCATGGCAACTCGGAAGAATACGCCATGGTCAAACGAGGAGGTGCAGACTTTCCTTTGTTTGGTTGCCGAAGAGAGGATCCAGCGAGCGCTTGATGGGGCAACGAGGAACGAAAAAGTATATCAAGAAGTCCTGCGGTGTCGCTATGACGACCAGGTACTATTGTGGAGGTGCTATCTGCAATGAAAAACAGAGCGAGTCGAGTCGAGTTGAGCTGGTACTGGTAATGGAAAAGCGCCATTAGTCTATGTCATCAATGCTAGCTTACAACAACAAAACCGTACTGTTTCAATAAAAAATATGTCAACAGAGTTTGCTCATGCATCACCGTCATTGTGATGTGTATGCAATGTTTAATGGGACTTTATATACTTGACATCTCCAAAATGTATACCATTAACATAATACAATTTTTCTCAAAGCGTAGTGCAACAAATAGCAGAACAAGCTGTAAGTCAGTTTCTATACTGGCTGATGCTAAAAAGCCACGTAGCACTTGATTGTGTTCAAGGTGAAGCTGCCTCCCCAGATATTGGGTCCCCTAAGTAGGAAGCTCCCTCAGAGTAATAAGGGTGAAGCTGCCTCCCCCAGATATTGGGGTCCCCTAAGTGGGAAGCTCCCTCAGAGTAATAAGGGTGAAGCTGCCTCCCCAGAGATTGGGTCCCTTAAGTGGGAAGCTCCCTCAGAGTAATAAGGGTGAAGCTGCCTCCCCCAGATATTTGGGTCCCCTAAGTAGGAAGCTCCTTTTAAGTTCAATGGGTCGAAGCTGCCCCTTAATTAGAGGGTCCTCAATGTTAAGTGTGGAGTTGAACCCTTCCCCACTTCTGGGATTCCTTTCAGTACAGTCTACAAGCGATATAGCGATACAAGCGATATTTGCCCCAGTTTGTGAACCATTTTTGTTGTAGGGCACCTTCGGGAGTACTGGAGTCTCAAAATCTTTGCATGGGACTGCAGTTTCTTGAGTGGTTATAGCTAGCTCTCCGCTGGCTCCCCTTGATCAGCAGATCTTCAGGGTCGAGCGTTGAGTTGCCAATTCCCTACTGTTTAGGGTCTTTAAGGTTGTTAAGTCTTTAAGCCTTTTTGCATCAACTTCTCATTGGCAAGCACCTTCGATAGTGCTGGTCTCTTGAGATTGTGACTGTAGTCAGACAGGGCGTGAGCACTTTTCTACAGAGGTAGTACGTTTTTTAGTTTCCCTAGGGTGTCTAGGAGTAGATCTTGCTCTCCCTAGTGATAGTGGCAGGCAAGGGAATTGACTTACTCCCTGAGGGTTAGGGTTAGGTAATAAGGATTATCTTAAATAGGTAACATCTATTATATATGGCTAGCAATACCAGACCTTTGAGTTCTGTCCTTGGGATGAGCACTTTCCTTGCATAGGGTATGACGCTTGGGTGGTGGCCATAGGGAATATTGTCACTGACAGTCCACCGGTTACCTGAGTTGGGTCATTCCGTCAAGTCCTTATTTGAGTGCTTAGTCACAGCCAATCGGTCAGTCATTCCCCTCAGCATGGCATAGTGGGTATTTGTTCCCCATAGCGTCTGGTCAGATGCAGTGGACGTTCCCATTCGAAAGGTAATGTCTCAGTTACAAATGTAACCCTTGTTCTCTGAGAAGGAACAAGGGTTCTGGCTTGCCTGCTTACGTCTCCTTTAGACAAAGAAGTTGGTGACGTGTACGACAGGTGTCTCTTGTACTCATGGTCACACCGGTAGTGATGTCTTGGATTGTTGTTAGCCAATGATATTGTTGCTTTTGAACATGTGCTTCAGACACCTACAGACTCCAGTATTGGGTACTCCTACAACTTAAGCAATGACGTACATCTGAGTGAACGAGACACCGGGAAGATAGCGAGGGAAGGATGCTAGTGTACAAAAAAATTTTTTTTGGCAAAAGCATGGAAGCAAATCGTGTGCACATACTAGTGCAACCGAATACATTCTGCAACAGAAATCTTCAACAGAAAAGCAAGTAAAGCCAAAAGCAAGATCCCATCAATAAGAATATCATACAAAACAAAAACAAAATTCAAGAGTGTAGTCAGATTTACAGAAAATAGATTAGTTTGGGCAGTCAAGGGTTAAACCCTTCTGCATCAATACAACCTCACCCGAGAGGTCAGTCTCTGCTTTAGTCCTTACTGCTCACACTGTTATTACATATCATGCCAAAAAACAGAAGTTTCAACCACCGTCGCATAGCCAAACCAATATTTATCTACGCATATCTAAAAAGAAGTATTAAAATATGATTGCCAGTATCCAAATGAAAACAAAGAGAGAACAGCTTGTTCAGATCTGCTCTTTACACCCCCTGTCAGAAGCCTGAGAAATTTGAATCTTGGAATCTCCAGGATTTAAAGACTTAAACGCTTGTTTGCAGACAATATCTTCACGTAAGACAGCTGATCAGTTTTCGGGATCCCTTTATTTCTGTCTACCAAAATCCACATCCAAAAACGATTCCAAATAATGATAACAGTGCAGAGGTGTTTTGAATTCTTGTCTTGATCTTGATATGGCTTAAACTTTATTGCTGAGGTCTGATCAGCGCCCTGAGGAATGATTGTAGTTTGAATCCTGTTAATAGTGACACTGACCAAAGCATTTACAGAACGCAGGCCTCCCATCATTGTACTGGCAGCACATTTGAGATATGCCGTCTGACATTTAACATGAATGAGCTCTGCTCTCTGTTCCAGTAAGTTGAGATGAAAGTGCAATTAATTTGCTTCATAGAGCCAAAGCAAACATGAAGAGCAAGAGAAAGGTGGAGAGGAAAGCTGGGGAGGAGAGAGAAATATGACTGTAGAGGATCTTATAAAGTAGGGTTTACCGTATTGCCATTTTCAAGCCAAGTTATAGATGGGATTGGGTTGCCAGTGGCATTACACTCTAATGTAACCTCTGATCCGATCTGAACTTTCTTCTCCTTGGGAACTTTCAGAATCTTGGCTGGAGCTATGGGAGAGACAATGACAAATTAGGAAACAGAACATATTTTTAAAAAGCTTAAAACACATGTCAAGTTCTTAGAAATGTACCATTTGTATACATGATGTTTTGAAAAAAAATATATTTTCTTGTAAAACATACTCCAGTAATCAATAATCCCCAATTATAATACAACATGTGATGTGGTACAGCATCAACTTAAATGTGATAAGATGTAAGCATTGTAAAAATATACCATTATTTGAAAAAACGATTAAAAAATCATTTTGAAAAATTTCATTTATTAACAAAAAAATATTGTACAACACGAACAAATGTTGCTTTGTCATAAAAAAAGTCAAATTATGTACTAAAAGACTGTAGTAACCGTTGGTTGCAATATCAATAAGCTGTGAAGCAGAAAATACTCTTTATCAAACAAGTAAAGACTGATTGTTAGTTTGAATGAATTTTAATGTAGAAATAAGAATAAATTAATAAGTAAAAATACAAGCCAGCATTATATCATTGACTTATAAACATAAAGTGACCCAAAAAGTATTTGCACACTTAAGTCACAATTCAATTGTCTGAATGTTATTGCATTAGAAAACCTGAAGAGTTCAATAATACTTGAATGAGGATCAAAGCTATTTTCTGACATACCCTGTACTTCAATAGTGACTGGTTTGGAGTAAGCGATACCAAAACTGTTTCTGGCCACACAGCGATACTGCCCAGCGTCCTCTTTCTTGATGTTGTTGATTTTTAGGGAGCCAGATTCCAAAACTGATATACGACTATTAACCTACAAGACACATGAATGATGGAGATGTTCAGAAAACACACAATGATTGAAAACATCCAATAAATAGATAATGAGAAGAAAATTGCATGTTAAGAAGTAAGACAAGTCGTTCCATTTACCTTAATCAGATCATCTTCTTTAATCCAGGATATTTCTGGTTTGGGATATCCTAATGTTAAACATGGCAACACTGCTTTGGACTCCACAACCAATGTCATGTCAGTAGGATGTCTTTTGATTTGGGGCTCTGAAAAAAGAATAAAAGTTCATGGGACTGATCCTCATACTTAACTCAAAGCAATGCATAAAAAGCAACAGATAAAATCGTAATTTGGATATTCTATTATCATTTTAAAATTCAAACATGTCCACCTAAAATGTGGATTATTCATAAATCAAGCATTGAATAAGCAGTGCTGTAAGTAGTTCTGGTATGAGTTATGAGAGTATTTGGACATACTCATTTTCAGCTGTAACGCTCCACAGCTCTTGGCTGGTTCTCCAACTCCATTGTTAGCAATGCAGCAGTATTCTCCATTGTCCAGATCCTTTACATTGGGAATGATCAGCATTTGGCCATTTTCTTGGATAATGTATCTGGAATCGTAATACCTGCATTCAAAAAGTACATGTTGAACATACTTCACAAAACATTGCTGTGGAACTTTGCCAAGCTCTCTTCTGAAACCTCTAAACCAGTTTGTTTTGGAGAATTCTTTAAAAAAAAAAAACTTTACGGATGGCATAGTATAATAATCACATTTATGAAGGAAGTTCTAACCGTATTGGGTAATTATTCCGTGTCCATGAAATATCGGCTTGAGGGTATGAATCGACCTCACAGATGAAAGTAGCATTATGATCCAGAGAGGCATCCACTGTCTCAAGCAGTGTTGTGATTCTGGGTGCTGAAATAGAGAACCAAAGAAATATTTTCAATCAATTGATTGCCAATATAAATCTTGATGAAATGTTAAATTACTGTATACAAAGAGGTTTTTGGTTACAATTGTGTAACAATTACATTTAAGACTTAAGTACTAAGTAATATTAATTCATAACATGCACTTACTATAGGGTTAGGTTTATGTAATTATTCATAATTTACTGTTATTACTATTGTAAGAACATGTAACAATTATGTGTGTTTAATGTGTGTTTTTATTCATCCTTCAGTAATCGTGTTATGAAAATAGGACAGGCTTACAAGACATGCTTTTTAATAATTTGCCCCTGAATAATAATAAATCAGACATTGTAACTGTTGTGAAACTACATTTTCACAACAAAATATTTGACATATTTGTCATATATATAAAATATTTGAGCACTGATCTGCACACCGCACACAGCTGACCGCAGAGAGGGTAATGGGGGAGAGCACGCTTCTGCTGGAAATAACTGTGAGAATGTAGTGCTGATGTTATCCTAAGAATACATCCAACTGATAAGAAACACATCCTTCAGTGACTGAGGGCAGAGTGGAGTTTAGGTCTCGCTACACTAACACAACGGTTTTTAAAGGTAATATTCTAATTACATTGTTGCTGTTTTTGTGTGTGTATGTGTGTGTGTATGTGTGTGTGTGTGGGGGGGGGGGGGTATTCTGGGATGCTTACCATAATACATTTTTTTTTTTTTATGTGAATCATAGTAATACCACGTTCCCTTCTGAAGGAACTCAACGCTGCGTCAGATTGATGGGAACGCTACTGTGTGAGCCAGTGTCTGAAGCATTTGTTCTATTGCACCAATACAATTTGAATTAGTCAGGTGACGACATGTAAGTGAGTCAAGCAAGACTATAAATCGCCGCACAGACGTATGTCATCAGCTTCTTTGTCTTCAGTAAGCCACTTTGTTTGACGTGCGAGTCATTGTTTGTCTTAGATTCCATCGGTTGGGAGTTTTTATGGCAAGCAACAATTTAAAAGATGTGTGCCTCAGTGCAGACGCTTTCTAACAGAGGACGATACACATGACGTGGGCGTCCTTTGTTTGGGATCAGAGCACATGCGGTCGACTCTTGAGAGAGACAGCTACACGCATTGTGAGCATTTCACGCTAAAAACGCTCCACTTCGGCCAGGCTCTCTTTAAAGGGATAGTTCACCCAAAAACGAAAATTCTGTCATTAATGAATCATCCTCATGTCGTTCCAAACCATTAAGACCTTCGTTCATCTTATATTTGATGAAATCTGAGAGTTTCTGACCCCCTCCCCCATAGACTGCAACTTAATCACCACTTTCAAGGCCCAGAAAGGTAGTAAAGACACCGTTTAAAATAGTCCATGTGACTCCAGTGGTTCAACATCAATGTTATGAAGCAGCAAGAATACTTTTTGTGCACAAAACACCCCCCAAAATAACGACTTTATTCAACAAATCGACAAACAGAAAGCTCTCACATTTCCAAAGGTGAATGAAGGTCTGACAGGTTTGGAACGACATGGGTGAGTAATTAATGAAAAAAATTTTAACCAACCCTTTAATGATGATGGGAGCCTGGCATCTGCACCCTGCGGTTTGAGTCCCGTGGCTGACAGCTCCAAGATTAAGATTGCGGGGATCTCGGGTTAAGTTAGGGAATTTCCCTTTATCGGTCTTTTCTTGGGAGTTCTAGGGATGGACTTGGGAAGCCCCCTTTACAGCCACTTCCGGTCTGCCTGATAATGTAGTAACGGTGTGTTTGAAGTTGAGGTGTGAGGATGTTGACTTGACATTCAGCTCCATTTGTCATCAACGGCAAGATCCTCTGAAGTTCTCGTACGTCTCCTCTTAGGAGGACTGATGGTCAATTGAGAGAGATAAGTTGTTCTCTGTCGCCCATGGAGTTCCATTTTGTATTTGTTACCCTAGTTTGGGTTGCTTTTAGGGTCTGCGAGACGGGGACTTAGTCCCCTGCTGCCCACTTCAGCTTCATGATAAGGCCGAAGGGTCAACCCCAGCTCCCTGAGAAAGGGAACGAGACACTGTGTCACTTTACCGTACTGCACACACACCTGTGTGTCTTCCTTCAGACCATTAGAACCCGATAACGTATATTTTTGCAACTATTATAGTCTCACTTTCTCGCTTATAGGTCGTCGCCTGACTACTTCAAAGGACAATTTCATTTGTGTGCTTTGGCACACATGCTTCAGATTTTAAAGACTTAGTTTTGTCTTGTTTCAAAATACAAATATATAAACATTGTTAATCAAGATAGATTAACTTAAGGAGCAAAATAAAAAGCTATTAAGTCTTGTTTTCAAAAAAAGTTCTAAATGAATTTTATTTATTCTTTTTAAGCATTATTGTTTTTTCTTACCCCACTCAGTAAACACAACAACAAGCCTACTTAGAATACTTAATTATACTTGTAAGTAGAGTAGGCTATATCTTGATCAAAAGATTGTGTACAAGTACTGTATAGGTCAAATATATTAGACTTCTGTCACTGTAAGTCAAGCCAACGCATCCTCATCCCAAGGCGTCATATTCTGACACTTTGACAAAGCGTCTAAATCCAACGCCCATGGAACCCTTTAGCGTCAATATAACACGCAGAGAGATGGGTAGGTTTAGGTATGGTGTAGGGTTAGGGTTAGACCGCTAGGAGGCGCCTTCTGACCCATACATATCGGCGTCTCATATTGACGCTAAAGGGTACCATGCGCGTTCGATATAGACGCTTTGGCAAAAGCGTAATTATATTACGCCTTGGGATGAGAACGGGCTGGTCAAGCATACTTAAGTGTAATTTTAAAGGTCCCCTGACATGAAATTTTCACTTTCTGAGGTTTTTTAACATTAATATTAGTTCCCCTAGCCTGTATTTGGTCCCCTCGTGTCTAGAAATTTCAGTCGGTGTAAACCGAGTTTTGGCTATCTTTCTCTGCCTGTGAGAAAATGAGATCTCAGACGGGCTGATCTTGAATCTCCCCTATATGACGTCATATAGGGGAAAGTTACCTCCTCCTTCTCTGCTTTGCCCGCCCATGAGAAAACGAGCTAGGAAGTACGAACGCGCGCGTGCGATTTTAGTTTATCCTCGAGAGATGTCATGGCGTATGACCGATCGAAGCACAAAAGTTGAATAGAGAGATATAATGGCTTGCAAACGAGCGAAGCATGGCAGTTGATCAGTGTTCGGATGTACAAATGAACACAAAAGTATTTTTTAGTTCCTTCATCCGAGCCTCTGAAGAAACAATGGGTTAATTTTACTTTCTCTGGAAATGCGCCAACACAACTTCCCAAAGTTTTGGATGGTCCAAACATTTCACAGACGACTGTTTCGTTTCCTCAACTTTGGCCAATACAGAGCTGGCCTCGATGAACGAAAATAAATCGATCGAGCTACCAAGCAACAATTCAAGTTCAAGTTCAGACAGGTAACTTAATCTTTCTCTCAAAATCGTTCAATCGAGTTTATCTGGACAACTCGTTATGAAATCAATGACGCACGTGACTGCACTTACTGTATATACATCATCGTGTTTGCATTGGTGAAAGCATTAGAGAGAGTGCAGAAACTGCGTTGTCTCGCGATCAACAGACTGTCATCTGTTTGCTCAATGCTCATCACAGCAACATTTTATGTGATGGGAATAGATCTAAATACTTTAAAAACTTCTCACGATTCGTTAATCTCGATAGCTGTATTAGTAAAAACGTATAATAGCTGTAGTAAAAGTATTCGAGAGAGTTTCACATGTAATACGTAGCTATTTCATATGCACGCATGTCAGCCAATCACAGCGGAGGCCGGTTACACACAGCAGACACGCCCCTTCAAACAGAGCGTTCACATTAGAGGCTAAAATCAGGCTAGGAAAAATGCCTTTTATTTCGAAATTATGACTATTTTTGATCTAAAAAACATACTAACATTATAAGGGCAACCAACATTATAAAATAATAAAATAACCCCATGTCAGGGGACCTTTAAGTATATTTCTGAGAAGTACATCAAGTATATTTCTGTGAAGTACATGAAGAGTGGACTGAAAGTAAATTTTCTCAGTTTAAAGGAAGTATAATAATAGCACACTTTTTTTTAAACTTTTTTTTTTGTAATGGGGCTTTTGAGAGCAATTCTGATTTTACAAATGCTCATAGTGAATGTAATATGTAAAATATTACCTAAATTAAATAGTATTAGAAACTAACATGTGTGTGCTATGTATGTTTAAGTTCACAAGTATGTTTTCAGCTTAGTAACATGCTAACTAACACCAGACTGTTGAAATGAGTTGTGTCAAGTTTCTCCGTGAGTCCGGCTATCTGTTTGTCACATGGAGTTGTGGCCTATGTAGGGCCCATGTAGTCACTAATAAGGGTCAATTTCATTTCATGCTGCCTATTTATGCAACTAGACAGCTCAGGTTTTGGAACAGAACCAATGGTTGTGTATATGTATTACATGAATTTTAGGTACAGCAAGATCAGCCCTTTACTATTATTCTTGTTAAAGCCATTTTACTTAAACTTACAATGTACGCCTCTGGATATCACAGTTTTAGTTCTGAAATGTTTACTCTTTATGTTACATAATATTTGTTTTAAGAGTCATTAAAACAGCATTAAACATCCACTATAAAATCTGTGGTCAGTTTATTGTACTTCCCTGTCTGTCTGGTAATAAATGTTTTAGCTGGAGTTTTATTGTTTAGTCTGGCACTGTTACGTCAAGACACAGGAACTTCTCGTCTTCTCATTTCTTGTGCAATCACACTTGATTTTTTTTTATTTTCTTCAAAGATTAGTTTCTTCAAAGGGAAATACGACAAGACAAATAGGAATAGCTTAACCCGCCAGAATTTTCCAGACAAAACTGTATTCGTTTTCCAAATCTCCCCTTTCAAGGTCAGAAGCTCCTTCTCACATTCAGAAACTGGACCAAAATGGATGCACTATACTGTGCTCACTAATGCAATTATCACAGGTCCACATGTCACATATATGACGCTTGTGCTAATTTCAGATTTGTTATATTATTAGAGAGAGAACAATGTGCTAACTTCCCCTCTCTCTTTCTCTCTTTGGGAGCAATATGAACGGCATGTATTGCATGACGTGTCTTTGTTCTCATTGCATTATCTGTTGTTTTAGATGATGAGTTGAACTGTGAATTAATGAGTTAAGCTTGAGTACCTGATGATCTTTAAGGCTCCTGATATAATCACTTAGGGAATTGTGAATTGTTACACTGATGAAGGCAGAACAGCTGAAATGTTTGTCAATAAATGTCAATAAATTAATTTTTATTATTATTTAGGGCAAAACTTTTGTATACTATTATAGTATTTATTAATATTTTATTGTAATTTTATTTTTAGTTTAAGTTTCAGAAATTTAGCTTTTAGTAATTGTAGTACTTATTTCAGATAATTGCCAAGACAACATTTCACATTTTTAGGTAACTATTTCATTTCAAGGTTAGTTTACGTTTCAGTGCTTTTGTCATTTGTATTTTTTTTTTTTTTTTTTTATTCATTTGTATAAATTTCTATTCAGCTTGAATTTATTTTTATTTCAGTTTAATTAATTTGAGTAATTTTCAAATTAACTCTTTCGACTCTTTCAATTTAAAATGATTATTTTAGTTAGTTGCCAAAACAATATTTCTAGTTTCTAATCTATTTTTATTTTTTTATTTCAAATAACGATTGAAATTATGATTTTTAATATTTTAAAAATAACACTGTTCAGTCACTTGGATTTAATGTTAGTTGGTTAGACTTTATTTTAATGATCCACTTTAGACATTCTACTAATTGTAAATAACTTTGCAACAACATGCCAACTAACTCTCACTAGAGTAGGCCTATTACCATAGACTGTAAGGTTAGAGTTAGGTTTTAATTTTCAGGTTAGAATAAGTTGACATGTAGTTGTAAAGTTACTCATAGTCAGTATAATGTCTGTCGAGGAGTATCGCAATAAAGTGTTAGCAGATATTAAGCAGACAGTCTACTGATACTCTAATGACTGCTAGTTGACATAATAGCATAGTTGCAAAATGACTTATAGTTAGTAGAACCAGTGCCGCTGCTAGCCATTTTGGTGCCCTAAGCATAATTCCTTTATGATCCCTCCCCCCCATCCCCCCCCCCCCCCCCCCCCAAAAAAAAAAAAAAAAAAAAAAAAAAGTTTATTTTTGCCAGTTTAACTTTAACTTTTTAACGCGCAAACCAACGGACAACTGAGGCGGCTGCGGCCCCATCGTTACTTTGTAGAGCAATTAAATACTCTTGTTCCGCCTGTTTTTGTTTTGTATACATCCCTAAAAAGTGGCTAATCATTTTTCTATACTAAAATAATATCAGCATTATAATTATTATGACATGGGGCGTTTCTAGGATTTTCATTTAGGGGGGCTAAGCCCCCAATGAGGGTATGCTTTATAAAAAAATAACAAAAAAAATAACACTTTAGGGTCTAATGCTCACTATTAAGTTTCATTACGCAATGGCATGTTTTTATAATCACTGTGGTCCGAAAAGAAAAAAGAAAATTTTGATTTCTCTGAACTACATGTGTGCATTTTAAGATGTTTTGAAGGCAAAAAAAACAAAACAATTGGATAACAACAGCTTTTGACAGCTTTTTTTGTCAGTGGGCAGCTGATTATTTTTCTCTCCTCATCAGCATCACACTCTTTTTCTCTTTGTTTTTATCTTGCCCTGTCTCTTCACCTCCTAAAGTTGCCTTTTTTAATTTACTAAAGGCTATAATTTGTATTATATTCTCAATATGTACACATTCATTATTAATCGTGTGCCTAACATGATGAAAACGGGTTTGTTCATGTTTCTTGTCCCCTCACAATGGCAGTAAACTATTACACTAGGCTACATGAGTTACAAAGGCCTATTTTCAGTTCAAAATGGCGTAATTAGACAAAACTATATTAGTTTGCCTGATTAGTTTTTTGCCATTCGTTTAACATTTATGACCTAAAAAACTGTCAAATATGAAACGTATGAATCTCGCACTTGACCGTACAATGAAGCATCGAGTCGCACTGTTAAAATTCGCGCTCAGTAGCATCTGTGAACATAAAGCCCGCCTACTTTGATTTGATTGGTCATCTAAAATATTCTGACATTGATGAGCAGTGACAGACGACCAATGAGGCTCAGATGAACACACACACACACCCTGTCCGTGCTCTCTGCTCGGCGCCGCTGCGGGTCGAAAATGAAGAACGCGCTGCATCTGATTATAACAAGACTGAAGCGAACACGAATTTGTGTAGCCTATTAATTACACATTTTTAGGGGGGCTAGGCAGAAGTTTAGGGGTTTAAAGAAGTTTAGCCCCTAAAAAAGGCCTAGTGACGCCCCTGATAATGACTATGATATGATGATTGATTTTTCATTATAGGCTATTTTTGGTGCCCCCTCAGCACTTGGTGCCCTACGCACAGCGCGTGATGCGCGTTATGGGAGCGGCGGCACTGAGTAGAACATCTAAAGTGGACCATCGGACAATTGTGTTACTTTCATGGCGTATTTCCTTGAATTATCATCAGTGGAGAAAGATGTTTTTGGGAACCAGACGGTGTAAGTATACATCATCTAGCAGGGGCTAACAGGGCACAGCTAACTAGCAAAACAAGGATTAAACTTGTCGGCCTGCTGACCTCACATTAAGGTCTGCTGTCAACTGCACAAACCTCTTCTAAAACCATTCCTGGAGACCAGCTGAGCACTTTAGGTCTTTTTTTTCAGGAGGGAATGCAAAGTTGTTGTCTTTTTAAGGTCTTCTCTGTCTTGTATGCAGATGAGTGATAGCGGTGAAGCTGGAGCCTCATTAATTTACACCGTGACTGTGCAAACCTTGTTTGCTGTCGGCTGCGTTTTCTCACGGAGATGCATTAGCACTCCGCAGGAACACAACCTGCCAATTTCCCAAGTGTGAATCAGCGGATATATCACCTGTTCCTCGCAAGAGCACCCAAGGACATCATCATCCCAGACCTGTTAGCAACTTAAGATGCTGCTTAGGGTTTTGTGTAACAGTCTCACTCTTTGCTGATCCATTTTGATGTAAACAAATTACTTCAATGAACTGTTATTTCTTTATCCATTTAAGAAAAGGTCTAGCATCATTTTTTTTGCGGATGCCATCTTCTTTGATAATTTGTTATCTGACAAATAGTTAGTGTCCAAATACTTTTTGGAGGCCATAGGCCGATATCAAATATTGAATACTCTTTTTTTTTAAGAAAAGATACTTGAATGATGGCAAAATCTAATTTTACTTCAACGATAACAAGTTGGGGAAAGTCTTGATGAACTATTATGAAGATGCTATTTTACATGTTCACCTTTCTTTAGTGTGTAATGTTGCTGTTTGTGCATGAAAAGGGTCTTAAAGCACAAAGTCCCTCCAGCGGGAGTTATTCTCTATATCGGTGACACTGTTTCTGAACTCCCTGAAACGCCTCCATAGTCTTGAGTTTTCTTCCGGTAACAAACGTGTCACAATAT
This sequence comes from Semotilus atromaculatus, assembly GCA_031834385.1. NCBI lineage: Eukaryota > Metazoa > Chordata > Actinopteri > Cypriniformes > Leuciscidae > Semotilus > Semotilus atromaculatus. Next base: position 5,392,630 of record JAULUF010000036.1, read on the forward strand.
TCTTAATTTAAATAATTCCTGCCCAAGGCATATGCAAATTAAAGGGGCGAGGTCTGCTTGAGTTGCGTTAGTAACTCACAACACACTGGTCCAGCCAACCAATCAGAGCACTTTGTACTTTTCAGAAACAGGGTCTTCATAGAGACAGGAACTAAACAGGGCCGTGTTTCCCCGTTAACCAACTATGGTCACAACTGTTAAAATCTGTTGGTAACGACGGACCATAATTGCTTTTGGGAAACACAGAGTGATAAAGTCAGACTGGGAAGAGAGATTTGACAATGTCAAATGTGGGGGAAAATAATGTGTTTTTTGAACATTATTCTAGTAGAGCCCAAAAACACCAATACTTTGAGAAAGTGCATAAAAGGTCTTCATTAAGGATTTCTTGTGCTATGAATGTTAGCCTTGGTTACTTGTGCAGCAGTTTTTATTCCCGCTTCAAGTAGTGTTGTACATCAGTTTGTCCAGTGCCTTACTGTGTGAATGACATTTGGTGTGATCCCAAGAAAGACGTACTGTATGCAAAGTGTGAGAAGGAACATTAATTGTCCTTCCGCGGGTCCCTGACAGCCAGATGAGGTGTGGAACAGCTACTGATGCTATTCGTTTGACTGAGGTAGTGTGTACGTCAATATCAAATTTATACCTAAGCATCTGATCGCATAGCATTTTGGCATCATCTATTGAGAGAGTGATTTATAGCAGTGGTTCTCAACTGATTTTGTTCCAGGATCCAAGTGGACATTAAGTGGCGACGCTACCGAATGTAACCTACAATTAATGCAGGCTGGGTCTTATTTCCTTTGACCTTTCATAGTTCATGGCTTGTTAGGATGAATGGATGTCAATGTACCAAGGAACAAATGAATTTGTGCCAAAATAAGATTAAGCTTGATTAGATGCAACTTTTGCCGTCGACAACAAAAAGACATGAGGAATGTTTTCTTCTACCCTTTTTAGACAATGTATCCAACTATGACCAATTCCATGTTAGATTTTATATTTTAGTAATTGCATTCAGAACAGACCAGAAAGACCCGAAATATTTTAAGACTTAAAATATATTTTTACATAGAAGAGTTTTGTCAATAAATGGTATTGTTACAAAAAAATAGCATTAGTTTTGTGTAGAATATTTGATATGTTTTTTACTTATCAATTTTTCTTCAAGTACTAAAAAAAATTGTTAATGAAATATGATTCTTATGCATGACCCATCTGTTGAGAACCATCGCAGAGTAAACTTTCTTTATAGTCATTTTTGGTCTATTTTAAGCAAATGTCTGCTACTTCTTTTATATGTTTGATTGGAAGAAAATAAAATCTCCCACCACTGTGTTTCTGGATATGAAATACACATTCCAGATCTGGCAAGCATTGCATTCCACATGCATCCAATACATTACCTAGCAATGCCACACTCAAACAATCTCAATCAATATTTTCCAACAAATCATTCCACGGTGTCACTGTGTTTGCTCAAAGTAGAACAATTGATTTTAGCATGCTATCCAAAACCAATATGCCTTATGACCTCATAAGTTATTTTAAGATGTCGATTAGTAACCGCATGAATGTATCTTAGGAAAAAAACGTTGGGCGTACAGTGTATCTTCCCCATCTGGAATCCAAAATCATCATAAACATTTCCAGTTGGAAGACATTGAGGTTCAAAGCTCTGAGGTCACAACTATGCTTTAACGATCACCAAAAGTCATATGTCACAAATTATAGCTCAGGCTTGACTTGACCTCACTATTTAAATCATAATTACACAAATCGATAATTACACCCATCTGTCAATGATTCTCAGATTGATACTGTAAAACATTGAAAATGATTCTGCAATTCTGCTCTGTATCAGAATTGCTTCTCTTAAACGGTCAGGAAAACCAGACTATAATAAATGTTTATTCAATGTATCAGAAAGGCTTCTCTTAAACGGTCAGGAAAACCAGACTATAATAAATGTTTATTCAATGCGTGCGGGTGCAAAGAAAAATGTGAGAACGTTTTCTTTGACTTGATTTAAAAATGAAAGGTTTGAAGCGCTTGAACATGCAACACAGTGCATACTGTGGAACGAACATGCTGGAAGCTTTCGTCCTCTGCTTTAATCTATGATGACACAAAGTATTTGTTATGAATGGCCATTGATACGGCTATTATTAATACAGCAGCACATGTTGTAGCAAGGCACAGTGGCTGAGTCAAAAACAGCTCCTTTCTTAAACTTTTGACACTTCATCCATTACTGTAAATATTGCCATGCATGGAATATCTTATGTAGTGCTTTCTATGTTTATGTGCATTTCACACACTTTAAACAAAAAGTTACTTCCTTAAATTATTAACTACAATCAACTTAGATGTTTAAGTCATTTCAACTTAAATTATATTAAACTGACTTGAATCTTGAGTTGAATGAGTTGAATCTTGTATAACTTATAAAAAAAGTTGAAAATTGCTTAGCTTATTTAAAGCAATGTAAAAACACATGTTGTAATAATGTATCAATGTGTATCTATTTTTACAGTGTATTTTGCTGAATTGTGTCATCGTGTCAAAAAAAACAAAACATAACCATTAGTTTTGTAAATACAATAATAGGCTATTTAATTCTTCTAGTGTGGTTCTTTTGTGACAAATACCTCATTTAGTGTCACAATAAACTGTTAACATTATACACTTTTAACCTGGTTAATTAAAAATTGATTTTAAACCAGTAAAAAAAAGTACATATGAAAGTGTATATATATATATATATATATATATATATATATATGCAATTATTATTTAAAAAAAAAATGTACTCCATGTTATTCAGCTTGATTTGAGAAGAGCATTCCAAAGAGTATTTTCACATTTAGTGAGCCCACACTTCAACAGATCTTTAATCCTAATTTCTCAATAATCAACAAACTGCCTTAGTTCACCATGTGGTCAATGCTTACACAACACAAGTTAGTTATTCACAATGAGAAGCCATGACTCACCTCTCTGGATCCCTTCACTCAGGCTGAAATAAGCCAGAAAAAGTATCAGTGGAATGTTTTTGAGGACCTTCATGTTCACCTTAGAACGTTCTGCTTCGAATCAGCTTTAAAATCCATTTGTCAGACTCATATCGAAGCTGTGAAATGAAGTCACTGCAGATAGTACAGTATGTGTGTGTGTTTGTGTGTGCTGCAGACAGGCCTGCGATCTGTTCGAGTCACTGTGCTCGAGCGGTTAGCTGAAGATAGACAGGACCAGCTGCTGGATAAGCTTACAGTGATATGAGGAGGACGAGGTACAGAAAGTGCCCAGAAAATACCAAAAATGCCCTTTTTATATAAGGGGAACATGTTGTAATATGTTTGTACTGCCAAAATTCAGAGCTCATATGATTTAGCATGAACAATTCACGGCACGAATGAATAAATCCCTATCACAGTGTCTGTGCTAATATCATAGCAGCATTCAATATACACTGCATAATAAATAACTTAATATAAAAAAAAAAAATGCTTCACTTCACTTTAGAGGTTTAGACTTGGTTTAGGGGTATTTGCACATTTCACACAATTCATTTTGGACTCATGGTATGAATCCACTTAACTGCTAAATCATATTTATTGAAAGTCAGTGTGAGAAGTTATGTGTTTCTCTATGTGACTTGGATGGCACTCAGAAACGCACGCCTGCCCTCCCTCACTCATAGCAATAACATGACAGACACAGCCTTTGCATTCAAGTCGCCTTTGTATGGAAGGACCCACCTGTTGCCCACTGGCCTGTATGTACTGATTTATTTTAAGCTGGAGAGTAACATTTCCCAAAGTGACTGTTTATGTCCCCATCATCTGCGCTTTTGCCTTTTATGGTTATTTGCATTAGAAAATTTTATTCTGAGTACGTACAATGCACAACATGCAATCTGCTAATTATCACTTCTGAAGTGGTGTTTGCTTGGCTTTTGATTCAGAATTTCCTGAAAGTACATGCGTCATTGAGTCTGACTTAATTCAGTCGGCTCAGCCAAAATGAAGAGAAATTACACCTTCTTTCCTTCAGGCACATTATTTCTACTAGTTCAGTAGTTATCACCTTTTAGTGTGTATGGGTCAATGCAAACTATTTGAATATAGAATTACGCGTCCTTTAAATTCACTGAAGCGAACCAGTCCCCGGGACGGACAAATAGCGTCTGTAAAAGCCGCTCTCCTGCTCTCTTGGAGGGACACGCTCTATCGTTCCTTTTTAGAGCACACTGAGAACTTCCTGTCTCAGAACAGGGGCATTTTGGGGAAATGTCAGTGACGGGACCACGCCATTGAAGCGGGGTGGTCTGCGTCTGAACTGGAGAGAATAGCCATGTTGAATTATTCCCAGTAGCCACAGTGAAACGGCCGGAATAGCCCTCCACGCATCCAGAATTAGCCCTCCACGAAATGACACAGCGGTCGCAGCGGCCCGCCCCAGCGAGGCTAGAAGCACTGGCGGGGAAACGGCTCGTGGAGGATAGGCTGGCAGCCGAACGGGGGAATATTGGCACTCTCTCACCCTCGAGAGGCCATTATAGTTATCCGTCAGGATGAAGGTTTGGTAGCCGAGGATGACGCGCTGACTTTCTGGTGGTGTGGGCTTCTCCTGTGACCCTGATGCTTCCTCCCAGCGGCGGGCTGTCTAGCCGGTCGCTGAGCGGGGCGCGGCGCCGAGGAAGGGCGATATCTCGACGAGGGCTAAAGTGAGCGACAGGGCATCACGTGGGTCATCGCTATCGCGCGTTTCTGCGTCTCAGAGAAACGCTCCATGACTGACTCCATGGCGTCATGCGGTCCACGTCCTTCAGGTCAGCTAGGGTTGACCACAGGTGCATGTTAAGGACAATCATAAAACCCATGGAGTCTGTTTTGGGCGGCCTGAACCTCCCGGTTCAGCTCAGACTCGTAATTTATTTATTCAAGCAAACAAAACAAACAAAAAGACGCGCGCATTCGCCGTGTCACACATTACGGCACAAAACAGACGTGTCTTTCAGCTCAGCGTTCAGTAGTGATGTTACATATGACCAGGCCAGCTGACAGTCTTGCCTGGGCCCGGGACAAGATAATCTTAGATGGGCCCCCCCCCCCCACGCCCAGATCTCTTCTTTTTTCCTTGCTCTTCCTCTCCTGTTCCTCTCCTCTGCTCTTCCTCTCCTGTTCCTCTCCTCTCCTCTCCTCTGGTGGTGTTCCTCTCCTCCTGTTCCTCTCCTCTGCTCTTCCTCACCTGTTCCTCTCCTCTCCTCTGCTCTTCCTCTCCTGTTCCTCTCCTCTCCTCTGCTCTTCCTCTCCTGTTCCTCTCCTCTCCTCTGCTCTTCCTCTCCTGTTCCTCTCCTCTGCTCTTCCACTCCTGTTCCTCTCCTGTTCCTCTCCTGTTCCTCTCATCTGCTCTTCCTCTCCTGTTCCTCTCCTCTCCTCTCCTCTTCCTCTCCTGTTCCTCTCCTCTGCTCTTCCTCTCCTGTTCCTCTGCTCTTCCTCTGCTCTTCCTCTCCTGTTCCTCTCCTCTCCTCTGCTCTTCCTCTCCTGTTCCTCTCCTCTGCTCTTCCTCTCCTGTTCCTCTCCTGTTCCTCTCCTCTGCTCTTCCTCTCCTGTTCCTCTCCTGTCCTCTGCTCTTCCTCTCCTGTTCCTCTCCTCTGCTCTTCCTCTCCTGTTCCTCTCCTCTGCTCTTCCTCTCCTGTTCCTCTCCTCTGCTCTTCCTCTCCTGTTCCTCTGCTCTTCCTCTCCTGTTCCTCTCCTGTCCTCTGCTCTTCCTCTCCTGTTCCTCTCCTGTTCCTCTCATCTGCTCTTCCTCTCCTGTTCCTCTCCTTTTCCTCTCCTCTGCTCTTCCTCTCCTGTTCCTCTCCTGTCCTCTGCACTTCCTCTCCTGTTCCTCTCCTGTTCCTCTCCTCTGCTCTTCCTCTCCTGTTCCTCTGCTCTTCCTCTGCTCTTCCTCTCCTGTCCTCTGCTCTTCCTCTCCTGTTCCTCTCATCTGCTCTTCCTCTCCTGTTCCTCTCCTCTCCTCTGCTCTTCCTCTCCTGTTCCTCTCCTGTCCTCTGCTCTTCCTCTCCTGTTCCTCTCCTGTCCTCTGCTCTTCCTCTCCTGTTCCTCTCCTCTGCTCTTCCTCTCCTGTTCCTCTCCTCTGCTCTTCCTCTCCTGTTCCTCTCCTCTGCTCTTCCTCTCCTGTTCCTCTCCTCTGCTCTTCCACTCCTGTTCCTCTCCTGTTCCTCTCCTCTGCTCTTCCTCTCCTGTTCCTCTCCTGTTCCTCTCCTCTGCTCTTCCTCTCCTGTTCCTCTCCTCTCCTCTGCTCTTCCTCTCCTGTTCCTCTCCTCTCCTCTGCTCTTCCTCTCCTGTTCATCTCCTCTCCTCTGCTCTTCCTATCCTGTTCCTCTCCTCTGCTCTTCCTCTCCTGCTCCTCTCCTCTGCTCTTCCTCTCCTGTTCCTCTCCTGTCCTCTGCTCTTCCTCTCCTGTTCCTCTCCTGTTCCTCTCCTCTGCTCTTCCTCTCCTGTCCTCTGCCCTTCCTCTCCTGTTCCTCTCCTGTTCCTCTCCTCTGCTCTTCCTCTCCTGTTTCTCTCCTCTGCTCTTCCTCAACTCTTCCTCTCCTGTCCTCTGCTGTCCTCTGCTCTTCCTCTCCTGTTCCTCTCCTCTCCTCTCCTCTGCTCTTCCTCTCCTGTTCCTCTCCTGTCCTCTGCTCTTCCTCTCCTGTTCCTCTCCTGTTCCTCTCCTGTCCTCTGCTCTTCCTCTCCTGTTCCTCTCCTGTTCCCCTCCACCAATTACAATTTTCTAGGCCAGCTTTTAGCCGATTCCGTTTTTCTAACCACTTTACAGCAGACCAAGGACAATTAGGAAGAAAACAAATAAAAAGCTTTTATGTAACTCAAATATTAGATTTTTTCCCACAAATATGCCTATTTTATTTATTTTTTAACAATTATTCCATAATTTAATGAGGGCCCAGTTCATTTACAATTTTTTATTTTGTTTTATTTTTTTATAAATAAGCCTATATCCAATGTTACATGATAATATATTCTGTCATATTATAAACAGTATAGAAACCATACAATAATTAGACCACCATTTACTTGCATCAAGCAACTCTTTTGGTATTTATATATTTAGTATTAATATAATTGTTACATTTAATTTATTGCCACACTTTAATATGTGAATTATATTATCAGAAAACTGAACAACAGCAGCACAAGAGGAAGCCAATATAAATATAGTCTTCCTTCACCTCTGTCCTATGACAGTTTCACAGCATCCCTCCACCACCCCTACACCTCACTCTCGGCTAGTCTTCTATCCCAGTCAAAAGGGGGGAGTACTCTGGGTTCGGGCCAGATTCAGACAGTACACCAAATAGGCATAAATTACTTCTAACTTCAAGTACGTGTGAACTCGTGAGTTACTGAAACAATCATTGTCATAGAACACACTTGTCTGTTAACAATGAGTTTACAGTTTGAACGTTCTTGTTCACTTTTATTTTTTTGAAGATCTGAGGGGAGTTGCTTTCAGTACGGCAATAAAAAACTTTTTTATAAAACAAAATTATTTTCAAACTCACACAGAAGCTTTTAACATAAAGCACATAAACAGTACCTGAGATTATCATACTTTCTGGTGTTGTTCCAGCCATGACGTTGCAGAGATAGAAACCATTTCTAAAATAGAATCATTTGGTTAGGACCAAAACTCTGAGAAAAAAGAAAGATTTACCCTTTACCGTGTGTCGCGGCGCGTCTGGTTAGGACATGGTGTTAGTGACCTTTGAAGGTGGCATGGTTGTTGGTGCCAGACAGGCTGGTCTGAGTATTTCAGAAACTGCTGATCTACTGAGATTTTATCGCACAATCATCTCTAGGGTTTACAGAGTTTGGTCCGAAAAAAAGAAAGTTTTCCAGTGAGCGGCAGTTCTGTGGGTGAAAAGGCCTTGTTGATGCCAGAGGTCAGAGTAGAATGACCAGACTGGTTCAAGCTGATAGAAAGGCAACAGTAACTGCTGACTTCAACACTCTACTGGCCTCATTTGACCTCAAGCGAGTGTCTACTATGGCTACTCACAAATCAGGTAACCAACTGGACCTTGTCTACACACGCTACTGCTACACGGACAACACTTTAGTTACTCCATTTCACACCTCGGACCACTTCCTCATCACTTTAACCTCAAACGGACTCCTGACACAACACGCACTCCTCCGCAGGTCACCTTTCAGCATAACCTACGTTCACTCTCTCCCTCTCGCCCTATCCTCCATAGTTTCATCCTCACTTCCTCAACCCACTCAGTTTTCAGCACTGGACACTAACAGTGCTACTGACACTCACTGCTCCACTCTAACATCTTGTTTAGACAACTTTTGCCCAATTTCATCCAGACCAGACCAGACCACCCTCTCTGCCCCCTGGCTTCTTCTCCGTGAACATCGCTCTTGCTGGATGGACCATCATCTTCAACTCATCCTTGCTAAGACAGAGCTGCTTGTATTCTCAGCCAACCCAACACTTCAGCACAACTTCTCCATTCAACTAGGTTCGTCAACCATAACTCCTTCCAGTTGTGATTGATGATCAGTTAAGCTTTATAGACCATATTACTACAACAGCCTGGTCCTGCAGATTTGCCTTATACAACATCAGGAAGATCAGACCCTTCCTACCGGAGTAGGCCACACAACTCCTTGTCCAAGCACTTGTTCTCTCCAGACGTCAAGCCTTTGCAACTGATCCAGAATGCAGCAGCGAGGGTGGTCTTCAATGAGCCGAAGAAAGCCCACGTCACACCTCTCCTCATCAGTTTGCACTGCCTGCCAATAGCCGCTCGCATCAAATTCAAGGCACTGATGTTTGCCTACAAGACAACCACCGTCTCTGCATCAATATAGCTAAACGTATATATGTAAAATATAGTTCAGACGTATGCGCCCTCCAGAACGACGCCTCATGGTGCCATCCTAAACAGGCACAAAATTACTCTCATGGACCTTTTCCTGGACTGTTCCCAGCTGCCATCTCAATTCGAGGAGTCTTTAGCCATTTTCAAAAACTGTCTAAAGACACATCTTTTTCGTCAGCACCTGACTAATTAATACTAGCACTTACCTTTTCATTTCTATACTATTCTATTTGTTTTGATTTTCTGATAAAAAAGACACACCTGATTCACTCCTGAGAACAGCAAACTGGAGGCTACAATTCACACCGGCTCACCAAAACTTGACAATAGAAGATTGGAACAATGCTCATGAGTGTCGATTTCTGCTGCGACATTCAGATGGTAGGGGCAGAATCTGATGTAAACAACATGAAAGCGTGGATCCATCTTGCCTTGTATCAGAGATTTAGGTTGCTGGTGGTGTAATGATGTATGACCACCGACTTCTGATGGCTACTTTTAGCAGGATAACACACCGTGTCACAAAGCTCAAATGATCTCAAACTGGTTTCTTGAACATGACAATACGAAACTGACTCCACGGTCTCCAAATCTCCATCCAATAGAGCAGCTTTGGGATGTGGTGGAACAGCCAACAAGCAGCACTCTTGATGAAATAATATCACAACATTTATTTCCATTAAGAGGTGTATACATTTTTGGTCAAGATCTTGTATTGACAGTGCAAGAGTCCAGCACTCTGTAAAGTCTCTGATAAAGCACATCCCAAAGATTTTAAACTGTGAGAGGTGATGACTCAGAAGTGCCGATTCATGTGTGAAAATGATTCTTCATGCTCCCTCCAAACCATTCTTTCACAGTTTAAGCCTGATGAATCTTGACATTGTCATCATGGAATGAGACCATGATGTGTCTTCATGCTACACACTCCATCAAATAGGGTTAGAAGAACTGTTGCCAAACACATAACATGCTAGAATCATAATAATCACTGCAATAATGAACCGATCGAATCCAGACAGCGACTTTTTGTCGGGCAGTGAATATACCAGTGTTGTCAGTGTTGATTTCAGTGTTGTCTCAGACTTCAAAAGTCTGAACATTTGAGATTTTTCAAATAAACCCAGAATTAAAAAATACTTAGGATACTGCAAAATGTTAAACAATCAAACAAAAATACATAAAATTAAGAAGTAAGAATTTGCACTTGATCACAAATACAGTAATTTAATGAAAAATTCAATATAAACTAACATTTTTATATTGTAATATATTTTAAAATGTCATTTATTCCTGTGATCAAAGCTGAATTTTCAGCATCATTACTCCAGTCTGATCCAGAAATCCTTCTAATAGGATGATTTGATGCTCAAGAAATATTTCTGATTATTAGGTTGAAAACAGTTGAGCTGCTTCATAATTTAGTGGAAATAATTTTTGATCAGTTGCATCTTAAAGTATTAATTTAAGAAAAACCTTTATGAGCCCAATCTTTGGAATAGTAGTGCATGTACTGAGGTTCATGAAATGGAGTCTATTGTAACGGCAAAGTTAACATCATGGAGGCTGAAGACAGCTGCGATTCCTCAGATGTTCCTTTCGTAACCCCAGCAGTCACCCAGAGTTTTGGCAGACACTGAGACATTACAATGATCACGCAACAAGCATTCTGCTATACAATATGAGTGAGACAGAACTAGACCGCAGACTGACTCCAAACCTACCTTTCAAAAGGTCCACATCTACGTAGGCCTATCTATCTATCCAGCTGTAAATCACTGAAAGGCTGAAAATAGTAAGTAAAAACTCCAACACAGTGCCTTGTAGTTTCCTTGGTCTTTGTGTCACTGAAGTTATACTGCCATCTCTTGCACAGTTAGAGAAGAGATTTCAGTAACGGCACATTCCTATTTAGCAAACTCATAGATTTCAAAAGGGATCCCGATCTGTAATGTGGGCTAATATGAAGTTCAACCAGTTACACAGCTGTTTTTACTTTGTAAATTTTAGCAGCTGTGTGTGTGTGTGTGTGTGTGTGTGTGTGTGTGTGTGTGTGTGTGTGTGTGTGTGTGTGTGCGTGCGTGTGTGTGTGTGTGTTTTGAGTTTAAATGTTATGTAATGTAGCAACTTTCTAATTATTAAAATGCATGGCTAAAGCAAAATCATAGTGAGTAACTATGTGAACAAGACATTTTAAAACAGTATATTGCAAACCTCTGCGCAATATTTTGAAATAGTGTGGAGTTGTTGATGGGTCTTTAAAAGGCTGGACAAAGGTTGAGGGTCAAAGTGCAATTGTGTTTTGTCATTCTTTCTGAATATTGCAGCTTTTGGGAGTGTCTATTTGTTTTATACATCATAACTTAACACTTTAGCTGCAAACAGACACACACTCACTTGTAAGAGAGTGGTTATTAAGTTTTACAAATGGGCAAAAGAAATTGTAAGGTCAAGATTAATTTAAATGTAAAGATTGCATGGAAGTTAGTCTAAAATACAAGATACCATTGGGTTGTATTATATTATGACTTGAAAGATATGATTTGAAGTTTATTTACTTTTTAAAACCACAAATCTAATAAGCTGTAACATTGTACAATAAGGTTTCATTTGTTAACCTGAACTAATAATGAACTGTACTTCTACAGCATGTATTAATCTTAGTTAATCATGGTAATCTCAACATTTACTAATGCATTTTAAAATCAAAGGTTGTATCTGTTAACATTAGTTGATGTACCCGATCACACTAAATGCGTCTTTATAGCACGCATGTGTATTGTCGTGTAATTTATACGCTAAAGTGAGTTTTTACGTGCATATGATACGCATTGGTTGGTTAGGGTAGGTTTAGGTGTGGTGTGGGGTGCGTGTGTATTATACGCTTGGGTAGAATTAGTGGTGTGGGGTGCGTGTGTATTACACTCAAATGAACTGCGTATCAATTGCACGCGAAAAACTGCGTCTCATATGCACGTAAAAACACATTTTCGCGTATATATTACACGACAATACACCATGCGTGTTATAAAGACGCATTTACGTGAATTTTTTTTTTAACATTATATAAAAAATATATTGCTCATTGTTTATGCTAACAATTTTTTTTTTTTATTTATTCTAAAGTGTTACCAATTAAAAGTGTGGCCTTAATTTAAGTAACTTAATTTGACGTTTTATTATTATTTCTAATTATTTTATAATCTCTGTCTCCCTGCATAACTTTTATTCTATTTTATTTACCGTTCTATTTTATTCTTTTTTATGTAGCTTTTTTTGCTCCACAGGAATAATTAAAAAATATATTCAAATAAAAAACAAATATTTAAATATTACTATTTCACAGTATTACTGTTTTCACTGCTTGATCAAATAAATGATGCCTTAATAAGCATAATAAACATCTTTCAAAAACATTAAAGAAACTTACCAACCGCAAACTTTAGAACGGTAGTGTGTTTTATTGACTGAGTAAATGTTATGATAACCCTACCAAATATGTTTGTGAATAAGTTTGAAAGACTATATTAATCAAAACAAATTTATCAAAAGAAAGTGTGCAATAGATTTCCAGACCTCTTCATTAAATGAATTTCCCATAAATCTCACACCCTACACAAAAATCTTAAAGGTAAATGAATTCAGAACTAAGAAACAGCCCACTACTGACATCTAAGGCCACTGCGTCACTAACAAATCAAAAACTTCCTGTTCCGCCGACAAATTCAAACCTATGGGATTCATACCTATGGGTGTGTTCATGCATTCACTGCATTGACAGGCATTCCCAAAAAGCCCTTAGAAGAGGTGAGTTGGATCGAGTTACAGCACAACATTGTCCTAATCTCCAGGAAAACACCTGACAGGGACTGTACTCTTCATTCTGTCCCGGGCTGTGACACTGCGAGAGCCGTGGCCGTTTGGGAAGAGATATGTGACCCCTTCCTTGGTAAAGTCCACTGACACTGGATCCAGCAGACGGCAGGTGAGTGAACTGTGAGAGTGTTCATGTGCCACTACAGGATTGTGTTTGAAGAGTTACGGTAACACTTTCTCTTAAGGTGTCCGTGTTACAGTGTAATTAAGTACTAAGTGATATTAATTATATGTAATTACCATAGGGTTAGGAATAGGGGTTGGTTTAGGGTTACTTGCATGTAATAATGCATTATTTATAGTTATTACTACAGTAACTACATGTAACATGTGAAATGAGTACTGTAAAATAGTGTAACCGAGTTAAATCAAGTTTGTTTATGAGAAGTATGCTTTTATATGTTGCTGGCAGTTGTCTTCATGCAAAAGTGACTTATAAGAAAGTAGCCTACATGTGTTGTGAAATTACCAGTTAACTTAGGAAGTAAGAAATGCATTTGAAAACATGCTAATGTTATGAATATACACAAGGGACTTCTAAAATCTTTATCTAAAATGAGTTCTGAATTTAATCAAACACACTCTGGCTTTAAATGTCAGCCATTGCTTGTGTGACTGCATTGGCGAAGCTCAGCTGACAGACGTATTTACATACAGATGCACAGATCTTTTGTCAGTCAAAGCTTTTTGGATTTGTATATCTGTGGTTTGTAGAGAGCTTGCTCTAACTTGAAAAACCACACCACTCCCTCTAAAGCACAAACCCACTCAATCCTGGTCGGACTGAGCAAGCAAAGTGAAAGTACAACTCAAACAATCCTAAACACACAAACCCGCCAGTCTGTTTTTTCCTCCAATGGCCTCAGGCTTTAGTGTGTTTAAAGCACGGCGTTTTGAAAGAGATTCGTTTTGATTGCTAATAACACGTTAGCGTGGACGCATCAGCTGCCTTCACTCAAATACCAGAGACTAATAATGCTGACAGAAAACGTGTTCGGACACAGTTGTAACTCATCTGAATAAATATTTTGAGAGGGAAACAGCAGTCTTGACTTGAATGTCTTCATGGCTTGAGTGTGTCATTAGTATGTTTTAATGGTGCTTGAAAAAATTTACTTTCTTTGTAGATCGGGTTGGTTTGTTGAAATGAATGCAGGTCAGTCAAACTCTGTTGTTCTAATTGGTGCCGGAAAATCGTGCTCCAGGTGAGTCGTCTTACACACATATCTTTGTCTCATTCAAGTTTATTATTATTATTATTGGTTACAATTTAATTTCGATGGTCCACATTAGACATTCTATTATCTACAGTATAAGTAACCTTGCAACTACATGTCAACTAACTCTCATTAGAGTATTAGTAGACTGTTATAGGGTTAGGTGTTTCGGGTTTGGGTTAGTAGACATGTAGTCAACCTATGAATGTCTAAAGTGGAGTATCGAAATAAGTATCTTTCTTACTGATTTTGTTTTTCTGGATTCAAAGGGCTCAGTTTTCCTCTTTATTGAACACCTACAACTGCTTTCTGAAAGACACAACACACCTGCAGCTCACTGTCTATGAGGTAAAACATCATACTTATATCTTTATGTAGATAATGCATTCATTACATTACTAATGCTCAATTAATACATGCGAGACAAGTTTGACCATTGTAGAGGGTTTTTGCTTGTACCATGTGGTTTTGCACCTGTGTGTGGACTTTGGGCCTATAATCATAATTTGGCATAAACAACATTGCACTGCCCTCTGCTGGGACAGGACAGTGCAGCAGATCAGTAATAACCGTGTCATATCTGCTTTTATAGAATGAAGGGATGGTGACATTTGAAGGCATCCTTGGCATTTCCTGGGGTGTGAAGAAACCCATTCAGTTACAAATACAAGATGAGAAACCGATATTTACAAATGAGTCGTCAGTCAAGTCACCAGACCCCATGAGTCCACTCGGAAATAAAAGGTTTGTATTCTTTTTTTAAATTACATTCCATTATTTATGTGTAAAAACCAGTGGCGTGTTGCATGTAACATCTTTTCAGTTGAATGGAAAAGCTGTAAAAAAAAAAAAAAAGATGGTCTGGTCTATTTAAAGGAACATTTCAGGTTCAATGAAGCCCAAACTCTTATTGACAGCATCAGTGGCATGGAAAGTTGACTCGTTCCTGTACTGTACAATGGATCTCTATGGGGCCAGATTTTAAATTTGGCATGAAACAGAAGTTGCAATAGTCTTTTCTTCTCTAATGTGCCGTATAGCCGAGTGAAACTGAGTCTCAGACAAGAAAAACTTGATGTTGTCCGTGGGGAATTGATTGGATGGTTGTGGTTTGCGATTGGTGGATCTCATGTGAGTGACAGGTTGCTCCGCCCCCACACCAGTACACACATCATCAGAGATGAGATGCTGGAAGAGAGAAGGAAGTGATTTTGATTAAAGACACGAGGCACATGAATTGAAAATGATTTATACTAAATACTGTAATATTTCATAAAAAAAATAAGAATTGTCAATTTTGAGTTCATGGTGACTTTAAAGACCCCATGATACCAAGTGATGCTGTGTTGATGTATTTTCTACTGAAACAAAGAGGAGTGGGACATATTGAAGTCATAATCTCTAATCTTTAGTTTTAGTTTGCATTTGGATTGCATCATAATCATGATTTGCTTCTTGTATGTGGAATTAGGGGAGGGACATTTGAGCATTTGATTGAACAACATTTGGATAAGCATTTGAGGAGTCATATTGTTTGGTATATTTCCAGAAAGAGAATGACCATAAACTTTAAAATATCTGCTAAAACATAACTAATATGTAAATGAGTATATGAAAATAAATACGTACATAATAATTTCAAATTCTTAAAGGATAGTTCACCCAAAAATGTAATTTCTGTCATCATTTACTCACCCTCAAGTTGTTCCAAACCTGTACTAGTTTCTTTTTCCTTTTAGATATTTTTTATTATTAGATATTTTAAAGAATTCTGGTAACTATACCCCAACCCCACTGATGGACCCCATTGACTTACATAGTAAAAAAAAAATCAATTGTCAATGTGGTCCATCAACTGCCTGGTTACCAACATTCTTCAATATATCTGTTTTCAACAGAAGAAAGAAATCATACAGGTTTGGAACAACTCGAGGGTGAGTAAATGATGACAGAATTATCACTTTTGAATGAAAATTACATAATGAAAATAAACTCTTGTCAGTCTGAACATGACAAAATGACCTAGAAATCATTGTTAAAGATTGTGTCTTGTTATGCTTTCTCATTGAGTATATGCTTGTGATTTAATAAAATGTTACGTTCCATTAGGGGTATGACACGATGGGGAGAATTTGATGATCTTCGTATTGATGAACTGGAGGAAGCTGAATCCACGAAACCTGAAAATCCGACTCAAGGTTACATTTCTTATACTTGTATTACAAGTACAGTCAGTATATGTGCACTAGCGCCCGCCCCGGAAGTATTTTTTCCATAAATTTTTCCCCATAGGGATTTTAAAGTCTTCATTAAAGAGTTGTAAGCCATGAACCAAGACAATCAGCTACGAATTGAATCACAACTGGCTACAAACTTTGATTTGAGGCAGTATTTGAAATGCGAACAAAAATACAAAGGCACAAGACAGTGAACTTTACGGCTTTAGTGAGGGGAAGAACTACAATCCCATGAAGCATTGCAAACAGCATAATTTAATTAAAAACAATGGAGAAATATAAAATTACTCAATCACAAATGTTGAAACAATATATTTTAAGATTATTGCAAAATATGCTTAAATACAAATATTGAAGTATTTTGAGAGCGAATGGAGATTGATTCGATTAAGACATTTGCGGTGCTTCATGGGAGTGGGCGAAGCTAACAAGATCTTTTTCCACTTGTTGCTTTTTTCAAAAACGAGTTTTTAGTTTTTAGTTCGGGAACCCGACTGTTGCGCTCTATTTGATAACAGTAGAATTAGCACTATGGCAACATGTGTTTGTAAACCCACGTTTTCTTACAGAAAATACATATAAAGAAAAGTAAAATGACTTAATATCATGCAGTTTGATTTCAGCATTAAAAATGGCATTACACCTTTAATTAACTAAATATCTCTTTAAAGGCTACATCGCATACGAGAGCAAGACTTTAGGGCCTTCCCGGACTGTGCCCATCACTGAAGAAAGTTCATATCTGACCCGTACCGTGAGCGATGCCTCGCTGGTGAAAATGAGGGTGAAAAGTAAGAAGATGGTAGAAAGTCAGAGGAACAGAAATAATCGCTTCTCCATCAATGGACACTTCTACAACTACAAGGTCTGTGCCTTATCTACCATGTCCATGACCAACATTGAAGTCAGATGTAAATTATCAATAATATTGTTAATATTATATTGCTTTGATAGGTATTTTATAGTTTAACTTTTGAAATACACAATTAATACATACATCTGTAAAAGTCCAAAGGGGAACATGTTTTGTGAACTTTTTAACTTTAAATTTGTACTTGTACTAGCATCTATCAACGTATCTCACCATGATTGTTGAGTTTTATGTAAATCGTGCTGCCTTCACGTGTTATCGGAAATATCCTACTTCCCACTTCTGAAATTGCGATTTCGAGCTCATCGTATCAAAGAGAAAGGAAAGGACACCAGGTTTATACAGGCTTGCCTATATATTGAGGAAATAATAATAATAAAAAATAATAATTTGTTACATTTATATAGCACTTTTCTGGGTACTCAAAGCGCTTTACGGGGGGGTCTCCTCAAGCACCACCAGTGTGCAGCATCACCTGGATGATGATGCGATGGCAGCCATATTGCGCCAGAACGCCCAACACACACCAGCTTACTGGTGGAGAGGAGACAGAGTGATAAAGCCAATCAGTATGTAACCTCATTGAAATCTATGAAATCTCATTAAAGCCTGGTGAAAACGTCAGGGACTAAGGTTGAATCAGTGTTGACATAGTAACATTGTTTCACGGTCTTGCCTTTCAACATGGGTGAAATAAGGTCCTGTATCAACATTTAATTAACATTGAATGCTTCATTTAGTATGTGGAATATGCAAATTAGCCCCAGCTCCATGCAACCACACAAGCTCAGAATACCTCATACACTTGGTCAACTGTACTGTAGAAAAAGCTGCACAAAGGCAAGTGGAAATACTGGTTTAAATCAGCCATGTATGTTTGAACCAGAAACTGATTCAGAAGTAGTAATGGAAGAGTGAATGACAGGCTTGTATAGTCAATGCATCAGAATGGTAATGCGTTTTGTGTATTGCTTTATACAGCATCGGGCACATCACAGTGATGAATATGATTAGCCTTTTGATTGACTACGTTATCAAATCTAATAATGATACACAAACCATGTTCCCATTTGCCATCTCAGATTCAGACAGCTGCCTTCTAAAAATCAGCATCCTTAGAAACGCTTTGAACAACTTAGAACGTCAGTGGAGAAAGGGATTTAAATTATCATAACATTGTCAAATTAAATTCACCCACTATATTGCTAAATGTACCTAATTTTTCATATCAACAGAAAAATATACCAAGATAATGTCTCAGGTTACTTGACTGTAACCCTGCTCCCTGAAAAAGCGGGAACGAGATGCTGCGCTCATAGCGCTATAGGAAAAAAATTTTGTTTGACCAGTTGTGAGTGTGTGGAAAACACACCAAGGAAGCTCGGAATGTCGACACATGCAGCACGAGCATCCAAGCTATAAAATCTGATGAATGTGTGTGGAGAGGACCAGCCTACCGCATCACATACAGTATTTGTGGCAAGGGGGCACCCCTTAAACCACTGGCTAGTGCGGTGGACGTAAGTCTGAAGAGCACGGATTAGACACATTCGGTGAAGTTTCTCCTGAATCTGTGTAATGAAAGGCGGAGGACAGAAGGCTTTAAGATTGACCCTGAATGAATGATCAAGAATGAAACTTTAGGTAGATAATTAGAGTGAGGATGCATAATAGCTTTGACCATTCTGGGGGCAAAGTCTGCCCAGGATGGTGAGGTCGACAGAGCTTGCAAACCCGCAATTCTTTTTAGAGAAGTAATCGCCATGAGGAAAACCATCTTTAGGGTTTAGAGGTTCAAAGGGGGTCTCGACCAGACCCTCAAGGACTATGGCTAAATCCCACAAAGGGATCTTTGCTCTAATGCGGGATGCGTCTGTAATTAGCATCTTGCGATTACAACACGCATCAAGAGTGGGAACCAAGGATAGGAATTGGGATCTGAGGCACAAAGAGCGGGTGACGAAGCCCGCGGCGCATAACCCTGATTTGCCTTTGAGGATCAGCCCTTATGAAATCCCCTGGCTTTGAGCCACAACTGGAACAGTCTTATGTGCAAAAGGCCAATAGCTATCACAATGGATGCAGCTGCCATAAGACCTACAAATCCTTGAAAGTGATGCAGAGTAATTTCCTTACCAAGCCTGATATCACTTAGGGTGTAAAATGGTCTTGAAATGTGCGGGATTCAGTTGTGCCCGCATGGTGACCGAGTCCCAGTACGCTGTCCTCTGGGCAGGAGAGAGAATGCATTTCTTGACGTTGAGTCACAACCCCAGAGAAACCAGATGAGTGAGGACGATCTCAATGTAGGAGCTTGCCCTTTAAAATATGTAAGATGAGTATGAAGCGCTTTAACAGTGAGCAATTCACAGTGCACACACTTGCCATGCTCAAATGCAAGGGGAGCATACCCTTCCCCCAAATACTCAAAGCAAAAGTCATGCATCTTCGTACTCTGGGATGGGCCCTTAACAAGGAGGCGCAATTTTTTTTTACACTTAAGAAATGTCTTCATACTGACAGCTGGAATTCTAACTCCTAATAAAGTGGATAGACAGAGTGTAACACACACACACACAATGCGGTCTCTGAAGACAGAAGCCTTGCACATTGACGTGATTGGTTACAACGTTGTTTGTGACGTAGAGAACAAGGGCGATTTCAAACTGCGTTTTTGAGACATATTTGAGTTTATATTTCACAATTCTGAGAAATTTAATATAGTATTTTGTAGTGTTCCCTTCATCTCATGTGATTTATTCCATTCAGATGACTCTTCACAAAAAAAAACAAATTTCTGTCAAGACCACTATCGTCAAATACGATTGACAATTAGCATACAATTAGGATTGATATGGTTCTTTCCTGGGCAAGAGCTGGGCAAGAATGCAGCCTAGCATGGATAAGAGCAGGGAGAGCAGCAATAACCCCCCGGGTAAACAGAACAGAACCAACGTGAATGTTTTGCAGATATCATTAGTTCAAGATTTTAAAGTACAACATAATTTGAAAATTGATTCTGATTCACGGGGAATCAGAGTGTCAAATCCTGTCTGAGACAGGTGGAGCTGGGGAGGGAGGAGGGTAATGAGCTCCTGAGAAACGCCACAGCTGCTGAAGCGCTTATATATGTAGACGGTGATAGGCGTCGTATTCCTATAGGTAGACGTGGATCAGATGAGAGTCAGCTGATGCGAGCTTGACTAACGTGACCTGCCAGAACTGACGCTACACTTAATATTTCTTAATGCAAATGCAAATCTAGCATTAACTACTGAATGCACCTTTAATGTGCTAACAACAACTTGAACTAATTTTATTGTAGTTAAAAACAAACCCAGTTAAATATGACAGAATCAACAACAACAAAAACAAAAAAGAAAGAAAAAGAGAGACTAAATTTGAAGGGTCTTGTAAGCAGACCAACTATTAAAATGAAAAGTTCCCCCATTAATAAAAAGTCATTATTAATTCACCCTTATGTACAATTGTCTTTCTTCTATGAATACAAAAGGAGAAGATTGTGCTTGTTTTGTGACCCTTTTTACAGCATTCTGGTTTATTTTGTTTATGCAGACATCTATTTTCACGCCATCATATGGAGCAACCACAAATGTGCACATTACCAGCAAGATGACAACACAAGAAGTCATTACACAGCTGCTTCAGAAATTTAAAGTAGGTATTATTATTACTACTGATTCAATACATAACCCCCTTAACATTTTGCTAAGTCATTTCAGTCATTTTGTTGTACTTGACTCATGATTTTCACCTTTAGTTTTGATAGACAAATTCATAACCTTTTTTTAATGCAGGTAGAAAACAGTCCAAATGAATTTGCTCTCTACTGCATTCATCAAAGTGGAGGTAATGTATAATTATTGATTCCGTTTTATGTTTTGTTATGCAAGGAACAAAATAGTTTTAAATCTTAATTTAAATCTTAATTTAGTTATAACTGTGGGAGTAGTTTATTTTATAAATATTTTATATTTTGATGCATATTTTGGTAAAAATTATGCCATCATTCTTCCAACATTTGTTCCAAGATTCTCTGTCCTAGAGTTTAGACTTTGCTGACATTGACAGAATCACATTTCTGATTGTTAAATCCATTGTTGGTAGAGAAACGAAGGTTGAAGAGTTCAGACCTGCCACTGTGGGAACGTGTTCTGCAGGGACCATCAAACCGCATTATGAAAATGTTCCTCATGGATGCAGACGAACAGGAAGTTAGCCTTGATGTAAGACTAGCTCTCCAGACATGACAGAAATTTGTATTTCCTACACAAATAAAGTTAAACTAATGTCCTGTTTCCACTGCTTTAACAGGTCGCCCAGTACCTCAATTTAGAGATGCCCATTTTGAGAGTAATTCTGCAGAAGCTGGAAGAGCAAGAGCATCAAGAAGAACAAAGAATAATCGCAAAGTAATAAAAACAAAATATGTTTTTTTGCCAATGACTTTAGTGTTGCCTGATAAGCTTACGTGTGTTTTTATCATACAGGTATAAAATGGAACGGAATCTGTTGTCGCAGTGCTTGAAAAAAACAATGCCGGTCAAAACCGAGACAACTGTATAAATGAAGTCTTGGCAATGGAAAACTGTTTTCCACATGAAGCCTCAGGGTACAAAGAGAAAGTCTTCAGGACAGAAATCAGGATTGTGAGATGTTCAAAAGTGTATATAGGCCATTTCAAACATGGCTTTTCTCTTAAGTTTGTGGTTGTAGTGTAAATATAATGTAAAATAGTTTTCACATAAATGTATTTACAATATTTATCATGCGAGAAACCAAATAAAATACTGGTATTTGATTTGCAGTTTATTTGTGGATTGACTAATAGCTCTATTTCTAGACTGTGGTTTGCTCTCAAGATTGTATTCTTGGAAATGTAAAAAAAAAAAAAACAGTTTGAAAAATGACTTCATACTTCCAACTGCTTACAGAAGAATCCTGGAAAACATCTGTCAACGACACATTCTACACTTAACTTTAAAACCCTTCTTGGCAAAATGTATCACTTAAAATCACATATAATTTTGTCATTACATAATTGTTGTCGAATAGTTTATAAACTGATCTCACGTCACTTCACTATAAAATTCTCACCTTTTATAATAAAGCTTAAGTATTTTAGGTACAAAATATAAAATTCCTTTCAACGTGAGTTTTTACAAAAGTTCTCCATTCTACATAAGCTTTATATCAGAAAAAAATTATATTTCTGTCAAGAAAAATAATGCGTGGTCAGGTCAACTATCCAAAAGTGCAAAACTGTGGCAACTTGGTGTTCATGTGAAATTCAAAAGGATCTTCTGCAGATCATCTTCTGCACCACGTGGTCATCATTCGTTGGGTTAAGGGATACCTCAAAATTGCATGCCAGTTGCTAAAAAAACAAAACAAAACAAATTAAAAGTACAGTAACGGTACATACATATTACACTGGCAACAATCAACTAAAAATTAAGTATATCAAAAAATAAATTACCTTTTTTGCCATTCCACAAGCCTCAATATTATTGGCATCATCTGATTTGCGGCATTTTGTCTTTCCAATAGTGGCCTCTATTTTGTAGTTTATCATACTTGTTACCTGCACAGAAACGTTAACTCACTGTTATTCAATGTTGATTAGTACACATAATATACACATGAACAGTATAAAAATATGAAATATGAACCTGAGTGCGAGCTGATGTGATATTGATAAGTTTGAAGTATTTCTTTGCTTTGGACTTCATGTTGAATGCCTCTACAGCTTCTTTAGCAGCTTCTTGAACACCTTCACTCTCTGGGTTGGCGTCGTTCCAGCCACCGAGAAGATTCACATTTCCTGTGAGACACGGAGAGGGAATATTAATGACAGCACTTGGTTTTAAGGAAAAATATTTGCATTGTTTGTTCACGAAAAACTGGCACTTTACTTCAAATTACATACATTTCACCAACAAAGATTGTTTTTTTGTTTTTTTTATCAATGTTGCAATTATGATACCTTTTTGTTGATAGGAAATGTATTCTGTGAAGTAGCCCTACCGTATTCGAAATTGAGACTTTTTATCTCACAATTCTGACTTTTTTTCCCTCATAATTACAAGTTTACATCTAGCATAGCGACTAGGCTAATATCTCAATAAGCCATACAAAGTAGCTATAGCCTAGATATCCTATTTGCTATGACAGTACAAATTCTGATATTTAAAATATTCACATTTAATGCACACGTTTAATGTAAAGTTCAACATTTGAAATTGTGTATATAATCCAATGTAATAAGAACAATGAGCTTACTTGCTACAATTGCTTCCTCCAAAGGCTGGTCAGCAGTGCTGAAGTGAAACACAGAGAGAAAAGACACGAGGAGAAGAAAGCAGACATCCATGGCTTCGGCTCCGTGATCTCTGAGAGAATGAGAATGTGGAGAATCCTGCCATGTAGACACGGAATGCGTGACGCGTCCTGGTGCCGCACGCGCCCATCCCGCCCGCGAGGGTGGAGTTCGTGCGACGCCCATGGGTGAACCCACACAGACGGTGAGTCAAAGGAAACATTGTGTGCGTGTGTGTGTGTGTGTGTGTGTGGTAATCTTCTTACGCCATAAGCTGCCGGTCTGCTGTCAGTAATTTACTTAGGAAGTTAAATTACATGCCGAAAAGCAGTCTGTTACTTACAGGTGAAGCTTACAAAGAGTTTAACCACACTTGAGAGAAAACGTCACTGCTTTTTCATTCCTACTGCATGCAGTTGCATCTGATTAACATTTCACTTCTTTTTGGGCATAGATTTAGCTATTATTTACTTATTTCTTATTCTTTTTCTGAGAAGCCGTCATTTTAAATTCAGGGCTTTTAGGAGATACTAAGAATAATAGTATGTATGTATATTTTGCATTTGTACCATCACTTAGCCTATGTGATTGATTTTAATTTTAATTTTAAATGAATAGGCTACAATAATAAAAAAAAAGTAAACAAATCAGTTCACTCATATCCTCTGTTGGGTGAATTTATTGATGCGTCATTACAGCAAATTACAGTAGGATGTGTGTGTGTGTGTGTGTGTGTGTGTGTGTGTGTGTATATATATATATATATATATATATATATATATATATTGTTGATTATGGGTGACATTGTTTAAAATATTTATATTTAATTATATTTGCTTACATATTATTCTATTATAGATATGGGTGCAAACACTCTATTTGTACAATGTTTGTACAATTTGTACGAAGTTTGATTGATGTTAAGTAGTTGAGTTAAATTGTTAAGTTGAGATTTCTGTGTCAAAGTGCTAAAACCATTTAATTTGATTAATTGGTCTTTAATCAACATTAAAGTACCTTGCATAAAACATTTATATCATATAGAAAAAAATGTCATCAGTATTAGGCCTACATGTGTCGTAGATTCAAATTTAAACTAAACAAACACTTTTAACAATTAATTCTGAATGAAAAATATATGTTTTGCATATACAGTGTCTAATATGGTGCCCTCTTACAGTTTCTTAAAAGAAAAAAGATATATATTCTAAATCCCAAAACATGTTTTGCTGGTCCAAGGAGGATAATCAGTCATTTGTCCTGAATAGTGACGTCCAAATACCTCTCACCAAGGCCACATTTAAAAACAAAACAATCTAGAACATGAGCTACAGAAATCACACCCACACTGCCAAACAAAAGCCCAGACAAAACAATCAGCACATAAAGGACATGCTGACAGAGCACAACAGATATATATATATATATATATATACAAATATATAAAACATCACCAGTGCTTTATAAAATACTATCATTCCATCGGCTATAGGCAGTTACATTTTTGCCTTGTTTACAATAATCTTATAAAAAAAAAGCACTTTTTAGTGGCAATGTAATAGTTCAGTTATCTCATCTGGCCTTAGGTCATGTCTGTACGTGATTGCATTTCGGATCAGTGATGACATATAGCCATTGTAATTACAATGTGTGATGTACTGTGGTATTATATTCATTGTGTAATATGCATAGTTTGATTTGAATGGTTTACACCTATTAGAAACAAATGGTTACAAAGATTTGTGCTTATCAGGCCCAAGGATTTTACTTTGTCAGGGAAATATTAGGGAGTAAATGGGAAACTCATCCTCTAAGATGAATTATGTCATCAAGTATATCAGATGAATACAGTGCCTTTTATAAGGACTATGATAACCTCAGTTAACCCTGTGATGTTGGTCAGTCGCAGTGATAAGATAAGCCCAGTAGGGCTCAATGCTGTTAAAATGCTCTTCTGTTCTACAAGCTTCTTTAAGGACTTGAACTGACGATGAACTATTAAAACCCCTCTGACATACGCAGACTGATTTGCAAGTGTATTTAGGTTAATGATAAACAGAAAGCTTTAAAAGGTGACACTATCAAACGCTGCATATATCTAAGTGTGTGTACAATGGGTGCCTATATTTATAGTGTTACATGAGGCTACTTGTGTTTAGAACAGGTCTTTCTGATCAGAACCGAAACAGTGTGTAATGAACAACGTTGATGTATTTTGTTGATGTATTTATAGTTTTAAATGAATCAATCCATTTTGCAGTTTATAATAATCATGACTGAAACAGAAAGTCTTTAATATCAATTAAATTCAATGTGAAATGCTGTAAAAAAAATTGCCCAGTTTTATTAACAAACAAATGTTTCCCCAACAGATGGCAGCATATTTGTTTTCATTTTGCATGCATGGACATTTGTGACCCTGGATCACAAAACTTGTTTTACCACCTTAGCCGCGTTCACCCTTTGGAGCACAGCAATATTCAACCAACAACATCTGCAGCTTCAACTACAGTGTGAAGATACAGAAAGATGCTTTAAAACTTTCACAGAGACATCAAACAGAAAGCACAAAACCTTTCTTTAAAGTGAAATTCGTTTCGTATTAATCGTTTAATCTTAATTTTAATCAATGTTTCATCAACCAATTGCCTGGATTTAATAAATAATAAGTAAATATAGCAGACGATAGATAATCACGAAACGGGGGCGCCGGCGCGTGAACTGGAGCTCGTCATAAATGAACCGAAACTCAGCGTATAAGGAAGCCTCTCTCACAGACATGTCCACTTTTAAACAGAACAATTCAAAACGAACGAAAACAGACACAGACTGCTCTCTGCTTATGTAGCCTAATCCTTATGAAATGTGCATTTCTCTCTGGCGCGTTCACTACTGCGAAGATCGCGAGTCAGCGTCGGCATCTTTGCAACTTCATCTTTGCAGCCGACACTGAAGAAAGAAAACACTTCTCCTTGCTATATTTTACATTCATAATCATTACTTTTGCCGGTTCTTTGTGACAGATTGTAGGTGCTTTACTGGCAGCGCTTTAATTGTTACATGACCGCGTCTCCACCGCACCCACCAGAATAGCCTTGTTTTATTTATTTCTTTGATTTTTTGTTAAGGATTTGTTTAATGTGTGTGATTCATTAATGGAAAGCACATTCACTGCTAGTTGTTTTGCTGTTTTAAGTAAATTTTAAGTACATTTAGAGCAATCAGTGTTGTCTATAACAGACAAAAGTCGCACTAAATTCTCAGGTTTCTCTGTTTATATTTAACACTTTGCAATACTTAATTAAGCATTTCTTTCATTTTGCACCTTAAATGTTAAGAGGTAATTGTTAAGTGTTCATTGTGAATTTAGACTTATGTTTACATTTTAATTATTTGAGTTTTCCATGGTTGTTGACATTTCTGTCTTGGGATTATAATCAGAGGCAGGTTAAGTTTAAAATAAAAATGTTTAAATGTAATATATTTTTCTCCTGGTCCTTATTTTAAATGGGTCATAAAAAAATCAATAATTATCTTTTCAGCCATATCGCCCAGCCCTAATGCTAAAAATCATTAGGATATTAAGTAAAGATCATGATCCATGAAGATATTTAGTAAATTTCCTACCTTAAAAATATCAAAATTTTATTTTTGTAAGTGGATGCTGCACAATCGCCAACCGAAATGGAAACCTTTAAAGGCGATTTTTATCAATATTTAGATTTTTTTTAACCCTCAGCTTCACGATTTCAAATAGTTGTATCTCAGCCAAATATTGTCCTGTCCTAACAAACCATACATCAATGGAAAGCTTATTTATTCAGCGATGTATACATTTAAAATTAAAAACTTTGTGGTCCAGGGTCACATTTCAGTTCATAAAATTGGATTTATTTTTCATAATAAAAATATTTTAAGTATAATTTTCATATAGCAGGCATAATAGGCATTTCCTGTAACAACATACAGTAACATTACAATAAAGACGCACTCCAACCACTGACAATATATAGGCTAAATCCGGCTGTGTGCTGCTTAAGAGGGTCTAAACGTGGATCAATAGGCTGTTGGTCCACCAACACTACCTGTTTAGCAGAACTCGCTCTTTTCTTGTGTTGCTAGAGGGGAGAAAAGGAGATGGTCCTCACTGCAGAACATGAAATCCACAGGGAGGAGTCGGATCCAGATCCAACTCCTCCCACCTTACATATGCCTAAACCTACCCAGCTCCACCCCTTATCCCTAAACCCACCCCTAAACCTACCCAGCTCCACCCCTTATCCCTAAACCCACCCCTAAACCTACCCAGCTCCACCCCTTATCCCTAAACCCACCCCTAAACCTACCCAGCTCCACCCCTTATCCCTAAACCCACCCCTAAACCTACCCAGCTCCACCCCTTATCCCTAAACCCACCCCTAAACCTACCCAGCTCCACCCCTTATCCCTAAACCCACCCCTAAACCTACCCAGCTCCACCCCCTGATCCCTAAACCCACCCCTAAACCTACCCAACCCCACCCCTTAATCTGGATCCGACTCCGCCCCCTGGATCTCGTGTACTGCAATGAGGTGCTACTGGAGAAAAGTGGTGACGATTCCCACTAGTTCAACCAACAACCTGCACCGGACCCCCGGATACCCCACCTACAGCCCGACTTGTGGTATGAGGCCCACCAATATGAAGAATTAAACCGCTCAAATATCTCTGGTGTGACAGTTGAACCCTCGGCAGGCCTGGTGGGCATCAGGCGCATTCACACCTAATGCCTAATGATAACTATAACTAGCTATAAAGATAACTATAGCGATAACTATATTAGCGTCCACATGAGCGGATGATATTGTTGTTTATTATAAGCGCTTGCTTGTCTCTCACTTTAAATGGTCAAGCTCTTTAAAGCAGGATGGATTAAAGAGTCAATGTTTTTATTATTTGTCAGCTTTAAAAAAAAACTTTCTAAAAGTGATTCCAACGATATTGTTTCTCTGTGCCGTTATCGTTATACCTGTGTTGTGGACTGCTATTTTATATTTAGTATGATTTTTAGATCTATATCTTTATCGTTATTATTATATTTATCGTCCTTGGGGTGAAAAGGCTTTCATTCTCGTTTCCATCAGACACTTTCACTTATGGGGTTAGAATTGTTCCATTTTACATTATAGATTATGATCCACAAGAGAGCCACAAAAAAACAACAAAACAAGTAAATCACTTCTTCTGGGACACAAAATGATCATCAATTTAAACAAAGTGCCCATACAATACAAAATGAATCTGTTCCTACCCCTAGTAGTGAGAATGTGCTACGATTGGTCAGCACAATGTGGCCGTAATTTGATTGGCTTGAGCCGACCGTGGGGTTTTAGTGGACTTGTGTGCACATCTTGATGCTAGAAATGTTTCAAAGTCCACAAATGTTTACGGTGATCCACAAGTAGTGATCCACAAAGACTGTTACTTGTGGCCCTGAATGTGCGAGGAAGTTCAGTGCATCCCTGAATTAGCAATCTCGAAGTCTCCTCGCCACCTTCCAATGAGCAAGCTCCCTCTGTTGCCTGTCCCACATCACCCCTGGTCACACAGGGCCGTAGCTACGGCACCCGGACTGTTGCTGTTGGCTCCCCTCCGGGTGGGGAGTGCCCATCTGTCTGCCGACAGCTCTAGAGGCCAAGCGCTATTCTGTCATTAGGGGCTTTTGCACCGGGTAGTTCTAGGAACTTAGTTCTAGGAACTAGACACCAGGGTGGTTTTCCCGAGAACTAATGCTTCCCCTAGGGTTGCATTCACATCGACAGTAGAAACTCTGAAGTGACGTTAGCTGCGCTTGTTGTTGGGACTTTTATTTTGACAGGCGGCAGACATTTATTTTTACGGAGCTGAGAACGCCAGACCCTGGTCTCTCAGTGCTTGCATTCTCCATGTGTATTAGTTTACAATCTATTTAACAGTCCTGTCTAATATGTTATTAGATAGAAATGTTATACATAGAAAGTAGACCGTATATGAAAAGTTATTAGCGTATGCCATGTGGTTGATGGCCAGTGTTGCTAGCTGAGCAGAAATACATTATCATGTCTGGCTTGGTCCCTTCAAAGTTGCGTTGGATTTTCTCCTCAGTGTAAAGGTTAAGAGGCCCTATCACTGTTTTCCATGTTCGTAGAGTTAGTTTCTGGAGTAAATATGTAGGCTATATATAATCTGTGTTTACAGTGCTGTACCGTGCTGTAACGTCACTGGTAGTTTAGACCGACTCTGAAGTAGGGGAGAGCCGGGACAGTTGATGGTGACAGTAAAATTTTTTAACTTAAAATAATGTTTCCAAAATCGTTTCAGTGGTTCATCAAGTCGTAACAGGGTGAAAGGCACTTATGCCTCCGCTTTGCGGTCCTTTATCTGCTATAACCACGCTATGTAAGATTGCCAGATCGGGTCGCGTTTCTGTAGTTCTATAATGAGACATAAGACAACTACAAATTTGACTTGCTTTACGTCAAGCGTTAAAATAGTCATTATTTTGTTTTTCGTCGTTTCTGATGTTGCAATACATCATACTTTCATGAAATCCTGCAACATACTCGGGCTGTGGACATCATCGTTCATTCCAAAGCCGGTGCTGATAAACAACAAGCGTGCGTGCGACAGTAGGCTGCGGTAAGCTAAATTATTTGCGACAGCGGTAATGGACAATTCCGCTTCCAACCAGAAGGGCGACCGCAGAGGAAAAGTTACTTGGTGTTGCTTTAAGGGTATGTTGTAGTACTAATACACCTTCCGTATTATCATTACAATGTCACATGAAACAATAAATACAACTTGCCAGTCAAAAAAAAATACTGTAGCCTAAGTAATTCACTAACCGCACTCAAAAACAGCTTTCTTGCTCTAACTTTAAAACGTCATAAAGAAGAAATGTTTTCGCGGGTCTGGTAGGCATTGGGTGCTGTACAGTACGTGCTGACGAAATGTTACGTATGTGAGTAGTTTTCAAGGAAATGTCAATGTTTCATCCATCCCGTGTTTCAATCGTCCCGGCTCTCCCCAAGGAGGTAAATTAGTTCCTCCAAAAGGAGTTCCGAACTTAAATTGTTCAGTTCCTGCGGTGCGAATACGCCAAAAAACGGGAACCTTCACCAATAGTTCTAGGAACTATAAAAAGGTTCCTTCGGTGCGAAAGCCCCTATTCAGACACTCCAGTCTCCCTGAAGGCATGAGGTCCTCAGTTCATCTTCCAAGTCTGGAAGGCATTCTTCTCCCTCCTTGTGTCAGTCAGCCTTTCTGTTACCACTCTCAAACCAACTACCACGTCGACTGGGAGTCTCCCGATCAGGACATTATCCTGGGTCTGGCCTTACTACCAGCTTCCACACGAACAATGATTTCAAATGATTTACTGAATTAAAATTAATTTTGATATTATCAAAAATGTCAGCGTGATCCAACTGGCCGGATCACCTGAAGAAAAAACGAGAGAATAAAAAGAATGGTTTGCCATGACCTTTTATGCACAGACATCATGTAATTTTAATACATGAATATTTAATCTTTTTGTATTATTGTAAGACTGGTCAGCCAAGACAGGGAGTTTGAGCTTTAGGCCTATCTTAATTATGCTCAAACAGCAACACACTAGTTGAAAAAGTGGGAAAGCAGGACCGGTATCTACTTTTTCTTAACAAAACAACATACTTTGAGGTCATGTATACATTTGTATACGTAGTCGAATTGGAAAGCACCATGTCATGTCATTTTTATAGTGTTGGTATCATTCCAGTTCAACTCGCGATTTAATTCAAAGGAACCGATTCAGTGATTCGCGATCACGAATCAAATATCACTAAAAGAACAAACAGTCCGTCAGACCGGTGAGCTGAATGAAATGAGGTGAGGAAACGGCATGTGTTAATAATATACACTATGTCTGGCGTTTTTGTGTCATTCGCAGCTATGTAAAAACAGTATCTGTTTGGGTTTTTATGTGCATGTAATGTTAGCTAATAAATGTAACGTTAGTGACTTGCTTTGAGCAGTGGATTAGCTGATGAGCTAACGTTAGTTAGCAGCAAAGCTAATGCTATAAAAAAATAGACCAAGCTTGGCAAAGATATTCTATCGCAATAATGATTTATTTATCTATTTAAATGTAAAAGCACCCTTGTAGTGCAGTTTTGCGTGACTTAAAAAAACAACCCATAACGCTTACATATCTCGGCAACCTAACCTAACGTTACATGTTCTTTTAATGCAATGATTTGTATGTTTCTTTTTAGCGATATGATATATATATATATATATAAATAAAACATGCATACATATGTGTTTATACGTATGTGTATATACATCTGCTATTGATATTCTTAACGTTACACATGTTTGATCCGTTCATGCCTTTATTGATGATGTTGTCATGAAAATATCACGTGTCATGATTCATAGTTTAATGGAGGATTTAAACAGTCCTGGACAATCTGTTGATGGTGACAGTTTGTCTATTATGATTTGTGCTATTATAATTATGTTATTAATATGAGCTGACTTAAATTTAAAACAGCAATTAAGAGGAAAAACTGAAAGTTATACTGTCAAACTCTCATCTCATCTCATCTTAGTCAAGTCAGAACTTTAGAGCATCATAACTATTAGCCTAAACACTATCTCATCAGCAAGGGCGCGTGCTTTAATTTGTGTGTGCTTGTGTCTTCCAGCAGATCAGGTTTCTGTCCCCTCCATGGAAGAGGCCAGCGATGAGGGGCTTTTACTCAAAGCTGGATACCTCCTCTTTGGGCATGTCTGTGCCTCTGAACCTGGCCGTGGAGACTGAGAAAGCTCAGGCCCTTCTCCAGACCTTCAGCACTGCCTCTCTGTTAGCCAGCGCAGGCCTGGGCGCTTTCTGCTTCCTCGCCGACCACTTTCTGACGCTCCCCCTGATCCAACACCATCTGTGGCTCAGGGCTGTCTTTGATAACGCCGTCCATGGCATCATTGGACTCTGGTCCTGGGCCATCGTGATCGGGTTGAGGAAGAAAAGTGACTTCTATGAAGTCGTCTTGGCTGGGTTTCTGGCCTCTATCATTGACCTGGACCACTTCTACTTGGCTGGATCGTTGTCGCTCAAAGTGAGACCTATTTGTGTCTTTTATTAGCATCTGAAAACTGATATTTTATTTTTTTTCACTTCTACTGAAACAATAATTACTTATGCACGCTGACTCCTAAATATTTAGTTAGGAGCGTGTGTAGGTAAGTCCTTAATTTTTTTTAATGAAATTTAAGTCTTAAATATCTTAAATGGTACAACGTCTTCATAATCATTATATGATGTCTTAAGTTTGGGGATGGACGAACATGAATCGCGATACAGCCTAATGTGACTATTAAACTTCAAAAGACTATAATGATTTCATTAAAAAAATCTGAGCGCTGCACGTTTCAGAGTAAATGCTTGTATATTTCTCAAAGTTTTATTTTAATCCCTTCCTACATATTTCTTAGAAGCATGTGATCCCTGGGGTAAAAAAAAAAAACTAAGCATCAAGCCTTGTTATTAATAATATCATAATCATAATTGGAATGAACAATTCTTCTGGCAAGTAAAATAATTATCCCGACCATAATCTGTATAAGGTTTGCCTAGTAACATAGCAGCTTTGTTCATTAATAAACATTTGTTTTGTCTCTTATGCGTCTCTTATGCCAAAGTTATACAGAGAAGTTGGCACAGAAGAGTTTCTGTAGTGGCCTTTAGGTGTCTTTGCATTGACTGTTTAATACTGCTCAGATGAGCCATACATAGCTAAATTACAACTATGTACTTTGATACTATGGGCTGAAGTGGGTCAGTGCAGGTATGGTTTAGTCTGGCTTTTGTGGCATTTTGTTTGACTTTTGAGCAAGGGTTAGTTCACCCAAAAATTACAAATCTGTCATTAATTGCTCCTCACGTCATTCCAAACCTGGAAGACTCGCTCATCTTCAGAACACATATGAGATCTTTTTGATGAAATCTGAATTTCTGTCCCTCCATTGAAAGCTACGGTACTACCAAAAGCTACACTAAGTTCAAAAAGAGATCGTAAAACGAATCCATATGAATTGAGCGGTTTAGTCGAAATTTTCTGAAGAGACACGATTGCTTTACATGATGAACCGATTGAATTTAGGCTTTTATTCACACATAAACATTCATCAACTCGCACATCAGTTATGCTCAAGCATGTTCACTAGACGTGCAGAACCAATGAGGTTCATTTGCGTGTTACGTAGGGTTGTGTATCGGTTGGGCTTTTTATGATCCTGGTGCCAAATCGATACTTTTAAAACGGTAACGTGCCTGAACCGATACTTTAAAAAAAAAAAACTATTAAAAAAAGCCACAAAACAATGGTGGAGGACATTTAAAGAATGGCTTTTTTTATTGAAAATGGATTCTTTAAATTGAAAAATATATTAAAAGTTTAAAGTATACTTAAATCTAAAGTTATAAGTAAATACAAATTTACTTAAATTCACAATAAAAACTCAGTTAAAACACCTAACCCAGCTATAATAACTTAACACTACATAATTTACAGTACTAATAACAGCAAAGTTGTGTGTATTCTTGGTATGCTACAAACCAGCTTCAAATTTCAGCAATTCTTTTGCACAAATATGACCAATTATGCCTTCTCTGGCAAAATATGACACCTCTCCTGACTAATTGCATGTCCTGCACAGGAGCAAACCCTCTCAGTTGGGGTCGATGAGGCCTAGTGTACACACAGAC
The DNA here is from genome assembly GCA_031834385.1 of Semotilus atromaculatus. Classification (NCBI taxonomy): domain Eukaryota; kingdom Metazoa; phylum Chordata; class Actinopteri; order Cypriniformes; family Leuciscidae; genus Semotilus; species Semotilus atromaculatus. The sequence continues at coordinate 5,426,851 of JAULUF010000036.1, forward strand.
AATATGGGAAGGCTGTCCCGCTTCCCCACCACCAGGCTACAGGGTCTTCTCCTGATGGGATTGAAGGCAGACATCAATGTGTAGATATCAATCTCCTTCTGGATCTGTTCAGCTATGGAGAGGGCACCACTTTTAGTGGTCGTTGCCTGATGTAGCTACCGGTCCTCGTCCTCAAACAGCTCTTCTAGGGCTGACTTCTTGTGAGATGGAAACAAAAAAAAACAATACAAGTAGTGTTTAGACAAATAGCCTATTCCAAGATAATGAACTTCCACGTTCCTCTGCCTTGTGGTCATGGTCATCCGATCCTTCTTAATGTCCTGAAGGCCCTCTATTGTAAGCTGTAGAAATGATATTGCGCACACAAATAGCAATACTTCATAGAAACTGTAACATGGCACACACGGGAAACAACGCTGAGCATAAAATAGCTGTTCTGTTACTCCAACCGACCCCGAGCGTCATTCAAGTTTGCCTTTGAAGCGAGGGTCCGTCAAAGTGGAGGAAGTTCTGTACGTCTTCATCCTGTAATAAAAACATGATAAACTATTTAGTGTCTAACAGTTAAAATGATATCGTTTGCCACCTTTATTTTAAAGCATAAGCTCTTAATGGAAATAGAAATTGCCTGATATTGTGTTTCCAGATCTCCCTTCTCTTTCAAAGCATTGGTAAACGGTGTCCTCTTCAGCCACCGTGAAATATGCCACCAGCTTAGTCAATATGGGGAGAATTTGTCCACATGTGGGGGACTTCTCACTGGATACACAGAGGGTTGAGGTGTACAAAAACTTAATTTCTGTCAGGACCACTATCCTCAAATACGATTGACAATTAGGATTGGCGGTATGGTTCTTTCCTGGCCAAGAACTCCCTGTGCATCCATGCAGCCGAGCATGGATAAGAGCAGGGAGAGCAGCGATAACTTCCTTAGGGTAAACAGAACAGAACCAACATGAATGTATGCAAATATATTTAATTCAAGATTTTAAAGTACAACATAATTCGAGAATTGATTCTGATTCAAGGGGAATCCGAGTGTCAAATCCTGTCTGAGACAGGTGGAGCTGGGGAGGGAGGAGGGTAATGAGCTCCTGAGAAACGCCACAGCTGCTGATAATACTGAAGCGCTTATATATGTATACGGTGATAGGCGTCCTATTCCTACAGGTAGACGTGGATAACGTGACCTGCCAGAACTGACCCTACGCTTGATGATTTTAACAAAATCCTCTGCTCTCTTTCCAGTCTGGAAAAACTTTTGCTACATTTTCACTGCAAGTGCTGCAATTTACACAAACCACGGCCCTTTACCCTGATCCAAAGTGTGTGTTGTTCCTCTCCACCAGGCTGCTGTGAATCTGCCGCACAGGCCTCCTCTGCACTGCTCCAGCCTGATCCCAGCGCTGTGCCTGTCTCTGCGCCTCCTCATGTGGGCCTGTCGGCTCAAGGACTCCTGGTGCTCCCTGCCCTGGATGCTGTTCATCTCGCTGACGTCACACCACATCCGCGACGGCGTTCGCCACGGCCTCTGGGTGTTCCCGTTCGGCAACACGGCGCCCATCTCCTACTGGCTGTACGTCACCGTCACGGCCACCCTCCCGCACCTGTGCTCGGTGCTCATGTATCTGACCGGCACGAGGGACATGATCTCCACCAAACACGGAGTCGCCATAGACGTCTGACGCACTGTCTTAACTGTGGATGTTTGTTCATGTTTCCCAGCACAAACACGGCACTGGAAATATTTCCATCAGCTCTTCTCTGCATCTTTGCCCATTCCAACACTATTTCCTTCAGAGATGTCCAGTCTGTTTGATACTTTTAAGTACTGTAGTTGTTCAGGTATCGGTGTGAAATCAGGTTGCATTGACTGAAGACTGTGAATATTTTAATATTTATGGTGAGGTTTAGCGTCGGGCGAAGTTAAATTCTAGATCTATTTTGCAGCATTTTTAGTACAATATTTCCTATAAAAATCTATTTCGGAGCAAATAGGGAAGTGACATTAAGAATTTTTGCAGGTTTTTGACCAATTAATAAAACAATTTCAGTGTATACATACACACGGACGCACACACGTCAACATTTGAAGTGGATCAAAACCTTTCACCAAAGTTATACATGAATTTTGAACAATACCCGTTCTTGTCTCAGGACAACTTTCATTAACTTTTTTGATCCACTTCAAATGTTGCCTACTGGTAGTCCATCAAAAAGATGGTCAAAAGGCTTCAAAATACAGCCTGAAAGGATTATTTATTTGTTTGCTCTACATTTGTTCTAATCTGGATCCAGATTCTCATAGTTATAGTAGTAGATAATATTTAAAGTAATAATTGATTAATTTTAGCCAATATAACAATAGTAATACATTTACCCACACACTATATTAACACACCACACAAAGGCTTCGGTGAGCGATTTGAGTGATAATGCAAACAAAATGCTGATTTATAGTGTTCAATAAATTTTGGCAACAAAAAAAGGGCCCATTTAAAACCGAGCAGCTTTTTGTTGGACACTTTGGCAAATCTTTCTGCCTTGTGCAATTCCTGATCACTTAGATTAATTACTGCTCATTAATGCCCCTGTTGCTACTAAGATTAAAAGTTGTAATGTTAATAATGCTAATGAGAAAACGAAGGATTGCGAAGTGACAAACGTAATGGTTAAATAAAAAGAGCTTTTAATTTAGTGCGATTAATTAATATTGGTGGCAGGATCATTGAGAATATTCGATGTTGTCGCCCAGCCCTAGTGTAGATGGTCAGGAAGCAGTCCTGGAAGCTTCAGCATTGTGTTGTTCATATTTAGCTTAGACTCGTCTATTCAAATAATGCCATTTTATTGCATTGATTTTCCAAAGGAACCGCAGGCACAAGGCTGGATTCATGCTCGACTCGCGATGTGTCATGCATCCAGGAATAGCGATGGGAATGGATGTGTTGATGGTCTCAGTGCTTGTGCGAGGTGCTTCTGTGTTGTGTCTTTGCAGTTGAAGGTCACTGTAGGCGTACTTGAGGGATGTGTTTCTCTATAGTGATCGAAAAACACTGCTAACATGGAAAACTCCTTAAGGAGTCGGATAACCTTTTAAAACCATACAGAAATGCTTTCTGTTGTTACTGAAGATTATTGCTGCCTTTTTAGCCACAGGCTTTGGAATAACTGTATATACTTGCCAACTCGGGTTTTATTTCCGAACCACTTGGAACTTTTAAATGATTAAATTAGAACGGATATTAACCGTCTTTATACAAACTGCAATTAATCCAGCTCCACCGGTTCATTTTGTTTTTAATTCAGTTGTTGTTTTAATACTTCAAAATGTATGAAGTGCAAACATGTTCCTGAAAGCTGCAGGTCTTGGACTAAATGCTCATATCTGCTTTTTTCCAGGTCAAATTATAAATCACATTGTTCTATATTAGCGTTCACAGTACAGTGCATCGTTGCAGTTGGCATTGTGTATGTATAATTATTTATTTTTTGGGGTAAACTTTGATCGTAATATTTTCTATAGCGTACTGGGGTTATGTTGTGGCCAGAAATATTGAATCAATAATTTAATCTTCATTGTCACATTTTGTCTACATTCACTGCACCCATTTCGAACAATTAATTTTCAATAAATGGACACAGTTTGTATTTGTCTGCTAAACTAGTTCTCATCATTATACATCAAGATGTTAAATATTTTTAGATTTTGAAAATGTCCGTGTGTGAGTGTGAAATGCAGAGTTGATTTAAATGGATCAGGAAACACATTTATTATTGTTGTCAAAGCAGGTGATTGGCTTTGAGTTACAGCAGTGTACTGATATGCTTTTTTGATAAGTAGTGATAGTATTGCACATTGATTTATGACATTAAGGGTAACAGTGTTTAAATAATGTTTTTGGTGTGACTGCTTCAGTTGTCAAGGCCTTTTCAAACCTGCAGAGGGAGCTGTAGACCAACTCCTGACAATGTTTTTTTTTGTTCCTTTATATTTAAATTTCTGTTGTTTTTTGTTAACTATGTAAGTGGTGTAAATATTTATATGCTTTTTTTTTGTATTTAATTGAGATTTGTCAATAATGTGGTGTTGATGCATTGTGAAGGAATTACTGAACATTATTTCTGTCACCAGGCACACTAACGGTGCATTTGCACTCTTCTGTTGTAATTGGTTTCGGTCTTTATTTGTTGCTTCTGAAGCCTTTGGTTTTGAACAGCCATAATGAAGCTTCATTTGATATGCTGTTGTCTTCTCTGGCATTTGTTTAAAAAAAAAATATCACAGTTAAGTCAAGATAATAGTAGGGTAAGATTGGAAAATGTGCCACACTTAAAAACAGTGTGTGTTTACTGGTAAATTGTAACATTTCGAGATGAGTTCAGCATGTAGGATGGTGATGCATCGTCCAATATGTTATTAAAGAGATAGTTTATCCAGAGAGAAAAGTGCTGTCTTCATTTACTCACCCCCATGTACATCCAAACCTGTATGATTTTCTGTGAAACACGAAGATATTTTCAGTGCTAAACATTCTTCAAAATCTTTTGTGTATGTGTGTGTGTGATATGTAACTACATGAGGGTGAATAAATGATGACGGAAGATGTTTAATTTTTGAGTGAACTGTCCCTTTATGGAATGTCATATGGCAATAAACTATTAATTCATATTGAATTATTTCACTTAACTTATACGTTTTTACGCTCGCATGAGGTGGTTTTTCAGGCAATTCGAAAAAGGAATATTTCGCAAACCTACAATGGAAACAGTTTTTGCGCATTTACAGTCACCTGACGTATACAATGCGGTGTGTTTGGACAGAAGACGAGACCGAGTTCTTCATTAAACTCAAAAAGGACAAAAGTATTCTAATCAACAAAGAAATGCCACAATTTATCAATACCCTGAAGCAGAAATGAGAGGAACACCAGAAACTCCTCATATGAGCCGCTCACAGTATAAGTCTTTCCTTGTCATTAATGCTTAGATAACACACACACACACACGCATGTCTCCATCGGTTAATATGGCCAGTGCAGTGGCTGGGATATACGTAAACCCATCAACATCCGTTGCTATGATTTTTGGAATGGCTTAATATCGTGAGAGGGAAAAAATATGGAAAAAGTATTTTTTTACTAAAAAATATTTAGTAAAAAATACTAAATACTATAATATTTAGTCGCATAACATCAGTTAATGGAAACGCCGCCATTTCACTCTAGTTTTTTATTGACATTTAGAAAATATTGCAAAAGTTTTGCGCAAATCTGCAATGGAAACGCGGCTACTGTGGCTGTAACTGGAAGAGTTTGGTTTGTGTTGTCGACATGTCATCCAATGGATGAGAACTCTCTCGAATTGATACAGCAAAACCGACACCGTTGTTACTGTTCATACCAGTGTGTATCAAACGCTGAGAAAGATCCGGAGCTGAAATTCAGATAGTACACTGGTGTTCAGGGACAGGCATTAAGCTGGTTTAGATCGTACTTATCAGACCGTTACCACTTTGTCTGTTTAAATGGGGAAAAATCAAAGATAACGTCAGTAAACTATGGAGTACCGCAAGGATCTGTGTTAGGCCCTCTACTATTCTCAATATATATGCTGCCACTTGGTAATATTATAAGAAAACATGGAATGAATTTTCACTGTTATGCTGATGACACTCAATTATACATTTCATCACGGCCAGATGAAACCACTAACTTATCTAACTTGACAGAATGTCTTAAAGATATAAAATACTGGATGACGTGTAATTTCCTGCTATTAAATTCAGATAAAACAGAGGTATTACTTATTGGTCCAAAAAACTACCCACAAAATCCCTTACAATACAACTTTAATTTAGAAGGATGCCCTGTTACTTTATCCACTACAGTAAAAGACCTGGGTGTCATACTTGACCGCAACTTGACTTTCGAAAATCATATTTCATATGTTACAAGAACAGCCTTTTTCCACCTCAGAAACATTGCTAAGCTATGTAATATGCTATCCGTTTCTGATGCAGAAAAGTTAGTTCATGCATTCATGACCTCGAGACTAGATTACTGTAATGCTTTATTAGCTGGTTGTCCTGCATCCTCAATAAACAAGCTACAGTTAGTCCAAAATGCAGCCGCTAGAGTTCTTACTAGATCAAGAAAATATGATCATATAACACCAATTTTATCATCTCTACATTGGTTACCTATTAAGTTCCGTATCAATTACAAGGTATTGCTACTGACCTATAAAGCCCTAAATGGTTTAGCTCCAGTCTATTTAACGGACCTTCTATCGCCCTACAATCCGTCGCGCTCTTTAAGATCATTAAATTCGAGGCTTCTGGTCATACCTAGGATATCTAAGTCCACTAAAGGAGGGAGGGCGTTCTCACATTTAGCTCCTAAACTCTGGAATAGCCTTCCTGATATTGTTCGAGGCTCAGACTCGCTGTCCCAGTTTAAAACCAGATTAAAGACGCATCTCTTTAACCACGCATTCACATAATGCTTACCTTTTATACTACTGCCGAATCAGATCGAATGCATTAATATTATGTACATCAGCTACGCTAATTATTTCTCATCTGCCTTTCTGCTGTTATCTCGGGACGCAAGTCCCGAGGTAAATAGCGTTCGTCAGCTCCAGTTTGTATCCAGCCTCTCACGGAGACTTCGGATGATCCAACACCTGTGATGAGACGACTAAACGCCTGTGGAGAGACGACTCGACGCCTGTGAAGAGACGACTCAACGCCGGCGATATGTTATGCCCTAAATTAATACATGATGAACTAACTGTATTTTCTATGTACATTTTTAATGCACTTTCTGTAAAGCTGCTTTGAAACAATGTGTATTGTGAAAAGCGCTATACAAATAAATTTGAATTGAATTGAAAAATTGAATAGTAATGGGAGTTTGGTTTCCAAGACGCGTTGTAAGTGGCAGACCAATCACAACAGATGGGGCCATCTGACCAATCAGAGTAGAGTAGACCAATGACAACAGACTGGGCCATCTGACCAATCAGAGCAGAGTAGACCAATCACATCAGACTGGGCCATCTGACCAATCAGAGCAGAGTAGGGCCATCACAACAGACTGGGTCATCTGACCAATCAGAGCAGACTGGGCCATCTGACCAATCAGAGCAGAGTAGACCAATCACAACAGACTGGGCCATCTGACCAATCAGAGCAGAGTAGACCAATCACAACAGACTGGGCCATCTGACCAATCAGAGCAGAGTAGACCAATCACATCAGACTGGGCCATCTGACCAATCAGAGCAGAGTAGGGCCATCACAACAGACTGGGTCATCTGACCAATCAGAGCAGAGTGGGCCATCTGACCAATCAGAGCAGAGTAGACCAATCACAACAGACTGGGCCATCTGACCAATCAGAGCAGAGTAGACCAATCACATCAGACTGGGCCATCTGACCAATCAGAGCAGAGTAGGGCCATCACAACAGACTGGGTCATCTGACCAATCAGAGCAGAGTGGGCCATCTGACCAATCAGAGCAGAGTAGACCAATCACAACAGACTGGGCCATCTGACCAATCAGAGCAGAGTAGACCAATCACAACAGACTGGGTCATCTGACCAATCAGAGCAGAGTAGACCAATCACAACAGACTGGGCCATCTGACCAATCAGAGCAGAGTAGACCAATCACAACAGACTGGGCCATCTGACCAATCAGAGCAGAGTAAACTGTCGGAAAGTCAGGGTTTACTGAATCCATGATCGACCCGTTTCAGACACTGTGAAAAGACAATATATATTCTATATAATTGCATATTGTATATACATATATTGTATAAGTATTGTTATATGTATAATGTTTAATGTACACATAAGATAATGTATATTATGAGAAAAAATATTATTTTCTGACCTTGGTTGCAAATCATACTTAGACATTCAATGTTGGTCGTCTTTGTATCTCACTGGCTTTATTCCATTGACCAGCCAGACACAACTAAAACGGTGCAGCTATTAACATTATTTAAAACACCATAATCAAGGTCTTAATATACAGCATGAATGATTCAGAAGAACATTTAAAGTGTAGGACTATATGATTTAAAATCAGTATAACCTGTAAATCCCAACAGACTACAAATCGCCACAGTCAAATATTGGAGGTATATTATTTTACCAAAATAACCTAACCTTGGCCGAGGAACAACAGGCTAATTTTGCTGTATAAACTCAACGAGCAAATAAATCCCTTGCCTGATTTTCATGATTCAATATTTGTAAATCTGTTGCTGAATTTTCCTGTAGAAACAAACTGACAGTATCAGTGAAAAGATCTGTCGCCGCTCCACGACTAAAGCTGACCTTCTCTGAACGTCACGAATAACCGTATGAACCTCCAGTCCTGAATATCATGAACATAAGAAAATCATACATACTTTTTCTTCACATAAAATAACTTTTATTTCACAAAAATATAAACAGGGGAATAATAAAACAGCTTATGTTGTACAGAAAAATATACTATATACATTTACTGTGGACGCCTTTGTGTTCACCCTTCCCTCTTGAACAGGCACCAGTAGTCCATCTTCCCAATACATCTGGATCTGACACCATGCATGCAACATTATTAAAAAAAGCAAAGAGCAAATGGGAAATATACATATTTTTCTCCAAGAGCCTGTCCCGCTTGAAGTATATATTCTGTCCATCCTGCCAGGAACTGATGATTTCTCATCGATCGGCTTATTTCCTTTGGTTGGGGTTTCTGGACTCGTGAATCGTGAGGTTGAGCTTCTCTGATGCGAGACTTGATGGTCAGTGTGGAGAGACTAAAACTGCACGCCATTCATGAGTCACTTTACAAATGCGGTTATACGAAACAGAAATCTGATATTTTCGGCCTATTATAGTGTTCGGACGCTTTACCGAAGTGGTTCTCAACTGGTCACGACCCAATGCTGAATGCCACAAATGTGGATATCGACTGCAATCGATTGGTATTTTAGGGAAAATCCGCACACTTGCAAAATTAGACATACAGGGAAAATCAATTTGACGCAGGCTACATTAAATATGGGTTAATTTGCAATGAGGATAAACATAATTTGTGGGGCTTATTTTTACAGCTCCCGAGAAATGCTAATATTTTGTGTGTTGTTGCGCATGTGCAGTTTATAGTCATAATAATACATTTCAATGTTTGATTTGAATCGTTTTTGTTTACTTTGTATGATAAATAATTTGGTACTGCATTGGGCGCCACATGAAGTCAAGTGTCGAATCTGTGCTGAAGCAAAACCAGTTGAGAACCACCGATTTTCCTGAATGTTGATAATCATCATATACAATAAATCAAAAATGCAATCTAGAATAACACTAACCAAATCTATGTACTCAACTTTACATCGACAACTTTAATCAAAGCAGGGAAGGATGAAAATATGACCGACTGAACTTTAAACCAAGAGGTTGGCTAGTCTCAAATATGGATGACTTCCAAAACCAAATATGTAGTTTTTATCCAAATATCTGCTTTTTTTTGCATTGGAAAATGTTTTTAGGATGCATAGGTTGGATAATCAAAATCTATTTTGATAGAAAAGGATAGGAAAGTAAACATGAATGAAAAAAAAAAAGGAACATGAATGCAGATTACAAAGCAAATGGTGCAAAACTGCATGAAGACATGTTAAAAAAAAACATCTGGCAAACTTCTAAGTCAATATTTATGCCGGGTTCAGACTAGATATTTCTGTCTGTTATGATATCACTGTGTCAGATTACACGATTTTACAAAATGCTTGTCGTGCTGTTGTCCTAGCGACTGACTTCTGGAAACAAGAGCGTAAAAAATGGCCACCGTTAGCTTGATGCTAATCCCAGAACTCAGCCAGTTTCTGACGTGGCGTACGAAAGCGGAGGACACTATTTAAGGGAATCAGCCATTGGTAGTGGTGTCCGAAACAATGGTGTATGTTATCGAGTGCACTCATTCAATCCCATAATGCACCGCAATAACGAGTGTACAACCAATGTACGCTCAACAGCTAGAGAATACCCATAATGCACTGTGAGAGTCGCAGTCTGTTGTCGTCCAATATGACACACTATACGAGATGAAACGACCGATTCTTGCGTCCCGTTGTTGTTTATGAATCGCCACGACACACTACGTCAACCGGATCGTGCCAAAATCATGTAGTCTGAACCCGGCATTAAAAGAAATGATCACAGTGACGTCTTAACAAATATTAAAAAAATTGCCCTATTATTTTTAATTGCACAATAATAATATTTGGAGATAGTAACTTATACATACACAATAACCATTGTATGTGTTTGGACAATGTTCATTATTTTTGTTTGTAACTATAGGAAGGATACGTATGCTAAAATCTTATAATTCAATAAAATCATACATTTTAAAAGAATTACAAAATAAACGCATGCATTGAGCTTTATGACACTGGAGAGCAATGTACAACATAGCAGTATGCTGTGTAGAAACTATTATACAGCATAACTGCGTATAACAATATAACTTTATAGATGAGCTTCCATAGAATTTAATATCGCGGATATCTACTAGCTTCAACAGAAACAATCAGCTTTGATCACCTTACAAATGTGTGTACGTGACATCGTGTGACTGATTTACATTCATGTCTCGACTCGATGCTTCCATAAAGGAAAAGTCAGAGAAATTAAATGCATTTATTGCATTGAAGGTCCTTTTTAGTTGTCGAACTCCAGCTCTCCGAAAGTTTCTAATCGTTACTGGCGGAAACTTTCAAGGCATGAACTCGTGATGAAATGCATTTTTACGGGAGTTTATTACCGAGAACTTGAGGCTGGTTGAAACAATCAACTGTCCACCTGTCAGTAACTTGGTTTCTTCTGAAGAGATTTCGCAGGAAGAAAGACAAAGCCGTCTTTGTGTCTCCAAAGAAAGTCCACCGCTGGAGCGCCAAGACTTTCTGTCTTCCAAAGATAGCAGCGGTCTAAAGGTTACAGTGTCTTTTTCGTCAGATGAGTGAGTTTGAGGACTGAAACACTGACGGAGACACTTTCTCCATAATGCCCAGTATGCCGCGCACAAAGCCAAGCCTTTTCACAGCGTTCCGTGGAGAAGATCGGGGAGGAGGAGTTACACAAAAATATGGTTTTCATTTGCTGTGAGCAGAAGAAAGCAAAGTGAGAAAGAAATCCTTGTGTTCTTCCATTGCGTTGTGCTACATTGTAGACTGTACATGTTCACAGTTGACGAGAGGTGTATTGTGGGTAACGGAGTCCGTCAGCTGTGGTGGCAGTGGTGGTGGTTCCCTATACTGATGCCCCGCGAGGGCTGGACACGGACAACTTCTCAGATCTACAGTCAAACCAGAAAAGGTCAAACATTTTTAGAACGGTTCTGTGATAAAACACAATGTGCATCAATTAATAAATAAATAAAAAAATAAAAATACTGCTAAAGACACTATACCGTTCAGAATATATATATATATATATATATATATATATATTGAATTGAATATGCATTCATTGAATTGATCAAAAGTATAAGAGATATTTAAAAAAATATATTTTTAAAATAAATGTTTAATGTATTACAAACATATTTAAACAGCACAACTGTTTTCACTGTTGATAATAATAATAATTAATAGAATGATTTCTAAAGGATCATGTGACTGAAGACCGGAGTAATGATGCTGAAAATGTCTTCAAAATCAAATAAAGGTAATTTCGACTTTTTATCTGAAAACAAACAAACTCGCAATTGTGAAACAATTTTATTGCAAGTTTATATCCTGCAATTCTGACTTTTATTTTCTCATATAAACTTGCATTTTTGAGAAAAAAAAAGTCAGATACTTGTCAGTTACGAGAGAAAAAGAGCTTCCATATAAGATACTTTTGCAAAAACTGAATGACCCCAAACTTTTAATTGGTAGTGTATTTTGTTGTACATTTTGTATTTACTTTTATATTTTATATCCTCTTAAAAAATAATAATTCATTTATCCACCCTCATCTTTTGAAACATGAATGCTGGGTATTTTTTAACCATAAAAAAAAAAATGAACAGCATACAGACTGGAATGCCATGAGAGCGAGTAAATAATGACATAATGTTCATTTTCATTGAAGTATTAATCATTACACCATGTGAGAGAGTTTGGAAGATTACAGGCTAATCTAGAGCAGACATTTCTCATATAAATCATCCTATTTACATCTTTTCTCACTTGAGTCACAAATTTAGATCTGAAGACGTATGAAAAGACGCAAAGTTCAAAGTGAAATATTCTGTTTATGTCTTAGTCTTCAGTTTTAAGCATTACTAATTTACAACATTCAGAGCTCATATAAAGTAGACTACCAACTAGTTATTACTGTAAATGGACCATGTACTACCTGCTCTAAAATATTAATAAGCAATGTTTGTGTCCATATTCAACAATGCCAAGTGGAAATGTGAGGCCAATTTCTGTAAATCATTCCTATGTAAATAGGAATTTCTATGATCTCATTCGGTTCAATGTGATTTGACCAATCACTGAGCTCCGCCCCCTGATTCACGGTCAGATCGGATTGGTCCATTTCTAACAATGCATAATTGTAGACTCTGATAATCTGATAATAAGATAATCTGAACTCTTTAGCTGCTATGGCCATTCATGTGACATGAGCTGATGTACTTTAAATGTAAGTTTCTCTCTTATGAACAACTTGGCTGAGATGTGATGATAGAAAAATACAGAATCAGAGGTATTTGTCTTGACTTGTTTGTAAATTGCTATCTCCAAACACATTTCTCACACAAGTCCTGCGGTCTATCTGCAAACCACATTAAACGACAGTACAGAGAGAGAGAGAGAGAGAGAGAGAGAGAGAGAGAGAGAGAGAGAGAGAGAGAGAGAGAGAGAGAGAGAGAGAGAGAGAGAGAGAGATTTAAACGCAGCGGCTTAACAACAATAACATAAACAACAGCCCTTGTTGATGGGTTTACTAGTCGCTAATATTACTTAAAATAATCGGGTTAAACTATTTTTTGTTCATGGCCGCAAAATACGAAAACATTTGGTTATAACTATGTCAAGCACTGTAAGTTCAGGAGTGACTATTATAACCTGTAAACACCTGAAACTATAAATTAGGGGATTCATGCACATATTTATTATGTGCAGTGTGTATTTGGCGCTGAGGTAAAGTCAAGGAGTAATATAGTTGGGTTTGTTGTCTATGCAGTAAAGGCTGGACACTGATGATATACTCCAAGCATCAACATAGTACCGTAAATGGACCGTTTAGCATGCAGTCTCTCACAGACTGGTTAAACCGAGATGGCCATCGCCAGAACAGCAGACGCACGTGTGTGAGACGGGAGACAGAAGTCTGAGCCAGCTTACTTTAGATCGGTATGGACTTCATCTTCACCATGGAAGTCAGTTCCTGTTTCTTCACATTGTCTTGTTTCCTTTGCCTCGCCCTATAAAAGGAACAGTTGAGAGATCAATAAACTAACTGTCTTTGTCATATAGCTGCAACCGATTTGTATGCATTTAGTTGTGAAATATAAATAAATGTAGCACAATTTTCACCATAGAAGCACGATGAAGGTTAATAACACAGCCACCATGACCGCTGCAAACAGCCCCAGCAACACCAACAGGCCGAGGCTTTCGTTTGAGTGTAGTGAGTCTAAGGAAAAACAGAACGCATCAAATTAAACTACACACAAAACATACAACGAAACACAACACACAAAACAAAAGACAACACAAAACACACGAAACATACAACGAAACACAAACAAAACAAACACACACAACACAAAACCAAACACCACACAAAACAAAAGACACAACACAAAACACACGAAACATACAACGAAACAACACAAAAAAAACAAACACACACATAACACAAAACCAAACACAACACACAAAACAAAAGACACAAAACAAAACACACAACGAAACAACACAAAAAAAACAAACACACACATAACACAAAACCAAACACAACACACAAAACAAGACACAAAACAAAACACACAAAACATACAACGAAACACAAACAAACACACACAACACAAAACCAAACACAACACACAAAAGACACAACACAAAACACACGAAACATACAACGAAACACAAACAAAACAAACACACACATAACACAAAACCAAACACAACACACAAAACAAAAGACACAAAACAAAACACACGAAACATACAACGAAACACAAACAAAACAAACACACACAACACAAAACCAAACACCACACAAAACAAAAGACACAACACAAAACACACGAAACATACAACGAAACACAAACAAAACAAACACACACAACACAAAACCAAACACCACACAAAACAAAAGACACAACACAAAACACACGAAACATACAACGAAACAACACAAAAAAAACAAACACACACATAACACAAAACCAAACACAACACACAAAACAAAAGACACAAAACAAAACACACAAAACATACAACGAAACACAAACAAACACACACAACACAAAACCAAACACAACACACAAAAGACACAACACAAAACACACGAAACATACAACGAAACACAAACAAAACAAACACACACATAACACAAAACCAAACACAACACACAAAACAAAAGACACAAAACAAAACACACGAAACATACAACGAAACAAACAAAACAAACACACACAACACAAAACACACGAAACATACAACGAAACAACACAAAAAAAACAAACACACACATAACACAAAACCAAACACAACACACAAAAGACACAACACAAAACACACGAAACATACAACGAAACACAACACAAACAAAACAAACACACACATAACACAAAACCAAACACAACACACAAAACAAAAGACACAACACAAAACACACGAAACAATGAAACACAACACAAACCCAACACACATACAACAAAAACAACACACACAAGAACAACAACAACAACAAAAAAACAACACACAAAACAAAAAGCACAAAACATAAAAATGAAATGACACAAAAAAACAAAACAAAAACAAATACAAAACACCCAAAAGAAAAACAAACACACAAAACAAAAAAATATGCAAAACAAAATAGTTTTTTGTTTTCACACAAAACGAAACCGAAAAACACAACAAAAAAACTAACATAAGACAAAACAACGCAAAAAATAAAAAACAAACACACAATACAAAACTAAATGCAAAACAAAAAAACAAACATACAACAAAAAACACAACACACAAACATAAAATGAAACAAAAGACAACACAAAACAAAGCACAAAAAACATAAAAAGAAGCAAAATTCCTCCTTTTTCTTAAAGTGATTTCATTTTAATCTTTTTTTAATTTGCCTTAAAACTGCTGTATACAACCATGAACTACATTATTAGCAAAAAGAGTATTGTATTGGTCAAATATACAGTACTGTGCAAAAGTTTTAGATCAGTAAGATTTTTTATGTTTTTAAATGAAGTCTCTTCTGCTCACCAAGGCTGCAATTATTTGATAAAAAATACAAAAAAACCCCAGTAATATTGTGAAATATTATTACAATTTAAAACAGCGGTTTTCTATGTGAATATACAGTAAAGTGTAATTTATTCCTGTGATCAAAGCTGAATTTTCAGC